>JAXQJW010000152.1:0-400426 GCA_037042135.1 Penicillium sp. PG113-03A
TGGGTCGGTCTTGGCGAAGTCATGTGAGACCCACCGTCAGCTAAGAGTTCAACCCCCGTCAGCTGAACTGTGGTCACTGTCAACACGCCGGTCATGTATATCCGCCTGAGGCACACATACGCTCCCCACAACGCATACAATCTAGATTTAGCTCGAGATTGTTTACAATCAACCATCTCCATCATCTCCCCCACTCCGATCCATCTAGCTTTAGACTTCGTTTCTAAACTTTGTTTCCCATACGATCTGGTCATCCAGATAGCCCTTGACAGGTGATAAGCCCGGACGGCCTGCTGGCTGCGAATTTCTAACTGAATTCGCTGCGCCTCTCGTCCGCCGAAACCAGCGAACCTGCCTCCCATCAGAGGGCACTGAAAATTCTTCTCCTGCAGCAAAACACTCAGCTCGGGGTACACTTGCACCCCATCTGACGCAATGTCTCACTCAACCGAGGAGGAGTCAGTCTTTAGCACCAATCTCGGCCCCGAATCCGCACAAATTGCTGCACCCTACCCGCCCCGGACACCACCAAGGAGTCGTGCCGCCGATCCGCGTAGCGGGGTCTGGGAGAGACTAATGGCGGCACGCTCAAAATCTCAGCCGGACGATTTGGATATCTCTCCATCACGGTCAGAATCGGACACGGATGAAGGAGTGGATTGGGCAAACATCTCCCAATCCTTTGTTGCTTGGTTGCAGGACGCAATCCCCTCTGATATCCACAACAAGCTCCAGCTAACAAGAAAGGATACCATGCTTGTGGACACCGTCTTGTCCGTTCTCAAGGAAGCAAGCGAGGTAACCGGACCGGAGGCAGCCTACGAGGTTTACAGTAGATGGGTGTCCCTGACTGTGTCCGAGTTCAACGGGTCACACACAGAGTACATCGAAAAGATGATCCTGACTTATCGCGAAATATGCCACCAAGGGCTTGTGATACATCCCTTTGTCGCCTTCATACACGTCCTACACAAAATCTCTGATCTGAAGGGCGTCGTTAGGAGGGAGATGTTTCATCTGAATGCCTACTTCGGTTTCAACGACCGCGTTTGGCAAGAGTTCACCGTGGATCACTATCAGAAATTTCTAAGCGACCTGGTCCAAGACATCAACGCTGGCAAGCTAGACACATCTCACTCCGTTGCCGTACTCAACGCCAAGGATTCCAAAAACGATCAAAAGAAGGCAACCAAACGAAAGAAGATCTCTATCGGCCCACCGGCCGGTGTCACTCCCCAAGCTCACGTAACCGCCTGCTTGACCAAGAAGGAAGCCAACGGCAAGTGTGGACACTGCAACGGTCGACACCAGACGAATGTGTGTTGGCATCTTCGGCCCGATCTTCGCAGCCCCGAATTCAAGCCCCGAGGCGGGGTATGGGTTTTCAAACCCGAGGTCAACCGAATGACCGGGGAGAGTAACAAAAGGGCCTTGGAGACACCAGGCGCTGCCGAGCTCCGAGCCCGCACGGCAGCCTTGGCCTTCGATCATGACGAACGGCACCTAGGGCATATTGGCGTGGTTGTCTCCCTCAATGATTCAGAAGATGAAATTGCGGATAAGCTGGCAGGAACTCTTGATATTGACGAGGATATTATGGATTCGCTAATCCAAAACGCATTTGAACCGCGTGTTTCGCCATTTCAACAGTAAAATTTCCGCTGTCCGCATGCCCGAGCCGCCTAGCCAGCCAATTGTGATCCAAGTCAAATCAATCGATTCTACCGGCCTGGCAACGGCCACTGTCCCCAAATTCGACACTGAGGGAGAAGATCTGGATACACCCCTTGCAGTGACACTTATCGAAGCATATCAGAGACCAATTGACACTGGATCAGCGTTCACATCTGCGCAAACCTTGAACTCCTTAGCGACTAATTCTGGTCGGTTCCGCCGACGACTCAGACTGGGAGAATAAGCTTACAAGTGAGCTTTACTTGATGTCGTCGCATTGGCTTCGAAGTATGCTAACTGATCACATTTGCATACTAATTTTGGAATTTTTTGAGCTTTTATCTATTTTTAGTCCGAGATAGTTTACAATCAACCATCTCTATCTCTCCTACCAGTTCTACCTAGATCCTACAATTCTTTTTCCGTCCAATTTGACTCCTCCGGACTACCATTAAGAGGGATTGTCTGGAGAATAAATCATCATTGCCCAGGTTCAATTTCAAATTACCACAACTTTCCATATTATGACCATAGCCCCTGACCTCTCCGCATGAGAGAAGAGATTGACGTAGTCAGATGATTTCATAGATGAGGGCTCAGTGTTAAATTTACTGGCCAAGGAATTTTCAACAAAGTCCATAAGTTTGGACCAGAATTGATCCAGTTACACTACGAAATTGTCCCAAGTTAGACGTCTATTCATGGCGTAGTCGTGGGTTGTGCATTAAGTCTAAAATAATGAGTTTGGTCAAGCACCCTACAATTTTTTCGCTCACGATTACTTGCCCTCAGCCCCCGAGACTAAAGGCTAAGACCTTCCAGTTCCAAGGCACAACGACACCTAAATCACGACACGAGTAAGTCATAGAAGAACCAGATTGAACTTTGGTCGAGATTCAACTTCACACCAACCAGCCGGATTGTTCCTAGACATGCACTTTCTAGATACTATTGGTAATACACCCAAGCCACGAACACATTGGAGGGTCTTTTTGAGTTGAAGAATTGTCAGGCCTCTGAGGCATGCAGCCACGTGTTGATGAATGAATACCAATACGCCACTCCTTGCTACGAATTATTGCCCAAAAAAGAACACTTGACATTCCATTACAGGTTCTTTTCGGAGCACCCAATAAGAGTGCGTCTTAACTAACTTAACACCTTTTATCTATCTGATCTTCGACCAATGTTGTCGCGCCACTCGAGAGCTGCCTGTCCATTGGCCCACGACTGACTAGTTCTTGAAGTTCCTTCAATAGAGGATCGAGTTGCGGTTGCCGACGAAGACTATAGAGACCTCCGAGTACTTTGACGCGGGGGTAATGTCTTCTTCGCTCAAGAATCATCTCCTGTCGCTTGAAATAAGTGTATCGATAAAGTAGCCGCATCACGAGTCTCCTGTGAAAATTGATTAGTGGCTGGATCACGACTAGATGCTTAAAAATAAAAGCCCGAATGCCTTCTGGGGGTTCAATAATAGCAAGCATTAAACAGGACACAAGCGGAGTAACTCACTGTGGCTTTTGCCAGTCGTCCAAAAATGAAAAGGTATTCTTCGTGAGTGGATGATCACTCCCAAGTACTTCTTCTTGCTTCCGAGCACACTCAGCAAGTAAAGCAATAGCCTCACTGTCTTTGTCTTGATCTTTCAATATAACTGCCAAATGGGCCATGGCATTGAGAGTCCATGGATGTTCAGCGCCTAGGACTCCTTTATACCCTTCAAACGCCTCCCGAGACAGATTGACTGCCTCGGAGATCCTCCACTGCTCATGATAAATTTGGGCCTGCTTCCTAAGCAAGCCATGAAGAGTCAGATAGTTTGGAATGCTGCCACATTTCATGATAATAATGGCTTGTTTGTTCAGCTCACTCGCGTTGATAAGCTGGCCTTGCGCAAAATAGGTCGCGCCTAAATTATTCATGACAGCTATTGTTTCAGTGTGGAAAGGGCCGAAGTTGTTCAGTTGACATTTGAGCGCCTCGCGAGATGCCTCGGCAGAGTCCTCTAAACGCCCCAATGTGAAATATATCGATGCCAACTGAGATCTGCAGCGTGACGTAAAAAAGTGAGTTTTTCCAAAGATCTGGACAGCGCTCTCCAACTGATCTTCGGAAAGTTTCAGGGCTTCCTCGTATTTTCCTCCATCTCTGTAAATATCGATTAACACCGCTTTGAAGTTAAGGTCTTCCAACTCTTGATTGAGATTAACTTCATCCTTGATTCGAATTGCTTTTAGACAGTGTTTCTCGGCATCTTGATGCCTTCCATCTCTCAGTAAGACACAGCTAACAATGAATGACAAGTGACCCGAGTCGAAGCTGGGAAAAATGTCTGCAATCTCTTCAAGAATACTAATCGAGTGAGATATTGCTGATGTCCACAAGGCTTTGTCTTGATGTACGGGCGTAGTAAAACCCGACATCCGCCCACGCAGTAGATTAACTGTGAGCTTTTGCCACTCGAACAATACTTTGAATGATCTCAAGAAATTTCTCATGGCTAGATGTACCAGCCGGTGCATATCGAGGTACTCTCCCCCCGCACGTATTCGAATGAATGAATAAGAACTTAAAATCCCTATGGCTTTGCTCATTTCAAGTTGGGATCGCTCTGGTAGGAGCTTTATCGAGACATTCTGAGGATTAAAGCAAGCCATGTAGCAGAGGCACTCCGTTGCAAAACCGCTTTGATGCTGCAATTGATTAAAGGAGGTAAGCCATGTGGTCGCAATCGGGTTGCGGATGCTCTTATATCGCCCCTCATCCTCGAAATCTTCACTCAAAAGATCAACTGCATCTTGCTCCTGGCCATCAAGAAGCCTGATATATCCTGGAAGGTCTATATCATTCTGGTTGATGAAAGAGGCAGCTTGCACGATAGCCAATGGGAGAAAAGTAAGACGATGCAGAAGATTTCTTGTGGCTTCATGGTCGTCCATGAGACACTTCTGAACCAGGGAATTCCGTAACACAGACGCCGCTCTCTGTTCATCCATTTCAGGAATTTCGGTGATGTCTGTAGATGCGAGGTAGTGCGCGACTCGTTTGTTCCTCGTCGTGAACAGAACGGTACCCCGGTCGTTGCTGGGAAGAAAGTTTCTGAGACCATGATCGGACGAGTCAGAGTCTGTCCAGATATCCAAATCGTCGGCATTGTCAAAGATGAGAAGCCATGGCTCACAGTTTGCGCGGCTTAGGTGTCTTTGCACCACAATCTTGACATCCTCTTCTTGACCCTTGTATGGCAGAAGCCGGAGAGTACTAGCAATGCTCTGGTAAGCTTGCTGAACAGTATCACGGTCAATTGCCGGTACCCAAAATACCGAGCAAGCGGGCCATTTTTCCCTGGTTTGATAGGCTAATTCAATAGCCACTTGGGTCTTGCCAACCCCACCGAGGCCAAAAAGGGCCATTCTTGATGTCTGGCGTGAGTAAAACAGCTTTCTATTGATTTTCCGAAGAGAGTCTCTGTCCACGAAGCGTGGATTGCGCTCAAATGGAACCATCCATACTGGCTGTTTTGGGAACAGGAACGGAGTTTCCGATGATTGAGCGCGGGCCTGGGCATCAACGAGAAGTCTTTGATGAAGGGAATATGTCATATGCTCCTATCCAATTTTGTTTAGTGGTTATAGAAAGCCAGTTTTGGTTGTATCTTACTTGAATCGTCCTTTCAAATTCGAGACCCGTTTTGCCTTGAAGGGTTTAGTGGTGCAAAGCGATTTAATTGTGGCGTCTACTCACCATCTTTCTCGACAAGGTTCAAGATGCAATCTCGGACTCGCGACTTCTGAGCAGCATGGTGAAGATAGTCGTGTGTGGTAGATTCAATTAAGCTGCGTTTGTCATACTCAGTCATCCGAACATTTTGCAGTCCCTGTTCGACGTTGAAGCGAAAGTATCGTTTCTCATTCAACTCCTTGCTCCAACGAGCCATGAAGCGCCTTTCGATGCCTTCGGGCTTTGTAGCCATCCGGACCAGCGTCTTCGTCATAAATTGGAGAATATTGTCGTCTAGCGCTTTTTGTCCTGGGTCTCCGGTACCAATTGACACGATGCATTTCACCAGAGGCTTTAACTCGCGTGTGGTAGGGCACCAGACATCCGCTGCTTCTTCCTCAACCTCTTCAATTGGATTGTTGGCACCAAATGCGCCGTCCACGAATTGACGATTTCCAATTGTCACCGGGTCAAAGAACCGTGTAGCTGCGGCTGTTGCTAGAGCAGCCTCACATATGGTCGCAGACACTGCATCCTCGTTGCTGACAGTATAGCTTCGCAAACGTGTCACTTGGAGAGTTTCTTTGGCAGTAGCACAGACGAAAACCCGACAATGGCGGGGGATTCCATCGTCCATGGCATCTCCTGGAAATGCACCAGAGCGAGTAATCACATCCTCGACCACTGCCCTGAGCTTTCGACTATCGTATTGTGACTTGATATTCCCAGACCAGTCCATGGGGGCCTTGTTGGTCTTTTCGCTAAAAACAGATTCCATGAGTTGCGTATACTCTCGAATGCATTCATCCACCGTCATCTCGAGCCGGCCGAGCATGATAGCGATTAGTCTTGAAGAGGAATGATACTTAGTTCAGTGGAAAGTTGCTAGTGAAATGGTACAAACACATACCCCCCAGTACTCGTTCCTCCTATTAGATCGAAAACTTCGCATGGCTTCAAAGAAGTGCTCTCCGAGCGCTCCGCGTTCAATTGTGCCATGACATCGCGCAAAATATATAAACTTGACAATCCCCTCACACCACCTCCGTCTAGGGAAAGAAGGCACAATCCATTCGTGTCGCGCGGGTGAGAGATGAGGGGAGTGTCCATTGGGATTCCAAGCGGAACAAGAGTGTTTGCGATCGCAAGTGAACAGACAAGTGGCAGGCAAAATCTCGAGCACGGGAGCCGAAACTCATTAAAGATGAAAAAAAGACTAGAGATCACATTCACGCTGGGAGCTGGCTGCTTCATGAATTAATTCTGGGTGCCAATATGGCAGTGTGTCCAGTACCGGGCGCTTAACAACTCGAACCGCTCACAATCACACACGAAGCTAGATGTTCTAGATTGAAGGCGATGCGCCTTTGCTCGAGCCCAACTGCCGATCTTTGCATCGCTTAGGCATTTTGGGGGATTTGAAACAGGTAGTGGGGCTACGCAGAGTGGAAAGCGATCACTTCATAGTCCTTCCAAGCACAAATGTCAAGCTGTCAGACTCTTTGACACAGAGACCTCACTGCCTCCATAAAGCAGGTCCTGGATAGATAGACTATATTTTAAAGAATAAGCGCAAGGTTGTAAATGATGACCCTGGGCTATAATGTCTCGCGTTATAAACTCCGAGTTGGGCAAAGCGGGATCTCATAGGCACTCACTGCTAACCAGAGCCAATAATAATGGGAATGCAGGATTACGAATCAGCCACGAAACGAAAGTTAGCTAGGACCAAGATTGCACAATGAGAGAAGCTTCAAGTCATATTGACTCCCAAGGAAAAAAGCTTCAAGTAGACCAGAGTCTCGCATGAGAAAAGTGAGTTGAAACATTTTCGAAAAGTTGTAGAATGAATTTTGGAAAATTGAATGCCATTAAAAGAGGAGGTATCGTGGAGATCGTATGTCATAGACTTAACACATCTCGCAGCATTCAATGCAATCCGCACAGCACTCGCAACCTTCCTCGCAAACAAAACAACAGCACAGCGCAGCCAAGCTTTAAAAGTAAAATTCTCATTAGGAGCATATCCGTCATTCGACAAAAGGCTGAACTCACCAGGCACCAAGACATCCCCTACCACCATCTTTGTTCTTCTGCTCCGGTGGATTATTGTATCGCATCTAGCATTTTGTTCAGAATATGACGAGTAATTGAATTCGGTGCTGAACATACATCCTGGCTTTGCGGCTGTTCATTGTATGGCGCGGGAGGACCGTGTGGATTATAGCTAAATTTGAAGCATGTTAGCAGGCTACGACAAAAGTCAAGCACATTTCCAACGCGTCACACAGAATCGACCATGAAAGCAAAATAGAGAATTCCAGGGTTCAAGTCATGACAAGGGAAAGCAAGCAAGTAGCTTACCCGGGTTGAGGAGGGTATCCGTGCTGTGGAGGATAACCCCCCTGTGGGGGATAACCTCCCTGTGGAGGGTAACCCATTTGTGGAGGATACCCTGGCTGTTGGTGGTATGCCTCCTGAGGAGGATACGCTGGTTGCTGAGGGTATTGATAGGACATGTCGACGAAACCCTGATTGAACGAACAAATTAGCAAGCTGAAGGAAAAGCCAAGGGCGCTTAAGAAGCCTCCGAAAATATCTCCGAATGAAAGGCACAATTCAGACCAGGGTCCTCCAACCCGATCGGGCGGGCCCAGCGCTAAACGAAACCGATCCCCAGACAAAACATACCTAAACGGGAAGTTCAACCAACGTATGTGTTTTTTGAGAATGGAAAAGAACGGAGGAGCTGACGAGCCGGCGAATGGATGAAGCGAGCGAACGGTGAAAGAAAAAAGGACAGTCGACGTGGTTGGGAGAGGAAAGAAGGAGAGAGTTTAACCGCGGGCAGCGAACTTTCAGGGAAGAAACACGGGGGGGCCGAAGGCTTGGCGCAGCACAGGGCTGAATGATGTACAATGGGAGACGTACGACGGGAAGCTTAACTAGATGCTTGACAACATGCGGAGTCGATTCAATTTTTTTTGGATATTTATAATTTCCAATGCGTGACATTCATTGGAGCCTTGTCACTGATTTCCTGCTGCCTTCGAAGACCAGAAGCCCCTAAATCCACCCCAAGAACCTAGCCACAATCGACCAGCCCTATAGTGCAGCCACATCTGCTCCAGCCCCACTTCTGGATCACCGGATCTGCGCATGTGACCAATCACGACTGTCCATCGAGTCGACTAAAGCCTTGACCGCCTTTTATGGCTGCTGCCTGCGGTGGTCGGAGATTCGGCCTCCGTTTCCCCCTTGAGTTGGGACTATACTCGGGAAGACTTGGTCCCCTACAATGTAGTACCTGCACGTCATTCTCACAATTGATTATCATTAGTGCATGCTTGTCATCTCTCGTGTCAGTACTGGCTGGAACAAGGACTCCCAACTTGAAAGCCAAAATAGGGCAGATCGAGCAGTCCACGCAGATCATCACTGCAACCGCAGTGTCCCAATGTTCAAATCAGGACTGACCAATCCAGATCCATATACTCCGTACCCAATACCATATGTACCCTCAGGATGATGACCGAAGCCCATACGTCGCTGCGAAATAAGTTACAGAAGAATGCAACGGATGAAAAGAAAAGGAGAGCGAAAAGTATCGAGACGAAATGCCCAAAACCTCACAGGACTACGATCGCTCACATGACATACGAGTCGATTTCGGGCGGGAAGGTCTGCTGCGAATCAAGGTAGAAGGGACTGTCCAGTGACGGATCAATCTCAAACGAGGGCACGACGGGGCATGGATCAAATCCATGCATCAAGGTTGACTCCATGCCCAACGAGCCATCGGCATCGTCCAGACCCAGGCTCATCTCGGGGACATCAAGCTCCCCGGATGTCCCGAACAGCTGGTTCTCGTCTTCGAGTTCGTCCACGTCCAAGCCGTCGGCATTTTCGTCGGCCCGCTCGATTGTCTGTTCCATCCAGTGGCGTAAAATGTCCATGGGCGGATGGTTTCCACCGCCCTTGCCGCCGCGCTTTTCACTGTCCTTGCCGCGGCCGCCACGGCCACGCTGGCAAGGGTTGAAATGCGTGCGACGCAAATGCGCGGCCGCATTATAATTAGCCCCGTACTTCTTGCCGTTTCGGCATGCCTTGCAGTTGGAGAGGAAGTTCTTGTCAGGCGAGATGTCAACGCACACCCACACCCTGCGCACGCGCGCATGCACACGGTCGACATGTCGACGCAGCTCATGCTCGCCGTGGAATCCCTCGGGCTGGTCGTTGCACATGTGGCAGTATGTTTTTGGCCGCGGGGGTCGCCGCACAGATGCCTTGGGTATCGCAGCCACTTCCTTGGCGGTCCCGTCAGCTGACGAGATGCGAACCATCTTGTATGGATCGTTCGCATCGGGCTGCAGGTGGATGCCGTCCTGCGAATCCCGCTTCGGCGCAATTGGTCGCGTGCTGCGGGCAATCTGTTCTTGCGCCCGGCGAATGGCTCGTGATGCAGATACCGTGGCGGAGGCACTGCTCTCTGTTGAGTGCGAAGGCCTCATCTCCACTGCATCTAGCGGAGCCAGACTGGACGGCAGAGTGGGCGGGAAGAAATTTGTCGTAGAAGGAGCTGATGCGGAGATGGATGTCGGGTAAGAGAAAGGGAAAGTAGTGGAATCTAGGTCAGGGTAGAAAGATGCAGGGAAGGAGTCTTGATACGCGATGCCACCGCAGGTGGACGTGGGCACCCATTTAGGGGGGATGGAATACACCGGATCCAGTTCCGAACTCGGTCCGGACGAGTCGAACCGAAACATGTCAAAGCCACCGATAATGCTGTCGGTGGTGCCGCTGCGGCTCATCTCCGCTGCTTCTGGTGGAGATGAGTCGACCGGAAAAGACATTTCGGAGTACGATGGTAGAAGAGCCGGTCCAGTCGATCCAGAAGTCAGTCCGAGCGACAGCCCCATGCCCTCGGGCTCATTGCTGGGGTCATCCAGGTGCCTCGCGTATTCCGACGGCGAGTACTCGTTGATATAGTCTAGGGGCTGCGTCGTCCGTGAAGGTCCGAGGGATTGCCGTTTGCTCATGTCGATCTCGGCAGATGGGTGCCAGTGGGACACGGGAATCTGCTGGCTCTGCGAGCGGGCCATGGGTGTGTGCCGATAGGAGGATCCTCCAGCGGCCAGGAACGCACCCTTTCGGGGCATCTCTGCGGAGGAGGCTTGCGACAGCGTACGTCTCAGCTCGCTGGTCACCGGGAGATCCGGGGTCTGCGAATGGTCAATCCACGGACGTCATGGAGAGGGAAGAGGGCGAAAGGATAGATGTCAGGGATCAGGAGCAAGAGACCAAGGTCACACGTACGGTGGCTCGCCGTTTCGCCTGTGGAAGACCAGAACCAGAAGAAGGGAGGGTCCGCGGAGTCGCATCCTGTCGCGTTCGTTTCCCCGGTTTGCCAGGGGGAGCAGCGGTGGTCTCGTCGATGACGGGAATGAATTGACTGATCCGTTGTTTCCAGAGAAGGTTGCGTTCGGATTCCGGAAGGTGGGAGTGTCGAACCAAAAATGCTTGTCGATATCCGGAGATGGCCCTCGTGAACAGTTCGTCATCGGCCTGATGGAGTGTCATGGTGAATTAGAAGAACACCTTGCACGCTTGCCAGGGTCAGCTGTATATCAGTATGCGAAATGCGACTGCGCCGGTGAGATCGAAAGTAAAAATTCAAGGTTGACAAGAACAGATTAAACAATTAATCACTAGCGACGTTAGTTAGAATTCGAATGTAGAGTAGGAGAACCTACGCAGCGCCAATCAATCTTATTAAGAAATTTCAAAGAAAATGAGAAGCGAGACGAAGGGGAGCAGAAGATTAAAAAAGACTCCGTTGCGGCCGATACGGGAGATATGGAGAGTTGGGCAGCACGGAACGATAGAGAACCACCGTCATCCGTGTGGAGTGACTTCTGGGGGAAGAAGTGTTCATCTCATGGGCCCAGACCCGTGTTTCTCCCGCGAGTGACACTTCGAGTCCGACAACGATTGGTTGAGCCGAACGACTGGGCAATGACGGCACAAATCCAGTGGATAAAGTGAGGCAGCGAACCGGATCGTCCCCAGAATGTGCTTTTGCATTTGCTTTTCAGGGGCTTTTCTGAAATCTCCAGACCGAGCGCCTACAGCGGGTGCCCGAGACTCGTTGAGGCCCCCTCTCGTGGAGCAGAAGTGTGCCCCGAGACCCTCTGAGACTCCATTGGTAAAGGGCAAACTCGTGTCGAAGAGTGCCACGTCGTGCATCCAAATCAGCCGGGTCCTACAGCTGATGGTGGCCCGCTCCCGCAGATCGTTCCATGGTTCAGTTACGGGGAGCTCCATGTTCTATATACTTCGACATCGCCATTTCGAGAAAATAAATATAGAATGGGGGTACTCTGTACTCTTTTGTTCCATTATTTTCAGGGGCAAACAATTTGGGCCGATCCCACCACTAGCGAGATAGAGGGACCATGTGCAGACTACGGAGTAAGTCGGGGTGAGGGAGAAAAGACTATGATTGTGCGTGGCTTTTTGAGGGGAAATCGTGGTCTTTCGCTCGTGTCAAGGCATCTAATACAGCGCTAGCCCTAACCAGGCTAGCGCCCTTATAGCAAAGTCGTCCAAATGTTGTCTTTGATGGAATAATGTTAAGCGGTTGCAGGGACAGATATCGACTTCACCGGCGTATGGTAAGAAGCACTTCCCGGTCCTAGCAACGTCACAAGTAGGAGTGCAAGGGTTTTGGTAAAGTTTCCAATTAGATTGTAGCGCATGCCATACGGAGTACCGGTGAAGGCTCCAACATGAACTACAATAGACCCAGCGACTATTTTGAAGTCGAAGAAGTAAATTTGACCGGGCAGCTCTAGTCTAGTTGATAATTGGATGCTATGACCATGGTAGGATTTTGGCAGCACGCATTCCGTGTTGTTCGATAAAGATTTGGAAGCAAGCAAATGCATAACGGCAACTTAGTGAGAAGCAAATCTGATCTGCACCCGGAAGAAGAGCAAAGACTTCTTCCAATATTTCGGACGGGACATTCAGGAAGGTATTGGCTTTTGATCGATGTGGATGAAGAATAGAATGTAGTATCGTCCGGAACGTTTTTGCAAATTTTCGGCTCATCATGGAGGATATGTTAGAGACATATGTAAATGTGCCAAAACTTAGGGGCGATTAGACGAGGAAGTTTTGTATTCTTGATTCGCATTAGCATCATAGACTAGGAGCTCGGATCATGCAATCTAAATCCAAACTGTGTCGCGCAACCAAGGGTGAAAATGATGGCTACTAGAGCTTGAATTGGATGAAATGACAATCCATCCATACAAACTTAGATAAGTCTATGGCGGACTCTGTTCGGGTTAGTCAGGTAACCCCCAGTAGCACCCAGATACTCTCTACAATTCTCTTCTAGCTGGTTTTTTATCCAATCAACTATTTTGTATCAGAAGGAGCAGTAATAGATGAAACAAGGGCGAAAGACTGTCGTGGCGATAACGTGGCGATAAGGTCGACTTGATAAACGCACGCATAGCGGTGGTCGGACGCCGAGAAGCGCTAAACCTGAATAGGAGGGCTAAACCGCTTCGGGTAACTCACCGTCACCGAGGACTAGGAAACTATATCCCCCACCCGCTTTGATTGGTCTTCCGTTCTTCTCTCTCCGCGACGCGATTGCCGCTGGGTTTCACAACAATATCGAACGCGGTGAATTCTCATGGTCAAATTGGATCGACGGTTTCAACCCAACTTATCCATGACGTCGATCTCTCAGGCTATACATTCCAGATCATTGATGCTGTTATCTGTCAGTTGGGTATGTCATTGTTTTCGCGGAGTTGACGACTGCCCAGGTGGGGTGTGGCTTAGTTCCCGACATTCGTACTGTTTGGACCTCTCGCTTTCGTCATCCAGATATCTTCGGTGACGGTGTATCATTTTTGGGTAATGTAAAATGTACTATGTACATACAAACCCGAACGATCGACCGCAGGATTTGACTCGACCGCGAAAAGCCTAATGTTAAGTTCAATAGAAATTCCTGCTCTGGACGACTAGGTCACGCCAGCATCCAACGCATCGAGCGCCCATAGCCATCACATCCATGCAATGGGCGCTGTTCCGAGTCGCCAGATTCGAATTCGCCCGTTAGCAGCCCGTGTTATAGACAACTCGACAAGTGTATTCGCCAAAGCGACCGCTGAGATTCAGGCTTTGGTGGCCTGAGATATAGAAATCGGGTGAGATGTCACCAGTCACAGTCACATGCTGGATCTATTCTGGATTTCGTGGAAGCTAAATTATCACCCTCTCTGTCGAGCCGCAGATACCACATCACAGGACGGCGCCCCTTCTCCCTGATTAGAAGCCTTGATTAAGAGTACACATTTCAAGATGCAGTGAGAGTCGGCCACGGCCCAGAACGCGTGCGCCTCCTCGTGAATGCGGCCCATTTTCCAAGCATCTCATCACAAGGTCATGCTCAGCCCGGGTCAACGACTCTGGTTGGGGATTGGCCGGGCGTTGAACCGCCTCCTCCTGCATGCGCTTGGTTCGATTTGGGTTTGTTTCCCGTGGTGGGGTGCATCACCGCTAATTTTGACCCCAGGCATACTTATTGACTAGGATATCACCCAGGAAATCTGGCCTGGAATGTCGCCCTCGTATATGGCTAAGTCGAGAATTGGCATTGGCCGCCATCCACCATTGATCTTGGATCCTATTCACTCCTTTCCGATTGGTTTCTCATCGGGTAGCCACTGGAGGAAATGGAGACCCCATGAACATAGCGTGAGCGACGACAAGGACCGAAATATCCGTCACTTCTGCCATGCCGATCTGATTGCGAGTTACCTACGGAAGACACACCGCATAGCCTTCAACAGTCGGTGGAAGGAGGTGAAACAAGTGGCAAACACAACATATCCAAGAAAGGCCCCTGGAGACACTGTTCTTCTATTCCCACTGCGGCACAGCTTAAAGCTTAGGCCCAGACCCGTTCAACAGGAAATTGGGAATGGAGTACCAAGACGGTCCGCCTGACGTCAAGTTGCCACATTGGGGGCAATCTTTGCTGGAACCATGGGGAGAACCACGTTTGAGACGTGGAGACGTACGAACGAACGGCGAAAGCAGTGCTAGATCACGACAGTGTACATAGTTGGTGTAGCAAACCGAAAAATCCATTCTGGCTATAGTCCCACGTGATCCCCCAGCCACGTCATAGGCCAAACGGTCTCCATTGGGAATGGCTTCTTCGCCTGGATGAAATTGATCTTCTTTCTTGTTGTGACTCCAGCGCTTGAATCCCTAGACCTCTGCATGTATTTTTCTCCTGAATCCAGGACAGTCAAGCATCATGTCTGATTCGACTCTTTACCTCTACACTTCTTTGACTGCGGGGTCTTCGCATATCGTCACCGCAACCGCTCGCGTGGAAACCATCCTGAAGGCCAACAAGCTCCCCTTTCGTGCCATTGATGTCGCCACAGATGAGGCCGCCCGTAAACTCTGGGGTCGGCGCTCCAGAGGCAAGAAGCTGCCGGGCCTGGTTAAGTATGGTGACATTGTCGGAGTACGCTGGTGCCCCTCATTCCGAACCCCCCTTACCATCGCTAACCCACCTCCTTGCAGGACCTAGAGCAGATTGAGGAATGGAACGAGTTCGGGGAGCTGCGCATGGTAGTCAACAGCGTACAAGACCTGGGTGGTTTGCCAGCCACCAGCAACCCCATCTCCGCCACGACCGACTCCAATGCCGCCTCCACGCCCAAAGAGCCCGAGCCCGGAACCCCGAAACCGTCCACCATCAAAATCCAAAGCCCACCTTCGAAAACAGAGGAGAAGAAAGACGACAAGGCCGTGCTAGCCCTGCGTCAGGCCAGCGAGGAGGCCGCTTCCAAGGCGAAGGGCAAGGCCGACGAGAAGAAGGAAACTACACAACCGAAGGAGTCTGAGTCGAGCAAGCCTGAGGAAGATCCGACTCCCCCTACGAAGACACACCGCGGATCTGTCGCAGCCGAGCTGCCCGATGCAGTGCCTGAGTCCCCGAAAGCGAAGCGGCCCCCGCTCGTGCCCGAGGTCGCGGCAGTGTCATCGGCAAACTTCCACGCCGACAATGCGGAGATGCTAGGTCTGGTCGAGCATCACCGTGGCTCGATCATTTCCGCCACCGATAAAGCGGAACAGGACAAGGTGGTGAAAGATATCCGGCAGTCGATCACTGGCGAGGACGCTGGCGGGCTGGACGCTATTCGTAAGGAAGCCGCGCAGAAGGCGCAGGAGAGTACCATTGAGGAGGAGCCTAGCCCGAGTGAGGAGAAGGGCGAAGCCAAGGATACGACCGAGACTCACAACGCTACTGCACCTCAGGAAGAATCCAAGGATGTGAAAGACACCCCGGCAAAGGAATCCAAGGACGAGACTCCAGCGGTGCAAGAGCAGGACCCCAAGTCTGCCGAAGCGGCGACGCAGTCAGTGAAGGATTAAATGTAGACGCAATTTACGACCTGATGAATGTGTACATGATCAATCCAGTCCCATATCTAGATATTTTCAGTAGAGTAAAATGATACCAAGCACCATTCGAACAGATGCAAAGGGAGTTTTCGCAATACCAGAAATCAATCCCTCGCTCGGTCATTCGAAATGCCATTATATCATTCATAGCTCGTCATTACAACCCGTACAAAGAAAAAGAAGGCTTACCCCTCACGAGATACCCCTCATGCGGCGAAAGAAGCAACAAAAAAAGCAAGAAACACCAAAACCCCTTTTCGTGAAATCACCATATGTTCCATGGTCCAAAATATACCGTGCTCAAGTTTACTGCGTCAAACTCTGGCGCTTGTGAACGGCCTCGCGCAATTTAGCAATGACATCGGCCGGATCTGTCGCGCCGAAGATCGCTGAGCCTGCAACGATCACGTTGGCACCTGCATCCGCGGCCTGGTCAATTGTGCCCAGACCCAATCCGCCGTCGACTTCAATGTTCAAGTTCGGGTATCGTTCGCGCAGAGCCTGGACCTTGGGCAGTTCCGAGGCCATGAATTTCTGCCCGCCGAAACCGGGGTGCACGGTCATGACGAGAACCATCTGTAGATAGGGTTGTGTTAGCGCGAGTCACGCTGCAGACAAGGAACTGCACTGCAACTGCAAGTTCCGATAGCAGAATGTGGAAGACTCACGTCTGGGCGCTCGGCTGGGTCTTCGCTTTCGACAATGTCCCACAGTACGTCGACGGGGGTATCGGGCTTGATGGCGATACCGGCTTGCATACCCTCCTCGTGAATATATTTGATCAATTGGCGCGGGCTGGTGCGGGCGGTGGTGGTTTTATCGGTGGGATCCGTCGCGGCGACGGATGAGACGGCAGCCTCGTAGTGGAAACAGTACAGATCACAGCCGGCCTTTTGGAACTCCTTGACCCATTTATGAGGCTAAAGAGGATATGAGGGTCAGTATGAGTGGATTATCACCGGCTCCGGAGAACCAGCGCAAACCCACCTCCATAATCATCATGTGGCAGTCAAAGGTGCCTCGAGCGCAGGGCTCGAGTGGGCGGTCGACGCATCCGCGAATCTGTGAAACGACAGGGCATCCGATGGTCATGTTCGGGACAAAGTGGCCGTCCATAATGTCGACATGGAGCCAGTCCGCGCCCTGCTCCATCTTCTTGGAGCAGTCATGGCCCAATTCGGCGAAGTTGGCGCTCAGAATGGAGGGTGCGATGATGGCAGGCGGCGTCATGGTGATAAGTGGTATAGCGGGGGAGAAGAGGGGAGGGAAGAGGAGAAAGACGGAGCGGATGGAGGGGTATGGATGTATAAAGGAATTGCGGATAAAATTGAAACTCGGATGAAGCTCTGAACGTGTTTACATCAGGCCAAGTGGCGAGCCCAAAGGTGGATATCCCGGATGTTCACCGTAACATGCACTTTCTTTCTCCGGCGGATTGCCCTTTTCAGTGCTTTAATTCCTCGTCAAATACTATATCTACACCAATCCTAGCATTCTTGTTCCCTCCCCTCGAAATCCCTAGCAATTCTGCTATTCCCGCACTCCCCGGCGCATTCCAATGGCCGACGAAAAAAAGGAAAAATGATGCAAACGGTTGATAAGGGCTCTGGGCCTCACGTGGGGCCGGTCGCGGTGCTAATCTGCAGCGAAGATCGTTCCAATCTAGCCCCCCCTCGCACTAGCTTTTCCGCCCGGTGGATTGTTCAGCTCCATTCACAGAAGAGAACACGATGGGTCATGGTGAAAAGAATGGAGTTGACCTTACAAATCACCCCGGCCCATGCTGTTCGCTCGGTTTCCCATTTGGGTCATCCCGGTCATGGATCGTGAAAACTCATCTTGTCTGCTGACCTTCAAGAACTTGGACAGGGGTTGGGCGGTTCTAGTATACATTGGGAAATCATCTGGAACCCTCGTCGAAGCTTCAAGTTTGATGCTTGCTTCATCCCGCCAATCATCATCTCATCTATGCGCCACATTCTTGGTGTTTCTAAGATCTGGTTTATTTCCTGGATGTCATTAGATCTTCTCCGTGCACTGAGCTTGGGCATCATACCAAATAATGAGTTCCTTATTTGCTGGTCTGTTCGTCCGGTTATCTCTAGCATTGACAGCCATCTCCGGTGTCATTCATTCTCGGCTCGGGATCGGACAGCAATCAACTCCTACCGGGAGTTACTCCAATAGGCGGAAATGCCTCCTTCCGACTCAATAACCGGCCGAATACCCGCTCTATTGACTCTCATGAAGGTGGATACCAAATGTCGGGCGACGATGTCTTGCCAGCGTCATAGCGGGCCCCCGGTGCACTGTGGTCCGGGGGAGTCTCCATGTCCCCACGCTGACAATCCAAGACCCTCAACGGCATTAATTGTCCCTGACAGATGAACGGTCCCGCCGAGGACAATAATATCAGAATCCAGCAGTGCTTCGATAGCGCAGGACCAAACGAGGATTAGCGAACAAACATTTTGTTCTGCGTCACTGCTTCGGACACTCATCTAGAGAAAGACCAGACGAGAAAATTGAAGTCCAGTATGTCTTTCGTGCAACGCATTGAATACTCGCTCTTTGGTGAGTATACCCGATGCAACTTGGACATCCATGTCGTGCGCGGGAGTGGGGCTTTTACTCCCGTGGCCGATGAACTTTCAACATGTTGCCTTATTTTATGCATAAAGTTCTTTAGACCCCGTATCCCTCCGGCATAGGCAGAGCCGTGAACTCTGTAACCACAATTGGCTTGATTCGTCGATCACATGGAAGGGATGATGATGGCAGGCGAAGTTCCATTTATTTGGCACGTGAAACAATGGACAACTTCGTCATGCAGTGTAGCTTGTTATCGGCCCATTGGAACTGACTAGGACGAATTCCAGGAAAAACTCCGAGTCGGAATCTCAGCGTGTGACTTTGGTCGGAGATGTGTGGTTCCAGATAGGATTGAAATCGGCCGAGGCCGACTATCGCATACATTGATCGTCAACTCTATACCGAATTGAGTCTCAGACGAAGAAGTGCAGTCTATCCTCGTCCATAGCAAGAATTCCTGTTCGTTAACCAGTCATTCTATAGTCCTGTATATCTTGAGCTTGTCTTATCAAAAGGCGACCGGCTCCGACGAGAGAACACCCCTTGAAACACTTTCTGGTCATGAACTGCCATTCACTGCTCCATTGCAACACTGGCTGATGCCCAGCGTATCTCCGGTCAGGACATGTTGCAGAAACCAAGGTGGAAATTATGATGTCGCCGTCGGATTTGTAGGGCGGTTAGTCTTCGAATCGGAGCATCCGGCACATCTGGGATCATTCATTCACCTCGCCTGTGGCTGGTCTGGGGTTCTTCATGAAAGCTTTGACCCCTGATCCATAGCTATGATTTTGCGTATGTGCTTAATGCCTCGGTGTTTCCTGTCTGGTTGACCAAGTATGATCTTGGCGAATCCTACCATGATGATATCGCAGTCCCCAGCGCCAATCAGCAGGACTGGTTTATGCGCTCTGATGATTTCATTCATAGAGAAGATCTGACTGGAAAAGAATCAATTAGCTTGTATTTCTAAAATTATTCCCAGCTAAGTCTGCAAATGCATTCTCAGTGGGGAAATCTAAGAGTATTACCCCTCATTTTCCTCTCCTTCCTCGGTGATCTTTCCCTGATCCTCACGGGTTTTTGCGTCATGCAGCATTAATTATTGATCTTTTCGCGCCCAAAACGGAGATATTGATGTTGCACGGACACTAAAGATAGAAGCCCCAGCGCTTCTACTCGCACGCTCATTGGCCACTTCCCCCACGCCGGCAGTTCGTCACATCTCCCTCGTCTGTGATTTGTTGTCAACTGCATAATTTCCTCCCATTCACAATCGGCTCTTCGACCAGAAGCCATCCAGGATGCTTGGCCCGGCACCAGAAGGTGACGCCGGGCGACGCGCCCATGGCCGTTTCACCAATCACAATGAATTCAGGGCCCTGAATGACCAGGGGTTGGATTAGTGGTGCCCAATCCTGCAGTAGCTTCTGCACTCGGAATCTCGCACTGGACAGGGATCGGCTTGCCATTGCACATCCCCCAGAGCGGGTCGACCTATATAGTCATTCCCAACGGCCGAGTGGCTTCGTCGAAGTCTTGCGTCTTTCATTTCGTCTTGCTGTGCGTTACTTTGGCCTCAAGCTCTGGTAGCTGAGGTTTCCTTGTTTCCTTTCCTTTTTCATTACTACGACGACCCGTTGATCGGCGTCGATGCATTTTCCTTGACGATACCCATTACTTTTGACCAAACCAACATCGAGCTGAATTCACAATCATGGCCGACACCTTGCGACCATCAACTGCACGATGTCCGCCCCTTCGGCAGGCCCGAGGGACGGTACTTAATACCATAATGGAAGATACTCGCGAATCTCAGTTCACAGAAAAGGGCGCTGGTAGCCCGGAAACTCCCAAACCTGCCGTCAATAGCCCAAAATTGCGGTTGAAGACCACGGGGCTCTCGCCGCCTATCCACGCTCGTCTTGCTCAATTGATGTCACCTCTGTCTGCAGGCACCATCTCGTCATGCTCGGATACAGAGTGGCAGCAGCAGATGGACGGATTTGACGACCTGTACGATGCCACGGATGAGGAGGATCTTGATGACAATGAGACCGAGATCAGTGACTCGTGTTTCTCCCCGAACACCCGACCTTCGAGCTTGGTGACACCAATCACAAGAAATTCGCTCACCTCGAACGGAAGTCGCAAGCATGGTCTCACTCTCGACATTCCTTCGCCCACAGGATGGCCATCCATGAATGGCACTCACAAGAGCTCCCCCATTCCTCCGACACCACCGCCGAAGATTCCCGTTTCTCCCGCGGCTCTTTCAATGCTCTCGCGTGCGGTACCTGCATCATATGCTCCGCCGTCTCTCGATGGGAGCATCTCATCGGATCAGGAGTCCAACCTCAGCGCACTCGCGACCCCAGACACTCATTCGCTTCCTGACACGAACTGGGATGCGCACGATGTTCAGGTCCGACCCGATATTGATGGAAGTGAAAATGGGGACTTGAGACATGAAGACTCTAGCCCTCACGTGGAGACAATTCCCATCGCTATCGAAAGTCCTCAGGATGATTGGCGCCACGTCTTGCAACGTTTCCCCCAGATACCTTCCGCACAACAGGATGACTCGTCTTGTGGAGAAGATGAGCCCTCCCGTGAACCAACGCCGTCAGATCGAGGCGTTCATCTTCCTGACGGAGCATTGGCAATGCTGCAACACATCCCCTTGAACGGTACTCCCGATTCATGGTCCGAGACATCTGAAGAAAATGGTGAGATGTGGCAACTCCAAGCACCGCCTAGTCGCCCCCGAAGTGCCGATGGTGTTACACCAGCATCGGAATTGTCTGGGTACAGCTTTAGTGAGCTCAGCATTCCCTCCCCCGGTGGGTTCTTTGCATCTCTTGGTCCTCGTGCGCGCCACACCTGGTCAATCCCGAATAATAACCAAGCCCCGTCGTCGGCGATTGCCGAGGGATTTTACAACTTGCCGTGGCCACGGGACCAAGGGGAGATAGTCGAACAAGTCATCGAATGGCCCGATCGCTCTGATCGTGAGGATCCAGTCACCGCAGTCCGGGATGATGATGGTCCTCCAACGGCCATCCGCATCCCATGTGACACGCCCTCCCGGGCCACTGTTCGGCAGGAGAGCCCGACGAGCGCCACTTTTGATGGCGTTCAAGAGATAACAAGCTCTGGAAATCTGCATGAGTACGACGAGCGTTACGACCAGGAGTTACAGGAGCGGGCTGCTGCCAGCCTCGATCGCACCAGTGTCTGGCTGGCCGCCCAAGCCTCGTACATGTCCGCTCTGCATGAGACCAATCCTTTCAATGATGTTGGCCCTGCTGATAAGCTGTCTGTTGTCGAGGAAGAAGAGGAGGAACAGCAGGACACCCTGCCTAAAAAGGCAGTTCGGTTCGTTGAAGACACTTCTGCTGCTAGCCCCAAGCCGCCTACGCTCGCCAGCAAAGATTCCATCTACTGGCGCGGGTTCCAATCAATTTGCCATCGATCAAATAAGCCTGATGGTTTCCTTCACCGGAATATGCGCTTTGATGCAGTTCAGTCCTTCCGACTTGGCTTGGTGAACATGCACATCAACTGTCTGATGGGAAAATATGAGCCTAATCGCCCTGAAAGACCTGCCTATAAAGGTCCTTTCTCGAAGTCGCCCCGCAAATCGATCACTACGTCGGTGTTGGCCGAGAAGGCGCAGTTTTCTAAGCTCGAGAAGGAGCAGCTGGTCCTCGCTCAACTTTGCCAGCCGATGTGGGCCATGGATGCACACCGTTCTCTGAACGGTGGAAAGCTTCTGAATAGCCCGGCTGGGAAGCAGGTCGCACGGGCTAAAAAGGCGAACCGTACCCAGGATGGACCTCGTCGCCGAACGACTCGGATCTTGGACCTCGGCGGCCATGCGACTTGCGAGTGGGCCTGGCATGCCGCGTATGAGTACCCCAATGCGAAAGTCTACTCCGCTATCACGAAGCAGCAGACCGTGAATAGTGCGATCAAGGGTCCACCAAACCACCGCGTGGTCTCGGTTTCGAATCTTTGGGAATTGCCCTTCGGCAACAACCAGTTCGATGTGATTTCCACTCGCTCCCTGCATGCTCTACTGAAGACGACGAACTCCACTGGTTTGACCCAGGATGAGTATGACATGGTGCTTAAAGAGTGTCTCCGTTGTCTGCGACCAGGTGGTTTCCTCGAGTTCATGGTCCTAGATGCGGAGATTTCGCGTGCAGGTCATCATGCCACAGCAGCTTCTGTGGAATTCGCCTTCAACTTGCGTGCGCGCGGGTACGATCCGGTTGCCTCGAAGAGCTTTCTGGCACGGCTTCGCAACACCGGGTTCGTTGGTGTCAAGCGCGCTTGGATGTTCATGCCTATGGGCATGGAACCGACCGAGCCTCAGCCGCCACGCGAAACTCCTGCACCTCGAGTTCCCAGTCAAATTGAGGAGTGCGAGGCTGTGCAAGGCCCGGTCGGTAGCACAGCCGATGTGGCGAGCATCACTGGGCTGATTGGTGGATGGATGTGGGAGCAATGGCTGGTCCAGTTGCGCGCGGAGATGGGTCGTGAGCATGACAAGCTGCTTGAGGGTGTTGGGGCGGTCTTTGATGAAGGACGAAAGAATGGTGCGGGCTGGACTTGCTTATCTGGATGGGCAATGAAGCCGAAGCGATCGACGCATTCCTCCAGAGCGAGCGTCTGATCATGTTGATGTCTAACTATTTCAGCCCTGGTGGCCCGTCTGTTGTAATGTAATACGAATGCGAGATGTGAGACGTCCATATACCTTTCTGATTTTTGTAGCTCGTTGTATTGTGCCACGTAGTCGACCTTGGTTGAAATTCATGTCCGTTTTGTGGTTCGATTCTATAAACGCTTTCTAGTGTTAGGATTGGAAGTCCATGTAGACGCTATGAATCCTCATTTTGTTATTTTGCAGTTTCATGTTGTTTTCCAAGGTTAAGACTTGCTTTGCATTTCTTTAAGCGAATAACTTGTACCCATTTTCGAAAGAGCTTGTAGCAGATATATATTGCCCTATCCATCATTTTCAGAGGACACCAACCACGATCGTCTAGCATCCATATATAAACTAAGGATGAAAACTGGTTCCAAGGCTGAACTTCCTTATATAGAACAAATATATAAAATGAATACCAAGGTCGAGCGATGTTGTATGCACCATTGTAAGAAGTGGGTCTGTCACCTGACCGATCTCACTTGGCATCACCGTCCAGTCCCTCGATTCCTGTCGCTTCATGTTCACGGCCCAGCCAGAGATTTGGACGATCCTCGATCCTTTGAAGAAAGGTTAGCCTTGCAATCTGACGCTTTTCCGTATTTCCTCCATTTTCCGCCAAACCTGCGCTGCGAGCGCCCACCTTCGCGACCATGCTTTTCTTCAGGTAATGCCACAATCCGTTGCGCAGCTCATTGAGGATGGTATATACTGAAACTTCATCCTCCGCAGCTTTTTCAAGACTCTCACCAACCAAACCGTGACCATTGAGCTCAAAAACGACATTCGCATCCGTGGTATCTTGAAGTCGGTCGATCAGTATCTGAACATCAAGCTCGACGACATTGAAGTGCTGGACTTGGACAAATACCCTCACTTGTCGTCAGTGAAGAACATGTTTATTCGTGGTAGCGTGGTGCGCTACGTGATGCTGCCGCGGTCGGAGGTCGACGTGGGTTTGTTGGAAGATGCCACACGGCGGGGTAAGTGCGCTTTGCTCTTTTCGCATTTGCAGGAGACGATGGCCATTGAAGATGCCTTTTGACTTCCAATTCATCATGCGTCGCTTTTCCTAAATATGGAGTGAATTTTGTGGGAAATAGCTAACCAAAGATCGTCATACAGAGGCTGCCAACCAAGCTGGAAAAGCTCGGTAAAATGCCATCGATACTACGATACACCTCGAACGTCATAACTCATGTCCATTGATGTCTCTTGATGTTCGTTCACGACGTGATGCCACCTAGACCGAGAGATCTCCGGGTCGATTGTGCGACACCCACGAGAAGAGCCAGAGTAGCAACTGGAAACCAAGGGTTTCCGCAGCGGAGTATTGCAATCTACCTATTCAACAACTATGCATTTTCTTCATCTACCAGGAGGGACTGGGAATCGGATGATACCGATGCATCCCAAGTCATCATGGTCGCCTGTCACCGTCATGCAGAGTTGCTGTGGCTCATTCTCGCACTATACTTGTCCTGATACCATGCTTGAATACACAACCTATTCTCTCGACTCAATGCCTCATGTATCCACGAGATAATGTAGAATGAACGAAATTTCGTAAACGATAAAGGTCATGTGACTTCGTGTCGCGGCGCCCGCGTGAGATCTGGCGGTGTTTCGCCACTAAGTTTCCACACTGGCGTGGACAATGAGTTCCGTCCTGCATATACTCGATCTATGCTGATGTGCCAGAGGCCATTTCCTGTACCTGTCGACCCCTCTGTCTATTGCGAACCCTGACACCACACATCACCCGTCTCTTCTAGCAATGGCAGGTTCTTATGCGAAGAAGGCCTCGACGCCCGTCAAGGCGAAAACGCCAGCAACAAAACGCAACACAAGCATCTTGAGCTTCTTTCAGAAAACAGACACCCCGCCTGGGGCTTCCTCCACCCAGTCTCGCATGACGCAATTCGTTACATCTTCACGTTCTCCGAGTAGTGGCCGAGGGACCCCAGCATTACGACGTGGGAATAGTTCAAAGACCGACACGACGGATGGGTTGTTTTTGGAGGATAAGAAGGGACTGCCGAAGGTTATGCAGGATGTGGCTACGACCGAAACAAGGGGCCGGTCACGCTCACGCACACCGGACGACATATGGGGTGAAGGCGAGGATTTTCTCGAACCGGATGATCCTCGATACAATGAGGCCGACTCTGCTGTAAAGCGTCGAAAGGTCGATACACCAAGCGCTTCAGCTGAAAACGGACAAAAAGATTCTTTGAAGCCGGACAAACCTGCCAGGCCAGTCAAGGCCAACAACGGGCCGTTCATCGACGAGTCGGACAGTGAAGATGACATGGAGACGTATCGAGATTTGAAGGACACAAGTGATGCTACGATCGAAAACGAACAAGTGCCAGTACATACATCCGATAACGACACCAACCAAGATCTCCCTGCCGAACGTGAGCAGTCGCCTTCGGTAAGAGATGCTACGAGCCATGCCGAAAATAATGAATTCGCAAATTTTGACGATATTGAAGAGGACGAGCTTGTAGGAGACGAGTTTCGCGAAGATTTATGGGGGTTTGAGGACCAAGGACAGGAGAATGATGATAGACTGGACGCCGCAGACGACTTTAATGACCTGAATGACTTCGATACATCGGCCGACGAGGGTGCCAGTGCCTGCCCGATATGCCAGGCATTGCTGGCAGGACTCAGTGAAATGGTATGCTTCAATGTTCTTGCTTGGTATCAAATGCTCACCCTAGAGCAGGAAATTTCGGTACATGTAAATGATTGTTTGGATGGCAAACCCAGTTCAATGACTCCATCAATACATGAACCTACAGCAAAATCAATATCATACAAAGATTCCACACCTTCGTTGGACCAGGCACCCACACCAACGCCGGTCGAATTAGATAAAGGGCTCACTCGCCTCGAGCGAGCTGCCATTGCTCGACCGGCACAGCGCGACCCCTACTCCCAAGGAGCAACCAGTGCCCGATCCGCATTTTCCAAAATGATGGCTGGCAATGCCGAAGATACTGCATGGGCAACAGCTGCTTCTAATGAGATGTCATCGCGTGGGAAACAGGCTTATCAAAGAACCTGTCCATTCTACAAGATATTACCGGGGTTTTCAATCTGCGTGGATGCCTTTCGTTACGGGGCAGTGGAAGGTTGCAATGCATACTTTCTCAGCCACTTTCACAGTGACCATTATATTGGATTGAGCAAGTCCTGGTGTCACGGTCCGATTTACTGCAGCCGACCAACGGCTAATTTAGTGCGGCAGCAACTTCGCGTCGACCCTAAATGGCTAGTTGACCTGGATTTTGAAACCACCACTGAAGTCCCTGACACCGGGGGTGTGCAAGTGACTATGATACACGCCAACCACTGCCCAGGGAGCTCATTATTCCTGTTTGAGAAGAGTTTCGGCAAGGGTCCCAACGTGCGGACAGAGCGGATCCTCCACTGCGGTGACTTTCGCGCTTCCCCGGCGCAAGTCCAGCATCCACTTCTTCGACCGGACCCTGTCAATCCGGTGACCGGAAAAGCGCGGCAGCAGCGAATCAATACTTGCTACCTTGACACAACATATCTGAATCCCAAGTATGCGTTCCCGAGCCAGGAAGAGGTGATTACGGCCTGTGCCGAGCTCTGTGTGCCGCTGAATGAGGAGGCAGGCGTTGGGCTGGATCTGGGGACACCCGGCACTGCCGGGTTGATGAATAAGTTCCTGTCAACGGTGACCCAAAATGGCAATAATCATACACCGGAGTCCCGCATTCAGACCGGCGGCCGCCTTCTCGTGGTCATCGGAACGTACAGCATTGGAAAGGAGCGCATCTGTATAGGGATTGCACGGGCTCTGGGATCGAAGATTTTCGCCACTCCGCAGAAACAACGCATCTGTTCCTGTTTAGAAGATCCAGAGTTGACCGCTTTATTGACGAGTGATCCGCGCGAAGCCCAGGTCCATATGCAGACACTCTTTGAAATTCGGGCCGACACACTAGCCGACTACCTGGGATCGCTCAAACCACACTTTTCTCGGGTCGTGGGTTTCCGACCAACCGGTTGGTCATACCGGCCTCCCGCGGGGCGTATGCTTGAGAGTCCGCCTGTAGCGACAGTTTTGCGTGGCGAACATTGGAAAACCCCATTCACGACCCGTAACTTAACCCCACAGCGTGGAAGCACGCGGGAAAGTGCCTGTTTCGGTGTCCCATACAGTGAACATAGTTCATTTCGTGAACTGACAATGTTCTGCTGTGCGCTCCGGATCGACCGGGTGATTCCGACCGTTAATGTAGGCAAGCAAAAAAGTCGTGAGCAGATGAAGGCGTGGATCGAGCGATGGGAAGGGGAGAAGAAACGTAACGGACTGTTTTCCGCGGCGGAGTGGTGATTCCATTACCTAGTATATACCTAATTCGAACTATAGACTTGATGGCGTATTGATTACAAGTCCCTGGACTATATTCATTTTACCTTTGGCACTACGTATTATGCATGAACCAATGACGAACTCGTGATGCGTCGAGTCAGCTGCTTCCATTGGTGGATGAGTCAGCGACCACAAATGAGCGGCCTCTGATTGGCCGAGAGATGGAATAACCGACAAGCGGTGGCTCGGGCGTGACTCGCGGCACTCCAAGCTTACTCCACACTCGGCGGCCCCGGACTTCACATACCGATTTCCTTCCCGGCCAGTTCGACCTCGGGGTTCCTACATCATACCCCTCCTCCATAAATATCTCCGCGTGGAAGGATTTTGTTCTTTTTCAATCTGAGTCCTAACCATCTTCTTGATCTGGACGTGATTGAAGTTGTGGATTTCAATTCTAGGTGATCGACGGTACATCTTGCCATCTTGGGACCGTGGTCCTTTTTCTTTTCTGCTGCAGTGATCTTTGCAATTGCGACGATCTTCACAATGTTGATTTCCGTTGAAACCGTGCCCTACGTCCTTGCGGCTCTGCTGAGCGCCTACTTTTTGCTGCCATATCTGCAGCGCTGGCGACTGCACGATATCCCTGCCCCCAGCTTTGCCGCGTTTAGCAACCTGTGGCTGCTCCTGCAGACTCGTCAGGGTAAGCGCTTCCTGTCGGTCGATGCCGCCCACAAGAAATACGGCACCGTTGTCCGTATTGCCCCCAAGCATGTTTCCATCGCCGATGACCGAGCGGTGCCTTTGATCTATGGACACGGAAATGGCTTCCTCAAGTCGTAAGTGGCGTCACATCTACATTTTGCGGGGGAGAGTGTAGACTAACGGCCTCTACAGTGATTTCTACGATGCTTTCGTCTCTATTCGCCGTGGTCTGTTCAACACCCGTAACCGTGAGGAGCACACCCGCAAGCGTAAGACTGTTTCGCACACCTTCAGTGCCAAGTCTGTCGGCCAGTTCGAGCAGTACATTCACGGCAACGTTGAGATGTTCGTGAAGCAGTGGAACAAGCTCTCCGATACCCAAGCCAACCCCAAGACCGGCTATGCCTCCATCGATGCCCTGAACTGGTTCAACTTCCTGGCCTTCGACATCATCGGAGATCTTGCCTTCGGAGCTCCCTTCGGCATGCTCGAGAAGGAGCAGGACATTGCTGAAATGCGCATGAACCCCAGCGATCCCCCAAAGTATGTCGCCGCCGTTGAGGTCCTCAACCGTCGTGGTGAGGTCTCCGCCACCCTGGGTTGCATGCCGGCCTTGATCCCCTTCGCCAAGTACATCCCCGACCGTTTCTTCACCGAGGGTATCCAGGCCGTTGAGAACCTCGCTGGTATTGCCATCGCCCGTGTCAGTGAGCGTGTTAAGCCTGAGGTCATGGCCAACAACACCCGTGTTGACCTGCTCGCCCGTCTGATGGAGGGCAAGGACCACACCGGTAACATGCTCGGCCGCGAGGAATTGACCGCTGAAGCCCTGACCCAACTCATCGCCGGATCTGATACCACCTCCAACACTGCCTGCGCTATCCTGTACTGGTGCCTGCGCACCCCCGGCGTCATCCCGAAGTTGCAGAAGACCCTTGACGAGGCCATCCCCAAGGATATCGACATCCCCACTCACGCTCTTGTTAAGGAAATCCCCTAGTAAGTTAACCCGCGTGCCTATTTAAAAAAAACGCCTACTGACAATTCCAGTCTCCAATGGGTCATCTGGGAATCCATGCGTATCCACAGCACCTCGGCCATGGGTCTCCCCCGTGAAATTCCTGCCAACGCTGCTCCCGTCGTCATCGCCGGCCACACCTTCGGTCCCGGTGATGTTCTCTCCGTCCCTAGCTACACCATCCACCACTCCAAGGAAGTCTGGGGACCCGACGCCGATGAATTCGTTCCTGAGCGCTGGGCTCCGGAGCGCCTCACCCCCCGCCAAAAGGCCGCTTTCGTCCCCTTCAGCCACGGTCCTCGTGCCTGTGTTGGCCGCAACCTTGCCGAGATGGAGCTGCTCGTCATGGCCGGTACCGTCTTCCGCTGCTTCGAGTTCCAGATGGAGCAGGAAGGACCCATGGAGACCCGCGAGGGTTTCCTGCGGAAGCCGCTGGGCTTGCAGGTTGGCATGCGCCGCCGCAAGTTCAATTAGATACTTTTCCCAACTCCTTGACTCTCCTTCAACGTCTTTGTTGGCTGGTATCTTGTCCTAGCCATGGACGGGAACCTAGGTGGAACTCGAAGTGGTTTTGCTTTTATGATAAGATGTGATGGCGTATCCTTTCTTTACCGCAGGGAAGATAGTTTACTGTCGTTGATGAAGCCATGTCTTCTTGTTTGGTCACGCTCTTGTTAAGTGCCGATGCCATTCATTGTATATATGATGCATGCTGTTGTCAAAATTGATTTCTTTTTCTTTTCGACCTATTTCATCATTCCCTGTCGCGATCTATGTAGTGTCTTGGCTTGAATCCTTGTTGCTTGGTACCTGAGTAGAGCAACAACTTCGATGATGGTAAAACATACCGAGAATCATCTAACATTGCGAATTGGCAGGAGAGAACAGAATCTTTCAAAAGACCTGCATTTAAAGCTCTGTCGGATCTTTCCAGAAATAGATATAGCATTACATTGAGAGACTGGTCTACCACGTCTCTGGGCCAAATGTCTCCCCCTTCGGCAAGACAACCTGAATAGCGGTATTGGAAGCATCCATGGTATCTGCAGCAATAGAAGTACCCCACCACCCAGGAAAAGAAGTGCTCGTTAGGTTCAGCGTCAAGAAAATAAGAATAGTGCACAGCGCCAAACCAACGTCCAGGCCCGCAGACAGAACATAATTGTATTGCATCCACCAGCCGCGCCAGCGGTCACGGATGAATTTGTTAAAGACGAATCCGACGATACCCCAGCTCAGATAATTCAACGGGGTAGCTGGGGGAATAAGACCGGAACCAGCGAAAATGATTGGAGCGTTGAGATACTTGATTGGAGAGCGTGGGAAGACGCGGGCACCGAGGTAGATGGCCACAGGGAGGAGGGCTCCGGCGATCCAGAAGAACATTAGTGGCGAGTAGAACTGGCCGATGGAGAACATGCGAGCAGGTCCGATGACGCCCCAGATGACGGAGGCGTTGAAGAAGACACGGCCATTTGGACAGGTGTAGTGATTCGGTTGGTGGAGAGTGCAGACATCTTTGATAGATCCAAGGGCCCAGTTCATTACGGCGATTTGGACGAGTGAGGTCCATAGACCTGCTACCATTTGGGCGGCAAATGTCACACGCGGTGGAACTTTCATATATTGTCCTAGGGACGATTAGACAACAAGCAGATAAGTTTGAATCTGATGTGACCTACCAAGTTTGAGGTCTTGCGTGAAGTAGACTCCTTGAGACATACTAATGTAGCCATAGGTCTTGAATAGCATCATTGCCATTGGACGTCCAGGCTGCATGTAACCAATGATAAACTCGGTGATGACATTTAAGCCGATATCAATGTTGGTCGAGGCCTTGATAATACCGAGGGGCACAAACCACACAATGGCGATGATTAACGAAATGAAAAAGGCCCACCAGCTAAGATGCGTTGGAAATCCCTGGGTGACGCCGAGTCCCATGCCAATCATGATGAAAGTGACGGAGGCGTACCACCACAGCGGGACAGTCTTGAAGCGGTTCATCAGACGAGTGTGAACATCCTCAGTCTCACGGCCGACTTGACGAAAACGGGCCCATATGTCACTTCCATGAAATAGACCGGTGTGGATCAGAACAGCAAGAATGCCCGCAAAGGATAAGCCGTAGGAGAGGGTGAACGTGGTAGACAAGAATAGAGGAGAATATTTGCTGTATTTCACTGGATCGAAGGTGAAGTCTGGCTTCAGAATTTTGGTGACATTGTACACAGAGCCAGTATTATCGTAGCTATTCGAATCACTAATGGGCAGATATTTGCCATAGAAGAAACCTGAAAAGTGAATGGCCGGCGTAACAATCCAAAAGAAGATCACCATGCCAATCAGCGTGTTGGCCATGGCATACCACGGCGCAATCAACGGGCTAAAGTTAAAACCGGAGATCTGAGTCCAGTCAAATGTCATGGGAATCAGCGAGAGGCCTGTCCAGCCACCGAAAAGCTGGTTGATAACCACGTTCTGCGGCTTGATCCAAGTCACCCAGGCGAAAACACTCAGGAAGGGTGCGATGTAGCCGGGGAACCAATACCAGCAGAACGACCCGATCATAGTGTACATGAAAAGACGATAACGACCGATCTTCCACCCAGATACCGTTTGCGGGTCCGGTTTTGAATGATCGTGCAGGGCCGAGAACAGCGCCGTGTTGATCAGAGTTGATGGCCAGATCATGGCAGCCGGATTGACAAGAAAACGGGTAAAGAAGCCCGCTAGGCCAAACCCGAGCATCTGCGTCGAAATACACATGAACACTTCGAATGGCCATCCAAATCGTTGACCATAAAATGCACGCTGTGCCAGGAGCACATCGGTTGCATAGGCCACGCCACCACCAAAGGTCGCATTGGCCATGATCACGATAACGGCATGTTCTTTCTTGCTAAAGGGGCCAGGATTTAAATTGCATTGTATGCCAAAGAATCGGAACTTCCATCCGGGCATGAACTTTTCCCAAGCCTTACCCACAGGATAGGCCACTACCTGGGCAATGTAAGAGGGGATGGTAATGTATGGCTGGCGCATAGAGAACAACATGTTGAGTGCCGAGCCAATAGTGGCAAAGATCAGCCCAATACTCCAAGCACGGATCGTGCTGCTATGGCCACCTTCGTCGGTATTCGACACGGCAGCTCGTACTTCAGGGTAGGGGGAGTTATCCAGTAGTTCGTGAGCAATGTGCTCCTGAGTGGTTTTGTCGGAGGTTCTGAGAGCCTCTTCCACCTCGTCGGCGACATCATCCGGCATGTTAGGATCCCAATGATGATGCGCCTTGAGATTTCGAAGTTGACTGAGGACATCATCCGGGGCGGTTTCATCAACCACCGCGCCGGTGGTGATGGCAACGTTAGGCTCGTCTTTGTCGGAGTTCTTCATGGCGAGACGAGATGCAAAACAAATGGAATGGGAATCCTAAGGAAAGGTTAAAGAGAAGTAAGCTGATTTCAAGAGCTCTGCACTGCCAGTTGCAACAAGTCCGACGGTATTCCGCTTGTCGCGCTCCAGAGATCTCGAGAGTAGGGAGAATACTCTGAGAGCGAAATCAAATCCAAGTAGCTGAGAGGTCCAAATGTGGGAAAGAGCGAGAGAATCGAGTTAGAAAGAAAGTCCAAGGCAAGTATAGCCCAATCGGGGTGTTTAAGATGACCGTCACACAACCAATCTCTCCTAGAATGCGCCATGGAAGCCACATTTTAGTGGTGCATGGTGCAATGCAACTTGGTCTGACTACTCTTCACTTGGAGCTTGTCAGAGATAAGCCGCCGCCAGTGAATGGCATGGCGCCTTAGCTGTTCTTGGCATTTTAGCGTTGCGACTAATTCTGTGAGTGCCAGGTTCGGACTCGCCCGATGCATACCATATATACGGGATAATGATATGAGTGAACGGACCAGTCCTTGAATCACCTTGATGGTCTCTCTGATATGTCTTGCTGATCCCATTCGACCGCAATCGCCTCCCGTAGACTGACAGGGTCCGCCTGTAGGATTCGGTCGACTCCAATATGCGGGGGATCTAAACATGCATGCAATCAAATTTCATGTCAGGCGACCCAGTTCCAACTCAAATCTGGGCTGAACAAAGACGAGGGGATGAAACAAGTGGTGGCATCGACAACTTACTCACCAGACGATTGAAAGCGGGAACACGATATATGTATATTTACCTCGCTGTGAAAGCCACAGGTTTTGAAAACGCGGCATGTCTCAAGCTTTACTAGGAATATTGGGATATGAAAGACCACCTGGGCAGAGGTGTGTTTATGGGCCAGCACCTAAGTTGCTCGCGTCCCGTTTCAGGCCGACGTCCACGGGTGGAATGTGGCAATGGGCTGGAGAACCAACTCCCTGGGTTGAGTGCGCAGATCGGCCAATTAACTGATTATTGAGTTTCTTGGTCATTTCCACTTCAAGATATCGCCGCATGCAACGACGAGAAACTTATTTCGTGGATCGAGCTGCGGTGGTTTATGATATATATCACTTCACGCTTCTCGGCCAGAATTGGCCTTCACCCATATCCATGGATGAAGCCTTCTCACATACTGCCTGAAGACATTGACCCTTCAGATGATTTTACATCTACTGGAAGATGCATTACATTGGCCACGAGACATTTCCTTGAATAGAAGCGGTAAAATTGTTGCGCAGGCGTATATCGTCCGATCTAAGCAAGAAGCGGAACCGGAGCCAAGCAAGACGCGAAACCGGCATATTAGAATAACACCGGAGACAAAAAACCGGCATTCAACAAATAAATGCCGGTTCCGCCATACAGGGATGCATATGACCGGCCCGAGAACGGGGAACAAGAGCTATATCATCTCGAACATTCCTCCTTCCAGAATCATGCTCGTAGACACCCATAGCCCCGTAGAAGACAGTCAAAGTGAAAAAAACCAGACAGAAAAACAATACCAGACAGACCTCACACAGTTCTCCCTCACTGTGCAACCTGACAATCTACCGAGGAATGCATCCACACCCGATCAAGCACGACAGCGACGTACTTGCCGAGCGACGTGGTTTTGCGTGCCAGAAGAAGACATTCCATAAGTCAATCGTGTAACCCGCGTCGCATGAGGGGGCTTTTTACCCCTCCAGTTTGACCGGATACTTTCTGAATAGATGTGATAGTGCTGTCATACGTGCAGGTTGTCATGGCGGGGCTTATAGTTCTGGAGTCGAGAACCATGGTAAGCGCGGGTAAGTGCAGTTAACGGCCGGGGGTGGGTATACGCGAGGTTGGACGCTTGGATTGAGTTTCCTCTTGTACCAGGGGTACATCCGGATCATTGAAGAAGGGTAATCGGAGCAATGGAGCAATTTACTTCGTGGGAGGCGAAGAAGATGGCGTAGAAAGCATCGTGATGGGATTGCTGGTAGCATCAAATTTCCCGCTTATACTCGCCACTATCCGAAAACACTCAAACTTCTCAAAGCGGTTTTATCAATCATTGGTGATCCTTTTCTCGATCCAACTGGGGAAAGCACGGTGGCAGTGCCACCATGACGCCGTGAGGCGATGGATAGATGTTCTCAATGTGACATCACCGCCACATGGATGGCTATTTATGCTGCATCAAATACATGCAAGAGCAGACCAGCAGAATCCATACACCACTCGAACCGACCATGAGTATCGATATTCCATCTGTCGCGGAGCTCCACCAGGCTGCGGAATGCGGCCAGCGGATCACGCCAGAAGACGTGTCAGTGATCAGCCATGCCGAGAGCGAATATACCGGTCGTGGACCGGTTCGAGGTGGTCCTGCTGGTAGGTTTGAAGTTGAAACGCAGAGTTTCAATGAACATGTCTGATTAGACTAGCGACTGCGCAAAGCATCGCAATGCGGCAGATGAATTTCGAGTCTAAACTCGATGCGGTTGCCCGGAAGCCGCAGACACAGATTACTCAAGATGATGCACAGGATATCCAACTGTCGGAGGTTTGTGGCTTGACAACTTCTATCTTTGCTTGATAGGCGCTGATAGCATGTAGAGTCGGGCGTTTGAGCGACGACCGAGACTCGGCTCCGTCTCGGACCAAGTACGCTCCATTGCCAATCGCAACGAGGCATTAGGCATGACACCCTCTGCATCGGATATGTCACCCATTGGAGCTGAAATGGCACCGGTTGGCGCGAGCATTCCGGCTTATATCACCAAGGAAGATGCCCGGCAAGCCCAGCGAGCCGAGTCTCGTGTATATGGAGGACAGGTTCCCAGCTATGGGATGGCGGCGTCGATGCAAGTAAGTGGATTGAGATGGAATCGGGAAACATATATACTGACCATCTCGTCAGAGCGCGGCGGATAAGCTTGACAACGTGCGACGAAATAGTTTGCTCTAGGCGAGGATTCTTTCATCAGAACGAGACCAAGATCGGTCCTATTTTGCTTGCGCAACAACCGGTTCTTGTAGATAGTCATTCGTTTAGTACATATCGATGAAAAGTTCTAACATCAGATGTGGTGTGCAAATCATAATTGTAACCAGCTTGTCCGTATGGATAGTATCGTTATGCGTAGTAAATAGTCAAGTTATTCTAGCATTGGGTTGACTTTCGGGAATTGCTACCCGTGATCCCGGATAATGAAGAGACATATATGCATAAGGGAGAAGTCGGAGATTTAAGTCTGGGCATCGGCAGGACCAAGTCTGCAAGCCAATTGATTGGCCAATCTCGCTTATCGCAGTGGCCCGAGAGCAGCCTTGTTCCAGTACTCGATAGTATGAACTTTGTAATTGGCAAGCTCAAGAATCAGACAAAAGCTTACGTGAAACGTGGAATTCTCGGAGAAAAAAAAGTGTTATTTGATTCAAGTCAGTTTGACTATTCCTCGCGTGTCGTCATCATTCATCAACCCGGATTTCTCTGCGTCCAGTTCGCACCAGGGAGCTGCTCAGCCAGAATGTTTCCATTCTTACTGCGGCATGTGCTGGAAAGGCTTCTCGAGATGCTCCTGGCAAAAAGGAAGCTTGCTGACCGTCCAAATCTCCGTGTCCTAAGAATAGTGTTAACCCCGCCAGCCCCACCTTCTCGGCGACTTCCCCTCTTTACATACCGGCTTGAGCGTCTTCTTGATCTCCGTGTCGAGAGTACCGGCCTTCAGGGCAATGATCTCGGGAGCAGCGTCCGGGTCGTGGGCGATGGGGGAGCCACAATCGCCGCAGAAGACTCGGTGGACGGCATGGCCGCTGGAACCCTTGGAGGAGTAGGTCTTGGTGGGACCGTTGATAGTCAGCTGGGCCTTGGGAACGACCGCCACCAGAGCTATAGAAGAGTCAACAATTGTTTCCGAGAGGATGCTTCCGAAGGAGATGTACAGTAGGTCGAGCCGCTCTGGCGTTGGCAGTCATCACAGTGATCGTAGCTATTTTCCAGATTAGCAGAGCTTCTAGAGTGAAGCGCGAAAAACCCACGCAGTAATCAACGGCTGATCAACAGCCGCGCTGTAAGTGACAGCGCCGCACAGACAGTGACCGGTCAGAGGCATATTGATTCTCGCAAGGTTCTCAAAGCTGCTGAGGACCTTGGGAAGACCGGGAGTATTTAAGGGAAACGCTGCAAACTCTCTTGCAGGACGCCATCTCCACTGGACGATGATTCCAAATCATCCCTGGTTGACAAATACCGGGGGACATGGAAACCGAAACCAGCCCCACGACCCATTCGTCTTCATTATGACGGATTTCCCGTCGTAGCCAATCGATCAACCAACTCGGCATGCGCCTGCCGTAATGTCCGCCGAACAAAACCCGTCATTCCCAATGGGCATTGCAACTCGACTTGTTCCCGGAGAAGCACCTCCGCCCCGCCCCGCGAATCCTCCTCACAGACGCGCCAGGTGTTGCGGATATTGACCCCCATTGGCGCGTAGACGTGGGTTTGCAGGCCTTGCGGGGTATCGCGAAAACAGGCATGGTAGTGGACATGCAGCGGCAGCAAATTGTAGGGAAGGAAGACGATGCGATCGGTCAATTCGTACCAGATCGCGTCGCGTTCGTCGGGGAGCGCGAATGGGGGCGGTGGACACGTTGTATACTGCACGACCAGGGGATTCTGGGTGATCATGGCGCGATGATCATGCAGGGAATTCAATACGGCGTCGAATGGCCGAGCCAGCGGCGTGATACTGGAGAATTCACTGCGAGACATTTAATATTGGCTGACTGGAATTACTCAAATCAAGCTGACCCGCCCTTTAGACTAGGGATTCCTAGTGTTTCTCACCGCTCTTTGATCGATTTCGATCAGGGCTGTACGGAGTAGATATATCTAGTTCCTTTTTGCCTGGGAGTTTACTGAAACTCGGCTGTTCTGTTTGGACTGAGAATTCTGGGAGTATCCTCAATGTATAGTCATGACAGTAGAGTGATTCAGAAATATAAAACCAAGGAGTATAAAGCATGAGTAAGAATGAAGTCATGGAGATAGTTCGGCATTGAATGGTAACCAAGAAATACTCCTGATCAACGCCAAGGAATAGCGCAGGTAAACAGACTAGTATGACAAGCATGGCCAAGAACAGCTCAAACAAGCTCTATCATCCCAATGCTATTCTTCCACTACACTATACTCGACTCACCCAGAATCGAATTTGCAATACCATACAACCGCATGACCAGCATCACCATTGCAACAAACTTCCATCAATTGGTCCACGTATCTCCTCAAATCACCTCCGGGTTGGAACCAGCGGCGCCTCGGCACACACGGGATCCGCCTGCTTCGGGTGACACGAGCCCAAGCAAGAGGGGAAAGTCTTCGGATGTAACTTTCGTGTCTGCACACCCGCAATGAGAACACTACCGTCCTAGGCAGGAGATGGGATGAAGCATAGTTCACCTGGGGAGGACCTGCACTGGGAATGTGATGGTCCCGAGAGAATGGATCCTGTCGGAGAGAGGTTAGATAAACCGTCGACGAGGGAGACACCGGGGCCAATTTACCTCGTTTTGTCACCGGAGAGGATTCAAAGAAGCTTTGCGAGATGAGTTTGCCCAAACACCCCAAGGCTGGGCCAGGGCAGCTGCCGAAAAGCGTCAAGGTTCGCTCGACGTGTAATGCCTGCCAACAGGCCAAGATTCGTTGCAGTCATGAGAAGCCGTCGTGTCGCCGCTGTCAAAAGCACAAGATTGATTGCATCTACAGCGTGTCGCGGCGACTGGGCCGACCGGCCAAGAAGAAAGAGCCCCGGATAGGGCTGGACAGTGGCTGTCCGACGCCAGAGGACCTCGTGCATTTGGAACGTCATAAAAGAAGAAAGCCATCACGGAGAAAAGGCCAGGTAGTCACGGCATGTCGAGCCTCCGACACCCAGACAAACGGCAAGCCCAAAGACGAGCAAATCCAGGGGCCGATTTCTGAACCCGGCGCTGAAGTTCCTGGTATGTACCTGCTTGTATCGGTGTTAATGCAACTCGGCTAATGGATATCATCAGCACTCGTGGCAGATTTGCCACCAGAGTCTTGGCTGCAAGAGCTCATGTCCACGCATGTAAATGGTAACCCGGGGACGTTGGCCGTCGACCACCCTTACGGCGACATCATCTTTGATGATGCATTTGATATCCATCCGAATGAGATAGGATACGATGCAACGCCTTTCCCGCTTTATTCAGCAGACATACTCCCGAACTGGGCTGCACTTGATCCGGACACAATTCTGGACAGGGATTTCAGTATCTTTCAAAACACTACATTCAATGAGCAATTTGATCCTCTGGACTTGAAAGACCGTGACGCAGCGCCATGGATTAGCTCGCAAAGCCCCATGGTGGATATGGAGCAATATCTAGACCCTTGGTACGCCGATCGGGCTTCTTCAGTGAGCATGCTCATAGACCCCTCGGGTCCATACGAGCTCTTCGGGTCGCCTCAAGCAAGTCATGAAAGTGGTTCTTACTCGCCAGAGGAAACCGACATTGTACCCGCATTAGAAGCTTCACCCGGCTTTGGCTGCGATTGCTACAAACAGGCAACCTCCGAGCTCATAAGATCAAGCTTGAAAGGCATGTCCAGCATTGAAGACGTCCTGACTTGCCAGAAGCAGTTATTGCTGCAGACGGAGGCAATCCTGCAATGCAAAATGTGCTCTCACTCCGAGGCTCAGGCTAATTTGCTGATGATTGTCATTGTCACCATCGACAATCTTTTGACTACACTTGATTCGACGGCATGGTTGGGCAAGTCTGGCGGGGTGGAAATTGACAGTGGGATCGGTGCCACTAGGAAGCAAAATGAGATCGGGTACAATGTCAAGGCCCAGATCGACGCGTGTCCCTTGTTCGTCGGAGGATTCCGAGTTCCCATGGAGGAAAAGAGCTGTTTCATTCACCAGGTACTGCAGGCTCGTCTGTCAATGATGGTTCTGATGGTGAGACGGATTCGCGCCTGCATGCAGCAATATTTGACAGCTGCTTCATCTCGAGGGCGTTATCTGATGATCATGGAGACAGAGCGGCGCTTGCAGCTGGCAATGATGAGGTTTAAAATGTCCATAGGATAGCGTAACGCGATGTTGTGTTTGGACGCTTTCATCGGGACAGGTTTTGCGCGTCGAACTGCTAAAAATGGATCTGACATATGCTCTCAAAGCCACTCTGTAGCTGTCGTATATGACCATCGTCTTTTCTTGCCAATGAAAGGAGGCCTGAAGCATGACCTGCAAGTCATGCAAGTGCGAGCGTAATACCACCCCAAGCTCCTTATCGCACGCATCCTGTAGGCTCATTGCTGTAATTTTGATAATTTCAGACTCTCGTCTGTGTCATCCATTGCCTCGGGTTCGCCGAGGTTGCTTGTGAGCGACGTGCAGAGCTGTATAGGAAGGAGTGAATTCGCAAAGACGCACCACAGACCAACATGAATCTCGAAAATGCTTGCCACTGCTCTATAGCGACTCTGCAGATGATGTCAGAGCTGCAGAATGTTCAAGCCGTTGTCGATGTCGAGACTGTTCTAGACCTGATCCATCGAATCTGTCACCAAAGTGTTACTGTGATTCAGTGCAAAACCTGCACTAGAACGCCGCAATCGTCGATTGTGACTCTTCCGGCGCTTTTGGAACATTGTCTTCCACTTATTGAGGCATTGTGTTCCACTTACGCGTTCTCCATTCAGCCTGGATTATTCGATTCGGCATCTGTCTCGTTTGCTCAACCTGCGTCACCTTTTATCTGTATCCGGAGTAAGGCGATACTTGGAACGATCGAGCTTGATGAAGAAGAAGCTCGATTGCTGGTTCAGACTCTGCTGGCGCGAAATTTAATGGCATTGATCGAGGTCATGGAGAATTTGAAAGGGATTCTGCGTGTGATGATTGATAGTTCTCATCATCGGAACGGGAGTGGGCTTAGGGCGTGTGAAGCATCTGTTGAGTCTACAATTAGTCGACTGGTGGTACTGATGCAAGTGATAGAAGACGGATGTGTTATCAGTTAATGGAAATGATACGCAGGAGAGAGGATGGGACCTGAAGTGAATATTATTGTCCGCTGGTGGTTTTAGTAACGATGAAATAACTGATGGGTGCGCAATGGAAGATAGCAAAACTCCCCTTGATAATAATATGATTCCATTTCTTCCATTCTCTCCGCCTCGTGTCCGACCTGTCTCCTCGTCATCTTCCACTCATCGGCGGTGCATCCCATCGAGAAGTCGTATCAAGGCCTAAACAGGCCAGGGGCGCTCAAAGACGCCGGTCCACTGACCCCAGCCGATGACTTTGCCGACCATGGCGCGCTTGACGTCGGACTTGGAAGCCTTCTCCGGAAGGGGAAACTTAATGGGCGCGCTGAGGGCAATGATGGTGAAGACGTAGCGGTGAGGTCCATGACCGAGAGGAGCTGCAGCACCGATGTACGATTTTCCGCGCACATTAGGGATGTAGTGCCAGTTCGCATTGGTTCTAATCCGAGTTATTAGTTCCACAATGTTTGAAGTGAGTGTCGAGGACGTACCGGCGAACATTTGGACCCTGCAGCGGAGTCGAAGTCTCCAGAGCAGCAGCACGAGTCACCCCGGCTGGAATGCCCCAAAAGAAACCATGGTGAATGACGAGGAATGGAATTGGCAGGTCGAGATCCTCGCAAACCAGCATGTACTCCTTGACTGGCTTATCAGTCTGGGGAGGAGTCCAGTGCAGCTCCGGGAAACAGCCAAGGCCATCTTCAGCAAGGCAAGTGTGATGCAGGAGCATCTTGGAGCCAGACGGGCCACACTCAATTGCATCAAGGGTCATGTTGGGCTCGGGAAGGTCCATGAAGGCCCGGGTGAAGATGATCTGCCGGGAATCATGGCCTCGGATGCGGTACAAGAGCCATCCAAGCGCATATTGAATGCAATGGAGAATAGCAGCCATGGTGGATCAAGATGGGAAGTTCACGAGATGAAAAGTATCAAAGGCACGGATGATTTGCGAGATGCCGGGAACGGGCCGACAACGGCATTGTGGAGGAAGTGCAACAATGGGAAGGAACAATCCGTATTTTCTTCGTTCCCGGACCCCACCAAATGTGATAATCACAATAGACTGGTATATGGGTATACAACCCATGAATCTGGAGTAAATATCGGGATGTGGGTCTGTTCCTGGCGATGACCGCATTGTGCATTCCCGTTGGCTCCCGCCGCCATCCGGTTCTCATGGCGAGTGACACTTTTCACTCCCCCTCCACCCCTGCTCCGTCATGCTCTCGTCAATTCTCTCTGCTCTGAGACCTCCTCCTCCAGGTGATGAGACTCCACAGCGACCCCCACGATATGTTGGTGAAGACACCACACCCACCAGCCGGCGGGAGATCCTGGGTTGGTATTCGTATGGAATTGCCGCGGAGGTTTTTGCCGTGAGCGGTGTAGGTGCGTGACAATTCAAATCTTCTCAAGGTTCCTGGCTGATTCGATCATAGGGTCATTTCTCCCTCTAGCTCTCGAGCAGCTGGCGCGGGAGCATGGCGCCCTGCAAACCAGTCATTCGCCATGCTGGGGTCCTGAATCGCCTTCGGAGACAGATGAGCAATGCATTGTCGGGGTACTAGGGCTTCATATTAGTACAGCCAGCTTCGCCATGTATACTTTCTCACTTGCTGTACTTATCCAGGCGCTCACGCTGGTGTCGTTTAGCGCCCTAGCTGATTATGGTATGCGCGACCAGCGAGTCCCCAAGCGAGTCGATGCTAATGTATCAATTGTGATATTGCAGAGAAAAACCGAAAGACTTTACTGCTTGCTTTTGGGTTCATTGGTTCAGCCACTAGCATGCTGTTTGTTTTGATCGCTCCCCCGGTATTCTGGCTCGGCGCGATCCTGGTCATCGTCGGGGTCACTTGTCTTGGCTCCTCCTTTGTCGTCCTCAACTCCTTCCTACCGGTGCTAGTCGCCAATGATCCATCCGTTCAAAACCATGGCGAGGAACTATCGAATCTGAACAATGATGAAGACACCGGGTCCCAGGCAGGAGAGGCGGATAGCTTGGAGGGGATGGAGGAACCAGAGCATGGAGTCAAATCGCAAGAGCCTGGATCATCCTCCCCAGAACTCCAGCTGTCCACCCAGATCTCCTCGAAGGGAGTTGGACTTGGATATTCCGCGGCCGTTTTTGTCCAAATTTTAAGCATCATACTGCTGATCACGCTCAATAAGACTTCTCTCGCCAAGGCATCTGGGACATACCCATTGCGGTTTGTGCTGCTTCTGGTTGGCATCTGGTGGTGCGCTTTCACTTTCGTTTCTCGCCGATGGCTACGCGACCGGCCGGGTCCCCCACTTGATGCTTCGAGGCCCGGCACATCTCGATGGCGCGCATGGTTGCGACTGATTGGTTTCGCCTGGAAGTCTCTGTGGGAGACGATCAAAGTCGCTACGAAGCTACGCGAGGTGGTCATTTTCCTGGTCGCTTGGTTCCTGCTATCTGATGCTATGGCCACTGTGTCAGGTACCGCGATTCTCTTTGCGCGCACCGAGCTCAAAATGAGCACCACGGCGGTTGGAATGCTCTCGATCACCGCGACACTGTCCGGCATGACCGGTGCCTTCTTGTGGCCCCGCGTCTCTCGTTATTTTGGACTGCAATCAAACCACACGATCATCGTATGTCTTGCATTGTTTGAAATCATCCCACTGTACGGGATGCTCGCCTATATTCCCTTTATCAAAAACTGGGGCGTTCTCGGACTTCAACAGCCATGGGAGATTTTCCCGCTCGGGATCATCCACGGCCTGGTCTCGGGCGGATTATCTTCCTACTGCCGGTCATTCTTCGGTCTTCTGATTCCCCCCGGCAGCGAGGCGGCATTCTACGCGTTATATGCGGCCACGGACAAGGGCAGCTCCTTCATTGGCCCGGCCGTGGTGGGTGTTTTGATTGATGCGACCGGCCAGGTCCGATCGGGATTCTTCTTCATCGCCGTGCTGATCGTGCTACCCATTCCGCTCGTGTGGATGGTCAATGCTGACAAGGGCCGTCACGAAGGTCTTGCCATGGCGGAGAAATTAGATCGGTCTCATGGCGGACCGGCTGATGATGCTCAAGAGGCAGAAGGTCTCCTGGCGCGCGAAACATAAACCCGCCAAGTAGAATAGAGCATAGACTTAGATCTGTCTATACGGGTAAAGTAGTGTTTGGATGTATATCACCATCTTCATGACCACCCACCTGATCATGCGATTACAGTCGAATCCAAAATAGAAACCGATCTTGCGCCCCCAAACCTCCGAATGACGTCCGCAGAGCCCCAGAGCGGCAGCAAGACGCGGCGATCACACGGGCAGTGTTTGGGAGAAAACAAATCAAGGTCGATCGTGTTATTGGACCCGCCCCGAATTCTTTTCCAGCCATCTGTAATTGGCTGATTCCCAGCTGTTCACACGTAAGGCGTCCTTAGGGCTCCGCCTCTCACCCGACAAGGCTTAGTTTCGTATACAGCGTCGGAATGATCGGCAAAGTAGTGAGGCTGTTGGATCCTTCGAGGCCGAATGTGTGCATGAGCTGGCGGGTCCGACCCAGTCAATATTTGCGTAGACGAGGGCTTACTGCGATGTTGCCTAAGCCAACGTATATTACGCCCAAGGCCCCAAGGTGACGAAGTTTTGTTCCTTTCCGACTGGAAATCGACTGGCCGCATTTCTTCCACCTCACCATGCTAGCCACTGTTTACCTCGCTGCATTGATCCTCGCTATCGCCGTGCAGGCGCATATCGAAGCGGTCAAAGACTGCGCTGCACTTCCCAGATACAACAAAGCCACCGATGTCGCCGGTCCATGGACGATTGTCGTGGAAGGATGCAAAAATTCCACCGCGTCTGGAAACGCCTGTACGATCGAGGGATTCGCGGCGAGCAGTGATGTGAAACGCTCAACGCAGGAGAAAGGCATTGGACAAGGATCGGTACGACCATTCATTCTTCTTTCATGGGAGATCTTCGCTGATTATCTGGTAGATTACAATCGGCAGCAGTCCGCATACTACCAAGACCCTCTTACGCTGCAACGGCGCGTTAAAAACATTCGAAGCCAAGGTCCCATCCGGCGCCGGGGACTTGGATTGGCATGCGATCGGGATCAACCGAGACGCGAGTATCGGGGAGATGGAATGGGGACTCGGGTCTCGCGAGACTGAGCCGTTGGAGGTATACCGACGTCATGAAATGCCTGACAGCTTGTTCCTTGGCTCAATGAATGAGACGAGATGGGGTGTGCGTCACTCTGGGTCTGGGTTGGGAAGTGTGGATCGTCGACCGTTCTGGTTTCTGCGACTACTGACGCCGGATGCGACCAAGTGGAATGATGAGTCTGAGACCTTGATTCGCATTGATGGGTAGTGGGTTGATTGGAGTATGGATATGTGTCATGACTTGCATGGACTGGCGTTACGCTCGTTTTGATTTGCGGGAGTTATACCCTTGCTCTGCTTGAAGCAATGCATCTAGATGAGCGAGTCATTATAGAACGTTGGACTCTGTATTTGAACATTGATAATTAAAGAACCATAGGCAGACATGTTACAAGCGGTGAGATCGGGAGGCTGCGAGCATCTTGTTTCATGTCATCTTTAGTCATCTCTCCGTGCAAGATTGTAGATCCAGGCAACAGCATATCTGTAACCACAATTGCTGTGAACGGGCGGCATTCTGTCGAGCATAAGACAACATATCACAAATTCATCGAGTAAAGCACATCACTGGACCCAATACTCCATCCGGAGTAGATTGTCTTATAGCTAGGTACTTTCACATCGACCCACTCGACGCGGTTCATGTCGATAAACGTGGGTCTAATAGGTCGAGGGGTTGGATTGACAATTATTGACAATTATTCATAGTTGTTTAGGTAGTTCGTTTAGATGGTTTTTGTCTTTTACTGATCTACTTAGGTAGGTACTCAGTAGTCTGTCTACTCTCGCGACAATGGTCCAAGGTATCAAGTAAAAAACGAAGCCTACCTTAGTTCCAAATCATGAATGCAGACATATTCTTTACCAACTCAGATCTGGAAAATCTTTACATCGTCAATTGGTATCTATAATAAACAAATTATTTTCAGTCAATGTCATGAATCCCGCACGGACACCACGACGGACCGCTCGACTTTCCACCCATGATGACCAGGATTGAGATCCTCCTCGCTGCTGCTGCTCGGTCCCGCCTGTTGGCTTCCCATGATGGTGGTTGTCACGCCATGATAATCATCATTCTGGCTACCAGTCCAGAGCTGGCGATCGTCGATGCTATTTTCGTGTTTTGACTTTGACGGGGATGATCGGTGTAAAGCATGCGCCACCTTGCTGGATAAGGGAAAAGACCCGGCCGTGGGGTTTCGACTTCGTGAGCCGGATGAGCCATCGCGGAAAAAGCGGATGAGAGGACGGAGAGTAGTGAGACAGCCAGCTGTGATGCCGAGCCCTGCTTCGACATTAGACCAGATGGAGATTTGGTAGGTATTATCTGGAATATGTTAGCGGTAGGAAAGCCATGGATGGGGCCTATGTTTCATACAAAGGAACTCGTAGTCCTTATAATGGTGGATAAACGGCGCGCGAATAATCACGGCAGCACCGGCACTGTGAAGGGTTAGCCATTGTATTGTGGAATCAAGATCGCGAGACGAACATGCTGCCGATGCCGAGAATCCCGACAATAGCTATTTTAGTGCGCCGATTCATGCGCAGGTTCCAGATCAATGCCACGGGCAGAAGAGCAATAGTGAGATCGGTGATGGCAGCCCCGACACTGTATAGATATGCGATGCTGATGAGCACGTTCGTCTTGATGCAGGTCCCGCTGCTACCCGGAGTCAATCGACCCCAAAAGTGATCAACCGGCTGACACTGGAAGATGCTGAAGAAGAGAAAGACTATGCCGACAATAGTAGCCAAGGCCATCGCAGCGTAAAGGATCCAGGCGTGAATACGGTCGACGGTGATGCGCAGAAGTGTGATGATGATGGAGATTTTGGCGACAACACAGGTAACTACGTAGAAGATCTCGCCGAGCCACCAGTACTAAAGACGTTAGATGAGCGGGAATGTGGCGAGATTCAGAACATACGAGCAATGCCTTTTCGAGGTTGTCCGGATGAAATTTGAAGTAAATCAACTTCCTCCCCATTCCGTATTTCGCGCCGATGATTCCGCATATCGCAAACACCAGATTCAAGATCATCGCCACCACCATCAAGGTATCATCCCACCCAAATGCGCGCACGACATGTGCCCGAACAAAGCATCGAAGCAAGACACTGACTCCGGAGATGGCGAGGAATGTCGCTGTGACTATCAGAATAGCCTGACTGCGGCTGTCGTCGTCGTCGTCCATGACGGTGGAATGGAGCAGAGGATTCCCATGACATGGAGAAGAGGTCGAGGAGTCGAGGTCGTGCGTTTATGTCCTTAGCATCCCCACTTCGGCTCTGAACAAACCTTTGTTCTAGACTATCCCAGATGAGTGGAGTCCTCCATGCATATAGCAGTGATTCAACCATACAGATTGGTGCTTGTGGGGGAATCGACTGCTAGGGTGAGTCTATTGCCTGGATCGGCATAGTGTATGAGCTAATCCATGCATACTCGGCAATTGTGACCGGTCTATTACATTATAACTGCTTCTCTGCATGGCTCGTGGCGATCTTGCAGATACTCTATCCATGGCGCGTGGTCTACCGTCAGGGTTTCGGCGCCCACTTCAAATCCCGCCAGCAGCCATCGAGCTTAGCGGCAATGATATCGGGTATCTGACTTTGCATGCGTGCAGCATGCACTATTGTGATTGGTCGCAACGGTTCCATCAGGGGTTCGACCGACCCAGTGCTGAGGTACCGGGACTCGAACTAAGATCTTGTTGTCCATGGTTCTGCAATAGCACAGTTTGCGGGAGATGATTATCATGACAGCTACCTATCAATTGATTCGTCTGCGGAAGCTGATCTGACAAAGTGTGAATTGACATTCACTTTACAGTGCTCGCGTCCGATCTTGACCAGCTCTGGCCCTGCTTCCATGTAGAGACGCCTGCCTAATGCAGAATGGTGGTTTCAGCACTGTGGATCGTTCTTTCTTGGCCATCGCTTGGCTCCAATCCGCCACTTTATCTTCGTTCCCTTCGAATTGCATGACAACGTTGCTATCCGTGCGCATCTAGTCAGATTCTATCGACGCACTAGTGGAAGATTCCATCCCGTCCGGCCCGCGCCTACACATTCCCGGACTTCCTGATCAGCGCACATCATCGCTTCAGGCATTTCAACTCCAGAAACGTTACGGCTATTGGTTCCGTGGTCCGGGGACCTGACTCTGCAGACAAGTCTCCACCTCATTTTCGTGATGGGCTGCTCTTCTATTTAATCTTCTTGGGAGAGGCTCCGTTCCATGGTTGATGCGCACCGTCCCCCACCGTTTGATCTCGGTAGTGTTCCACATTGAAGAAACAATGATGTAGAAGGGACTAAAAAGGGCTCTGATGACACCGATGGCTTTATAGGCCAGTATTAAGTGTTTAAAGTAATAGAACGAATATTTAATTGACGATCTCTAAACTACAAAAAACTATAATAAAGCTAAGTAGGCCCTACCTAAATAGAAAAAGAACTATTCTACTCCCTTACCGCTTCCCGATATAACTATAAAAATTGTGCTTATAATCCCGCAAAACCTAACCCGATCTATAATTTGCAATTTCCTACTTCTTAGTAGGGCCCGAGCCCTAAATTTCGATTAGAAATTTCTATATTTATATATCTTTATTTTCTTTATCTTTGTTCTTATCTATCTTATTGTCTATATTGTCTACTTTATCTATAGAGTCCCTATCGAATAGATTATCGAGGACCTTTAGGACCTTTAGGAGATCGGGATAGTAAAGGCTATAGTCTTTATATATATTAAAGATAATCTCTTTAGCCTAGTCTAGAGCTTCCTATAGAGCCTACTCTATCTTACGATATTTAGCGATAACCTATACTATAGTTCTTTTAACTAAAGTTTACTCTATTTTTAGGTTAGCGATAGTGGCTATAGTAGTATCCTTCTTACTAGATTGTCTCTTATAGCTAAAGTCTCCTATAGTATAAGCTATCTTAGGATAGATATTCCCTTTAAGAATAGCCTTAGATATTTTAGATAGTTTTAAACTATTATTGATCTTTACTAGTTCTATAGTCCCTTTTTTTATAAACTTTCTAGTAAAGTCGATCTTATCGATAATAAGCTTTTTAGCCTACTTATAGACCTATTCTTTAATATTAAATAAGTATAGATATTTATTACTTAATTTCTAGAACCTATAAGCCTTAATATTAGAGTATTTTTCCTTATTAGTAAAGAGACTCTCTCTAGCTATATTTGTCTTTTTGATAATATACTTAAAAGTATACTATAGATAGCCCTCTATAGTAAAAGCCTTTTTAAATTATTTCTAGATAATAGGTCTATAATAATAAAGCTTCTCGATTTTGGCTTTATTAAGATTAATTATAGCTTATTAATCCTTATTAAACGTTTTCTATTTATTTAGTAAATTATTCTTCTAGAGGGCCTTTACTCTTTTATAACTAGTATAGAGTAGGGTAGAAGATAATAATTTAGCTTTAGGGGAGATAGTCTATATAGGGTTTATAGCGCTAGCCTATAGAGTAGATAGAGGTACTAGAGCTAAGATTTAAGTTTATAGAGCTAGTTTAGTCTCCTCTAGGCCCTTACTAGCTAAGTTAGTAGTATTAGTATTATAAGTTAGGTTTATATTAGGGTTTATATTAGGATTACTTATTTCGGTCTTACTAGCCTCTAGAAGCTTATTTATCACTTCTTGCTTAGAGTTAGTTATTATTATAGGAGTAGGGGGTTCGGGAGGATCGAGAGAGAGAGATTGTCTAATAGTAATTAAGGAGAAGTAGGCTTCCTTAGTCTAGATAGCTTAGTAAAGTTTCTCCTAATAATTGTTTTAAGAACTAGCTATAGAGGTTATAAAGAGGAAGATTAAATAAGAGAGAGGATAAGAGAGGAAGTAGAAGTAAAGATAAAGAAATAGAGATAAGTGTAGCTTATAGGCGAAGTATAATATATATATAGGGTTAGTAAAGAGAGAAAGATAAGGTAAAAGTAAAAAAAAAGAGAGATAAAATATAAGACTTATTATAATATAGGATTCCGAAGGCTATTACTATTAATATCCCTATCCTAATCGGCTCTATAACCTTATCCCCTATCCCTTCTATCACTAGCTTCCCTCTCCTTATAAGTCAATTTAGCCTCTTCTCTTATAAAGCCCTTATATATTATATCCTAATAGTTGTTTTGCGATATAAGATCGATAGCTTCCTACCTTAGATTGCTAGTATAGGTTCTAAATAGCTTAATATAGTCTATATAAAACTTCCTAACCCTTAGACTAGAGGCTAGGTTATTAACGATTATAGACTAATAGTGGTTTAAGACTCTCGCAATCTTGAATAGGCCTAACTATCGACTTCTTAGCTTCTAAATATACGTCTTATCTAGGTTAACGTTCCTAATTAGGATAAGATTATAAACTTTAAACTATAGCCCTTATTTAGTACTATTAGGGTTAACTATTACTTTTATAGTCTATATATAGTAAACCTAGTCCCTAATAGCTTCGAGAAGATTAAGGTAAGTAACTATATTCTTATAGAACTAATTAGCTATTAGCCGCTAGGTCTCCTCTTATAAGATTTCTACTAGGATTTATTCCTCTATAGATATTAGACTAAAGTACTAAGGCTTAAATCCTAGTAATACTTTAGCTAGACTATAGCTATACTCGGCCACTATCTAGGTATTAATAGCTTAGATTACTATTCCTATATATAAGTCCTAGTTAAAGATTACCTCTATATTATTTATAGCTAGGGCCTAAAGGTATAAAATAGTAAACTAGACTATATATTCTACTAGCCCTATAGACTAGGGTACTACTTAAGCTATAAAGATATACTAAACTCTAAAAGGTTTTGTCCTAGTATATAAATTATTCCTAGTAAAATAAGTTCTTTAGTCTATATAATAAACTCCTAGCTAGCCGAAATTCCGACTTATATTATCCTATAGGAATATAAATAAGTTATCTATTATAGCTATCTTAAGGGGTCTTCTAAAGATAAACTAGTTTATATAGTTAATACTAATAAGAATATATTAGTATCTATAATTAGATTCGGGAGTTACTAGACCAATATAATCTAGTATAAATATTTCTATTGGCTAGAGGACTACTACTATATATAGAAGGCTTTTTAGCAATCGGGGCCCTAAAAGTTAGTATACTAGATATAATAAATAGTAATCTCTTAGGTCTATAGACCTATTTAGCCACTAGTATTTACTAATCGCTTAGCTTAGTATAATTCTATATATAAAATATCTATAAAGGTTATAGAGTTTTTATATAGTCTCTAGCACCTCTTTCTTCTTTATATACTAAGAATACTAACCCTATTTCTCCTAGCGAGCTAGAAGTCTAGTCCCTTCTAGGTAGATAAGATAAAATCGATTATTACTCTCTTTCTATTTCCTATTAAGGATCCTAGCTATAATATCCCTATACTATCTATCGCCGATATATTTATTAAAGAGGGATCTCTCCTAGGCTAGGCCTAGCTATTCTATAACTAGGTAAGATACTATAAAAATCCCTATTACTAGTAAGAGAAAAGGGTCTTTAGGTTCTTAAACTACTATAGTCTAGTATAGTAGTCTTAACAACCTATCTATAACTACTTATAACTTTCCTAGGATATAGATAATCTCGAGATTATACTCCTAGAGCTAGTATAACTATTACGTAATTCTTCCCGAGGTGTTAGAATTTATACCTAAGACTATCTTTAGTACTAAATAATTAGTATATAGTATAGTAGGGTATTTTATACCTACTATAAGCTATTTTACTTCCTCTAAGCACTTTAGGATAGCGAGGGCCTCCTTCTCTATTATATAGTATCGAGTCTCGGTATTAGCGAGGGTATATAATATATATATTACTATATATTTATTAGGTAATATCTTATAAGAAGATTTCGTCCCTATAGGCTAGTTTACTATCTAGAAGAGCACCCTACCTAGGCCTTTATTCGATATATTAGTGACTAAATAGTATTAAATATTAGGATTACTACTAACTAGCGTAATATACTTAATATATCTCTTGATCCTCTAGAAGGCTTTCTCCTAGGCCTACCCCTATATAAAGTTAAGTACGCAATAGCTTTTTCCCTAAAGTCTATTAGTAATAACCACTTCTTTTAGGATTCTAGTTAAGTCGGCCTAGTCTAGAATATAGACTTTTAGAAAAGATAGTATATATAGAAACCTTATAAGCTCGGGTTCGGAACTTAGTATAGGCTAGGAGACAATTACTATAATCTTATCTTATAAAGGCCTTCTTCTATTAATTATAAACTTATACTCTACTACTTTTAATTTATCGATACTAAAGATAGATTTACGCTTAGAAAGGGTTAATCTAGCCTATTTAAGATAAGAGAAATATCTTTTAGTAAGGAATTTAATCTAGCCCTATAAGAAGAGAGAGACTAAGAGATTATTATCTATAAAGTCACTAAAACTATCTTCCCTAGAGGAAATTACTAGTTCTATATATAGTAGAGGAATCGGGCCTCTAGCGATATCCTTAAGCCTAGTATATATACCTAGGGCTCTAGTTAACCCTTATCCTATCTAAAGATAATAGAATTAACTAAGTATATAGCTAAATATAGTCTTAAAAGCGTATTCTAGGGTAATTAGTATAGCCTAGAACCTATTTATAGTATTATATTTAAAGTATACCTTCTATTTCTCTTAGGCTAGTATATTAAGGATTGGCTTAATATAGTATATTAGATAGTTTATTTTAATAGTAGCTTAATTAAGAGTAATAAACTAATAAACTATTCTAATTCTACTACTATCTAGTTTTAATAGGAACTTGGTTTTAGTACTCTAGTTAGATATACACTTAATAATAATTCCTATATTAAGTATTAGCGGAATATATTTATACTACTAGTCGATTTCTTTCTATATATACTAGGCTAGATATAAAGCCTTAGGGATTATATTTAGGTAAATCGGAATCTAGTATATAATAAGCTTTATAGCTAGTATATCCTTAATATTGCTTATAAATAAATATCTCTAGGTATATAGTATATAGACTAACTCTCTCTATTTAGGAGTTCCCTCCTAGTATAGTAGTCTTATAAGATTATAGTATCCCTAGAACTATTCTTTAACTTCCTACTATCTTTCTTTGCTAATAATATCTCTATAGTAGGATATAGGCTAGTTTTAGGATAGAAAACTAAGTAACCCTTACTCTAATATTTCTTATTTAAGAATTTTATCTATTATTTAAGCTATATTTACCCTTAGAGTATATCTTAAAAAAATATATAGGAATAGCTAATACTATATTAATAACTATTCTATAATTAATACTAGTGAGGTCCCTAATAATACCTTATATTTTTCTAGATATTTTTTAGATTTTCTAGTCGCTCTAGATATTAATATTAATAAAATAATATACCCTATCCTTATTAATAACTTCTATCTATATATTATCTACTATATTCTCTAGTTATAGTATATTTTTACTATCTAATAGAGCTAAGATCTCCTCTCTAGATAGGATTAGTTTTCTAAGCTAGAAGACTTAGAATCTACTAAATATTCTAAATCTTCCTAATACTCTTTAAGAGCCTCTCTAAGGATAGCCTAAATCTCCCTTTTAGCTTCTAAATTATTAGTTTCCTTATTAGAGTCCTCTTTTGAAATATCGATTACTTTATAAGAGTTTATTATATTAGTATCGACCTAGTATAGTTAGTTATAGGCTACTATTATTTCTCTCTTAAGTATCTTTTAAGCACTATATTTTATCGACCTTTTAAGTTCTTCCTACTAATTATTGTCTATCTAAATAGTATATAAGCTAGTTTTATAATTACTAATTAGGCCCGCTAATACTATCTAATATCGAGATAAAAGTATTAAATATAAAGAAGATCTATTAATTATAAAAGCTATAATAACCTATAATATATTCTAAATAACTATATTAAGCTATAATATAAAGTAAATTAGGGTCTTCTAGCTAGTAGCTATCTCTATTATACTATTATAGATTAGGATTAGCTAAGCTTTTATTTTATTAATAGTTGCTATTAGGATATAGTTTATAGAAGCTCTACTATTAATAAGCACTTCTCCTAGGTTTATACCTCGAATTATATTATCTATACTTATAGAAAAGATAGTTGCCTTAATATAAAATAGCTCTATAATACTCGGGTTAATAGGAATAATATAGTTATTATATAGCGAATAGGGCCTAGGGTCTAGGTCTATAGATAAGGACTCTCTAGTATCCTTTTCTTTAGTATAAGTAATAAGTAAGATACCTTTATATATAGGGACCTTTATAATCTCTCTACTAACTAGGGCTATAATATAGCTAATCTACTAATACTTAGGCGCCTTTTTTTTCTTCTTCTTAGTCGATAATATATACCTTATTGCTCTTATAGTAGAGGTTCGGAATATAGGCAAGATATTATAGAGTTGTATAAATATAAGAGTAACTTATAGCTTATTTAATATATTTTTAGTATTAAGCTAGGGACCTTATAATCCTACTAGATTATACTTTAGGGATTTTAGTTTACTACTAGGTTATACTAGAGGTCCTCGGACTAGCTATATAGTTTCTTCTTCCTCCTTAGTAGTTAGATACTTATATTAAGTATTATTTATATATACCTAGGTGAATATAGACTATATCTACTCCTAGTTAGGTCTAGTAAAAACCTTATCTACTATATTTACTAATAGTCTAGTATCTTCCTTTCTAGTCTAGCCACTAATCTCTTTATCTTCTATTTTAATAAACTATACTATATTCGAAGAACTACTTTTGCTAGATAGGGGTAGAGTAGGAGGAGTATTATAGAGTAGGAAAGCTCTTCTAGCTACTAATTATTAAGATAAAGATAGATCTTATCGACCTATTTCTCTATATATAGCCTATCGAGCTAAGTTAGTATTTCGAATTCTATTCTATTCTTTATAAGGTAGAGGCTTATTATAGTAGTCTACTACCTAGTAACCTTAGTGTCTATACTAATAATATATATAGTTTATAAAGGGATTCGATAGACTAGTAGCTAGGGACTAAGGCCTTTTGATTAAAGCTATTAGATAGCCTATAGATAACTTGGTTAGGCTATCCTTACCTAAAGTAAGTATTTTTATTAAGTTACTAAAATCCTATATAATATCTTTTATATTATATTTATAAGTCCTAGGACACTCTATAGATTCTAATTTTTTAGGACTAAGACTCTACTTAGTAAGGTTTAGTATATATTTAAGGTCTAAAACCTTATTCTCTTTCTACTAGAACTAGACTATAATTATTATTACCTTAGTAACCTAGTCTATAAGCCCTTTAGCCTAGTTTTGAGCTAGTATCTCTTTATAGCTAGGGGCTAAGCTTTTAAGGCGAATCGCCTTATTCTTATACTACTCGAATAAATAGGACCTTTATCTAATATTAATAATCTAAACTAGGATATCTTATTTATTCTTCTTACTCTACTTAAAAGGAAACTAGGCTATAAGTACTACTAATAGATAGGTAAAACTAACTTATATATTCTAGTCTAGCTAGCTTATAAACTCTCTAGCAACTCCTTTAAGTCTACCTAGAACTAAGATAGCCCTAGCTTCCTCTAGATTATTCTTCTCTAGTCTAGATCCACTTTAGATATACTTATATTAGATAAGGTAAATATTTATATTCTTAGCTAGATAGCCGCTAAATATAAATCTTAATATATCTTCTAGTATAGTACTATACTAGAAGAATCTTTTTCTAGATAGAATAGGTAAGCTATCTTCGATAATCTCCTTAGATTACGCTAAAGCTTCTTAAGTAGGGACTTTAAAGCTAATAGGATACTACCTATTTTTAATAGAGGATAGCTAAGAGGGTTAAAAATTAGGTTTTAGGATTAGGGTTTTAATAGATTTCCTAACTAGGGACTAGTTAAGCTTTCTTCTCTTCTTTAGGGAAATTAGGATATTAGGGCTTAGTAAAACCCTAAAAGGAGTTATATAGTTTAGGCGAACTAGGACTATAACTTACTTTTTTCTAATTTAGATAGGAATTCCTAGTAAAGGCCGAAAATTTTTATTAGCCTTATAGGATAGTAAAAGGGGTCTTCTATAAAGGATTTTTTTACGCTAATATAGAAGTAGCTTATCTCGATAAGCTTATAATAAAAAAAGATTATAGGAGTTATCTTTCTTAATAGGTAACTTAGACTACTCCTATAAGTAGTCTAATATCTAGCTAATAGGGATAGGGATCTTAGATAGATAATAGCTTATCTATAGCTCTCTCCTTAACTAGGCCTAGCTCGCTAATAAGGCTTACCCTAACCTTATTAAGGCTCCTTCGGTAAAGCTACTATAATTATAGGATTAGCTCTACCTAATAGACGCTACCCCTATATCGGTCACTACTAAAGAAATAATAATATAGAAGAGACTAAAAAGGGCTCTAATAATACCGATGGCTTTATAGGCTAGTATTAAGTGTTTAAAGCAATAGAACGAATATTTAATTGACGATCTCTAAACTACAAAAAACCGTAACAAAGCTAAGTAGGCCCTACCCAAATAGAAAAAGAACTATTCTACTCCCTTACCGCTTCCCGATACAACCGTAAAAATTGTGCTTATAATCCCGCAAAACCTAACCCGATCCGCAATTTGCAATTTCCCACTTCTCAACATCATCACCTTCGGCATTTCATTTTTACCGTTGCCGTTGTGATGCACTATGAGCTAAATTGAGTTGTCGGTTAGTCGGTAGTTTCGTTTATTCCGATCTAGTCCAGACAACGTTCTCCCAAGCTCGATTTTGCTCCGCCATTCCGTGTGGTATGGTCTCATGGTTGGAAATGCGATTGACCAATTCATCTTGCAAGTTATTTTACAGTCGAGCGGATTGACTCATGGCTTACCGACTCGTGATTGTCGCTGTCTATGACCACAAGGATAATGCACGAACGGACTGTGGTCAGCATGACGAGCGATAGTATTCTCTGCTACAGCTCATCATCGGCTATGCGCTGGCAATCAATTGTCCACTTTGAACCCTGAAAACAGTGTCACAAATAGCTCGGAACTGCGAGCATAGTCAGCCAGAATGTTTCATTGCAATCGGGGCTAAAGATCGACAAATGTACAGCAACATATTACTGGATGCAATGAGGCTATATGGGGTATACTTGGATACCCTTCGTTAGTAGAGGGTAATCTCAACCTCTCAACCATGTTAAAGATACACATTTCTTGGCGAACGAATATTACATCGTCACCGCCATGGACAAGAGGGTCTGATTGAATGTCACTACCATTCTATCATTTCCAGCAAATAAGAGAATCTCCTGCCGATTGCTCTTCAGGGCTGTTCGCGGTGAAGACTGGACAGGGAGATGCAACGAGAAACCGTAGTATATAATGCCACAAGGCCCTACTCAATATCCAAATCATCAGAAAACAACTATACGAAAACAATCAAATCCAGTCAAGATGCTCTTCAAGTCACTTCAACTCGCGACTATCGGCTTCGCGCTAGGCGGACTCGCAGTGCCTCTATTCGGGGACCACTCGGTGGTATGTGAAGCAGACACGAAATCCAGCAAAGTCTAACACATAGTAGATCACCTACTGCCAAGATCACTTCCCGCTGAACTGTCATGTCGAGCGCTTGCACGACAGGAAGTGTGTCAAACTAGGCCATCCGTAAGTACATTCCTTACAGCCGAGTGTCGTCTAATATATTCCAGCGGTGACGTGCGATGGGTTGCGGCCTTGAATAATTGCTGGCTTTACAGGTGAGAAGATGAGAGAACGGAGCCTGTACAGTTGACTGACAGTATGCAGTGATGATGATTGTACTGGTAAAAGACGGGAGTCGCTCAATATCGACCCGTTTATCTTTGATGATCCGTTCCATGGACGAGCTGTGTGGTGCTCTTGATGCAGATGCCATCATTCAGTGGTGCTTTATTTCGGGTTTATGAGAAGCTTTGAATATGATTTGGCATTGCAATGGTGCGCAGAGATCAGCGTAGGATGCAGAATGAAAGATCGAGATATCACTCAGAATAGACGTCCAAGTGCTTTCATTTGTTAGGTGTAAATGAAGACGTTCGGAGCGTGCTAAAAATATATGTACATTTCGAACCTTAGAAGACCGCTGAAAGCAACATCAACTATCTAGTCGAGGGAATTTGAGGCGCTTCGGGACTTCCATGATGGAATTGGAACAAAAGATTTGCGATGAAGGAAAACCGTGAAGAGGACAACGTTGACTTAAATATATCATTGTAGTCTCGCTGACTTTGATACCTAGGTAGCCGTTAGGTTTTGTCCTTCATGCAAGGCTGTGGATATTTGATTCGGCCTTACGGCAATAAATAGGTATTTTTGAAGGACACTGATTTTCCTTTTTCTATACTTCATTCTTGTTTTCTTTTGAAGTATACGTTGTGCCCAGGCCAAGTGCAAATGCTGCAACAACAGGTTTCCACGTTTCTCACCTCCAAGATCAATGAATACACTTTCCAAGCATATTACCCGAACATCCATATAACTCATCCCGACCGGTGAGGCTCACGGGTTCCCGAATGCTGATCGCATTGACAAGTCATGACATCATAACTCCGTGGCATCCGACCCACCCACCGAAAGAGTGGGATGCGACGAATCATAAATGATCATCATGGAGGGGCATATCGATAACAAGGCAGGTTTGGCCGGGCGCAGAATGACGAGGTCCGTGGATGCGCTTAACCGGTTAGGATTGTCTCCATGCGATGCGGTCATGGCCATGAGCCAAATGAGGGGCAAGCTATATAAACGCTCTCGATGACCACGATTCTTCCCTCTCACTCCCATCAATTCAACCATTTACTCTCCCTTTACCAATCCAAACAACCACCCTCACAATGCCGATCCCCGTTCCGAAAGCTGACAGCCTCGCTGAGCTCTTGAGCCTCAAGGGCCGTGTTGTCGCCATCACCGGCGCCTCCGGTGACCGTGGCATGGGCATTGAAGCCGCCCGCGGCTGTGCTGAGATGGGCGCCGACGTGGCCATCACCTATGCTTCCCGTCCGGAAGGTGGCGAGAAGAACGCCAAGGATCTGCAGGAGAAGTACGGCATCAAGGCCAAGGCCTACAAGTGTGATGTCGGAAACTGGGAGAGCGTGGAGAAGTTCGTCAACGATGTGATCAAGGACTTTGGCAAGATCGACAGCTTCATCGCCAACGCGGGTCGTACGGCGAGCAGCGGTTTCCTGGATGGCTCCGTTAAGGACTGGAACGACGTGATCCAAACCGATCTGACCGGTACCTTCCACTGCGCCAAGGCCGCTGGCGCTCACTTCAAGCAGCGCGGCACTGGCAGCTTCATCATTACCTCCTCCATGTCCGGCCACATTGTCAACTATCCTCAAGAACAGAGCTCCTACAACATCGCCAAGGCCGGCTGTATCCACATGGCTCGCTCCCTGGCCAACGAGTGGCGCGACTTTGCCCGTGTCAACAGCATCTCCCCCGGCTACATCGACACTGGTCTCTCTGATTTTGTCGACCAGGAGACCCAGAAACTTTGGTTGTCCATGATCCCCATGGGCCGTCACGGCCAGGCGAAGGAGCTCAAGGGTGCCTACGTCTACTTGGCCAGTGATGCCAGCACTTACATGACTGGCAATGACCTGAAGATTGACGGTGGATACACTGTCCGGTAAATGCAATCTGTATATAATTAAAACGCGGAATTGAATAATGAGATGATGCCATATCTGCCCAACTGGTTTTCACCATGATATCATACTCTTGAGGACCTTGAGCCCCACACCTTATCAAGTTTTAGAGTCGAGACTAAATGACCCACTGTCAGGAACCGGACATTCGATCGAAGTGTCAGGGTCCGTATAGACATTGATATGGAATTTACACGCGACACTAATACGGCGAACTAAACCGACTCCAAGAACGTATCTTGGGCCCAAAAATAAAGAAAACAATAGGGACCGGGAAGAGAATTGCAGTTAGACAACCCAACAAAGTCATAGCCCAATTCACTCCAAGATTATGAAACTGGTCGGACACATGAGCTCCTTGACAATGCATAAAATGAGTGCAACATACCATGGCCGTAGCGAACATTGGAAATCCCGCCGCAAGAGAAGACCGAAAAAGCGAATTGGCGGCAATAGCAGAATTGGCATGGAGTGTATAAGCATCCACAATATAGTTAAGACCCTGAAAGTATAAGCACCAATCAGTAACCTTCTTGTTGATACTCACCTGCAAGAAGATCAATATGACTCCCGATCCTAGAAATCCCCCGGAAATAACCTGCGGAACCCAAGTGATACCCGGCGAAGATGTCCATGCAAACCAGAACATACCCATCGGCAACAAGACACCACCGATCATCATGGGAATGAGGCGCTCCTCTGGATTCACCCGTCCAAAACGCATCAACAGATGCCGGTAGCGCGTAAGAGAGAAACCGATGATAATCATGCAGCCGGCTAGCACACCACATAGAATACCGAGAAAGGGCAATGCACCGACACCACCATTCCAACCACGATCTTCTTGAAAGGCGATAGGATAAGCTAAGAAGCAAAGGTACAAGAAGGCGTAAATGAACCCCATATACAGCGTGATGAGAAGGAGAATTGGTTCCCGAATAAGCATGAAAAACGGCCGGAGTAAATAGCGCACGGCGATATCCTTCAGGTCAACCACTTGTTCTTCTGCCTTGGCGTGGAGCGCCCAGTCTTTTGTTTCTCTGCGTCTTCGTCGGGCTCGCGCGATGAGTAGTGTATTTGTGAATGTCTCTGGGACTAAAAAGAGTCCGATCGTCGTGAAGAAAAAAGCCATGATCATCGTGATATATGCTGTCCATCGCCAGCCGAGATGCGACATGGTGATGAACCCGCCGACAATTGGACCGGCGACAGGGCCAATAAAGGTATTTGCAGCGAATATGGCCATAGCGATTCCACGTTCAACGGGCCCGAAGAGATCGGCCAAGACACCGGATACCTAAATCAGATCACTGTTAGTTAAGTTTCTATGTATTCAAAGAATATATGAATTCACAATAGCAAGAGGCGCACTCGCAAAAACACCCCCAATGAACCGACAGACGAAAATAGTCTGCAAGTTCTGAGCGACAGCAACCGGAATCTGGAATATCGCAAAGACAAAAAGACCAAGGAAAAGTGGCTTCTTGCGACCATATAGTTCCGACAAGGGCCCGAATATCACCGGTCCAAATGCGAATCCCAGCACGAATAGACTCGTCGCTAGAACCATAACCTCGGGCGAAACGTGGAATATGCTAGCGGTAACTTGGTTTGTTGTGCTAGTGACAGACGACGCGAATGTCACGCAAAAGGTCATTAGTCCCAGGACCAGTGTGATCATCCATTTTCTCCATCGGGGGAATTTCCGGGGTGTTTCCTATGCCGTGGAGTTAGATAGAATCAATGGATTTGAGAGGTTAGTACCGTACCGGGTCATCTGGTCCATCCCAGTCTACAATATTCTTTTCATGCTCAGACTCTTTTGCTGTCGATGCATCTGAATTTCGCTCGTTCAAGTGAGGGGATTGGGTTGGAGGTTTGTCGACGAGAGTTTTCAAACTGGCGGTATCTGGATCAATCACTTGCATGCGATCCCAGGGGCTTGCGGTCCATTCTGTCTGGACACCATTGTCAACCATGTGTGATTTTGAAGGTCTCGCCATCATTCGCGTCGAAACTAGACATGGCCGTTCGTGATTGAGACTAGATTTCTAGCCCAAATGATGAATGACACCATCTATCGAGTGTTAGCAGTTCGTACATCAGACGTCATTAACACGTAGGGATTTGCTTTTGTAATTTCAGCCGTTCCTGATGAAGTGAATTGACAGCAAAGTGCAAATTGTAGCTTGTCGTTAACTTGTTGATTTCGAAGTGAGAAGCGATGCTTAAGCTGGAGAAACAATGCGGTGTTGCTACTTCTATCTGGGTAAGATGTCAAGAGTGATGCCGTGGAGCATATTGAAAGACTGGATTTCGCATTATCATATCGTCTAAATTCAGCGTATGCTATATTATTATATCTCATCTGACTTTTCAAAGTAGCCTGGAAGCAGATGCTGGTTTGCGATTGTCTTGGTGTGATGTATATAGATCACGACCATTTAGAGTTGGATGTGTCATGCAGACCTTGGATTTAAAGCCAGAAAAAGCAGGACTAGCACCTAAAAGACAGTGCCCTTGACCTGGGGAACCTTCTTCAGGTCAATATTCCGAATCATCAGGGTCCAGGCAATAGCCAAGCCCATCAGCCCACAACCGGTGGAAAGTAGAATGACTTCCACATAGGCATAAGAATTTTGAATAGCAGTGCGTGCCGGGCTACCGACCGGATATTTGATCTGCTCCGGAATCTCCGCGTAGATATTATCAATGTTCGCCATAGCATAATCCGGAAGGCGCTGCTGAAGCTGCTTGTAGAAGGTGTTGGTCCAAATCGCGGTACAGATCGTGGAGCCCGCGGAGCCACCAATTGTTCCAACAACGTTCAGCAAGCCCAGCGCAGCAGCGACGTGCTGATGGTCAACTGCAGCCAAGATGGCCAGTTGCTCGATCAGGATGAAAACGGAACCGCCAATTGAGATGAAAATCTGACACATAACTTGATATCCCCAGCTCATGTTTGGCTTGCGGAAGTAGATCATCAAGCCCTGTGCAAAGATATAGAGAGGCACGGCGATGTACAGGAGCCACTTAAAGCGTCCGGTCCTGCGAATGAGGAATCCGACGGCAATCAGAAGAAAGCCGGAGACAACGTCGAAAGTGTTTCCAATGTATCCAGCTTCGGCGATGGTCAGGTTATTATTTACCTGAAGCCATGACTGGAAGAAATTGTTCCAGCAGTAGAAGGATAGCTGGTAGGTGGCATCTAGCAGACAAGCACCCAAGACCGTCCGGTCGGTCAAGAGCTTCCAGTTTAGGAGAGGAATGGGAGCGATGAACTTTTCATAAACACCGAAGAAGAAAATCATCGAAAAGCCAACCACGATCATAGCAATAATATAGTCCGTTGCCCAGCCATTGGGAGCATCTGCGGCAATGTCGAAGGGAAGCTCAAAGACGACGAGACCGGCAGTGAAGATGACAACACCCGGTACTGGAGAGGCATTAGCAAAATACTATCCCAAAGATTCAAATGTGCCGGAACTGACAATCGAATTGCATAATCCAGTAGCAAATACTCTGCCACACTGTGCGATTATGACTCTTCTCCTGGATCCGGCGGCCCTCCTTCTGGGCCTTGTGCAGAGTAGACTTCAAAATGAAGAACAGTGGAGCCGCGACAATCGGAAAGATGATCGCCCAGCAACCGAGACCCCATCGCCAATTCACTTCGTAGTAGAAGCGATCGCCGACCTTGGGACCAGCAAACGCAGTGATAATATAAGGAGAGGAGGTAAAGGCGAAAGCCAAGGCTCGGTTCCGTAGTGTCGAGGAGTCTGCTGTAATGACATCAACCGCGTATTGCATGCCCCCAAAGCCCAGGGTGTAGAAGACCTATGGATGTGAATGATAATCAGCAAAGGTAGGTGACGATGTAGAATGGAGTATCTTACGTAGCCCGCACAGTAAATGGAAAAGCTGTTACAGGCGGCGAGAAGAACCAGACCGAGAGTTGCGCAGATGGTCATCAGCAGGAAGCCTTCTGCACGGCCCCAGGTGTCCATTAGCTTTCCAACGGGGAGATAGACAGCGGCAGAGAATGCGTCTGCCAAGGCTGTTGGAAGACCTAGGAGGGAATGGGCTGAGAAAGAACTCGAGACATATGCGTTGAGGCTACCGAAGACGGCGGATTGGAATGCATTGACAAAATAGAGGAACCAGATGCTGTCCAATGCGTTAGCTCGTAATCATTACATGCTGAGTCTTACCCAAGGAAAAGAAAAAGTAGGACACAATCTGAATAATCAGACAAAACAGCACATTAAACGTACTTGATAAAAACGAGGGCCAGTGTTTTCTTGGACCAAGTGAGCGTCACAGCCTCGACATCACGAACACCATGCTGCAGGCCATCATGAGGCAGATTCGAATCCGCCTGGGTATCATCGACAACGACAGTGTCCTCGGCAATTGGTTCCTTCTTGCCATCGGGTGGAGAGCTTTTCTCGATCGATCGCCGCTCTTCGACCTTGCGGTTCATAAGCTGCGACACGGCTTGAAGCCGCTTGAACAAGGGGCGAATCGACATAATGGCGTTGAAAGAGGACCAAAGAGGGCGAGAAAATCCATCATTTTATAGAAAAAGCTAAGCACCGAGTTCGGATGCTTGGTAGAAATCAAAACAGCCGACCTGCACTGAGGCACGCGCACAGCAACTGAGACATCGGAGTCTCATTCGCTAGAGGAGATATTCGTGCAATTTGCCCATTCTGGAGTATTGAGTGACTCCATCGGGGGCGTGAAAATGGGGCCAAAGGAACAATTCAATCTAATCAGATGCCGGTGCGATCTTATCTAGCGCCGCTCACCCTGAAAAAGGTAAGTTCGCTCGGATATTCATCCGCTTCAAGCTTCGGATTCGCCCGCCTTGGGGTCTTGGCATGGAGTCAGAAATTAGCGTGGTCGATGGAGACAAGCTTTGGGAAGATAATTGGAAAAGTGGAAATCCCTAGCGAGGAAAAGATTAATTTCATCAGATCTGATGGCCCCGGGGGCATCACCGGAACTGATCAAACCGGTTTGATCGGAGAATATCTGATTAAAAATAGTCCTGAAAATTCAAATTTGCATTTTGACCCTTTTTATATCCGTAGTGAACGACAACTGATCCCCTGTTCTGTGGTTCATGCAGAATTTGCCATTCAACACTCAAGCTTCAGTCCAGACTGAAGCCACCAAATGTGATTGACATTTTCGAATATTCCCAGCCCCATCGGTTCCATAGTATCGTGCTGCAAGTAGTACATTCGTCTCCATCCGCACCATTCGCCGAGATTCCACCGTCGGGAAATCCTCTATGGATGAAGTTTTCGCTTCATCAGACAATCTATCGAATGGAGAACTTGCATATTAGTTCAATATATAGGAACGGCTCGGCCATTGATACTACTAAGACTGGTCCTACCGGTCTTGACAGTTTCGGATCGAGCGCAATGACAACAGATGACGCTCGGATCCAACGCCGCAAATCTGCCGTCGCGGTTTAGTGCACTTAGCGATGCCCCAAGTATACGATGATATTGCATTTATTAAGAACATGGATTTCTGGGTCAGGATATAGCCGTTATATTCAAATTGTTCAGACTATTCGCAAGTAAGTTCACAATCAGAGATGCATCCAACAAATTATCCCAAGCGCAGCCACAAGGCATGACCTAGCTATTGCTTGCGGAGCACGAAAAGCTAGCGCCATTCGAATTCTCATGGATGCTATCAAATATTAGACATGATCAACCTGGTTGACGCCGGTACTTACGATTTGCCTGAAACCCAAAGACCCATGCCACACTATCAGGTATTAGTTATCAGACCCCCATAAGATATCCATAAACTTACAAGGCATCCACCAATACCCACAATGGCGAGATTCAGAATCGTGAGCAAGATCTTACGCCACGAGGCGCTGTATTTTCCCCAGTTCAAGAAGAGCCAGAAGATACCGCTCATTCCATCTAGAGACAATTTAGTTTGAGATGTCTGATGATAATAAATCGTGAGGAAACTCACAGGTAAACCAGCTAGCGAACAGAGCCGTCTGTACGAGTTCGGTCAGTTTTCAATCTCGGACATTCGAATCTATTCCGACTTACAATCAAACTCAGAAGGTCATTGAAAACCGGAATAGCCTCGGCGATGATCCAGGCAATTATCCACAAGATCAAGGTAATTCCAACCCATGTACCAATTGAGAGAAGATTTCGCTTGTGCATGCGGTCGGTGCCTCGGAACAGGCGCACATAAATATACTTGGCCGCGACATGACCGTTGATTACTCCGGCAATCACAATCTATGAATCAATTAGTACTTGGAATGCACGATGAAGTCGGGATAAACATACCGTAGGAATCGCAATACCGTATGCAATCTTCGCTGTCACTGGTGCCGTAGACGAGAGAGCGGGTGATTTGACATCCTTACCCCCATAGTAGTAGATTACCACCGCAGCAACCACGTACATGCTGGTGTCAGTGGCTTGAAGTAAATAGAGAGTCTTGGGATAGTCGGTTGGGATTTTCATTTCAGAGATAAAGCCGAAGAATGCGACATGGCCGGCTAAATGGACATTAGCATAATGAAACCACCATGATAGCTGTACTTACCATACGCAAACACAATATTTGTCACAGCCAGAAAAGCGGTAGCAACGTCGGTCTTTGTTGTTGCGTCGACTTCTCCGTTGCCTGGTCGTTGTATAGCGATCGCGATCATAGTAATGAGCACAGCTATGAAGGTTCAGTGAGGAACTTGATTTCCACAACACGGGCTACTCACCCGCGAGAATGCTCCCAAAAGAAGCGAATGAAAGCCACGAGACTTTGCGAAGTGTTCGAGGGAGAGCACAGACGAAGGACACGATCAAACCCACAACACCAAAAACGATGGAACAAGTCCCGTTTTCCGTCAGCGTGTTCATCATGACTATAAAGGTGAGCAGGTGACTGCCCATGATGAAAATCAGGAAGAGTAGCTGGGCAGTTCCAAGCAATTCTCTCCCAAAACCACCCAGTCCAATCGGGGAAAACATAACCTCCCCTGCATCAGCCATGCTATGGACATGAGGATGTCGCAGCTTGAACTGTCCAATTACATATCCAGTATAGGTAGCCAGGAGACCGAGGCCGACAATCAAGATGACCGCACTACCATTGTGAGTATCCTATCGCGAAGTTTGAGGAGGGCATGACGTACGGGGCCAGACCGAGTGTCGCGACAGCGGATGGAAGCGAAAGGATTCCCAGGGAGATGGTCTCGGCGATCATGACTGGCCTACATGTTAGTATGACTGGTAGTATCCATGAAGTAGAAGTCGAAACACACTCATGCCACATTGCCTTATCATTTCAACCGGTTAGCTGGTATCGAGAAATTCCCTTTCGATGCAGACTCACCACCAAAGTAACGTCCGGTACCTGACATCTGAAAACTCTTCATCGCCAAAAGGGTCGGTATAGACGGGAGCATTCTGAATGCTATGTTTCTCCGCTGCGTCCAAATCGCCAGCATCTTGCTTCTTCGAACTCGAGCCCTCGATAGAAACCCGGTATGTCTGATCCATCACGGTATAGCTGATGACACAGATGTCCTGACAAAAAGATGAAGACGAAGCAATCAGCAGTCTAGCACATCAAAAGACCAGAAAGAAGAGCCACAAGAGAAATCGCAAGAGACTGGGGATCAAGATATGACCTCAGTCACATCCAGTCATTTCCCGTGGAAAAGACATCGCTATCTGTGCTGTTGGTGAACCAGCTGGATCAACCATACAGACCAAGTCGATGTCACTTTTGGCCGGGGACGAATTAAATGCATTGGAACTGCGGGTCCGGGGATACTTCAACCAATCATAATCAAGCACAGTAAACCCCGCATTCAATGAAACTCATCCCCGCGTACCGATCAGTACCGTTCAGCCCAGTTGGACGTGGAGATAAGAAATGAGCAGCACTTGGCAACGCCACTGCCGGGGCTTCAGGCGTAATGGAAGGCTTAGTCGCGCCATCCGATGAGCTGAAGAATATCGATCCTGATGGGTTTCGATGGAATCAACATGTTCAATCTTGACGATCGAGGTGTCAAACACGCTACCGAGTGAAATGCGGGGTATAGGAACTTTCTCCAAGGGATCAAAGACTACATGTGTTTGGACCTCCATGCTACAGCCAGTTTTCATTACGGCATTGAATGCTTCCGCTTGGCTGCTCAGGGCTTCTTGGCAGCTCCCGCTCCGAGCGGATTCTGACACACGGTGGCTTTGCCTAAGATGGGAAGTGTCCACGAAGGAATTTGCGGTGACCGAATTGGCGTTGCTGCGATATACTTTGCTTGGCAGTTGATTCACCTGGGACTACTCAAGCGGTGATAGGGGTTTATAGGTGTCATCTGAGGAAGATCTGATGCCCTTTCGAACAATTTATGGTATATTATGGTCTGTTCCATTAACGCCACATACGTCCGGCCAGTTAAGCAGGGTCCGCTCGCGCCCCAGGCGCACGATCAGAAAGCTCTAGTGCCTCACGATCAACAGAGATTTGCACGCTTTTCATGATTCGATTCTCAGCCCCCAATGACGGGGGTCGAACGAGAGATTCATCCTCGGTCCACGAATACGGATCGCGGGCTTTGCGCGATCCAATGCCTAAGATTGTTCGTGACCGGGAACTATGCGGACTACGCGACTTGGATGCATCGTCCGTGTAGGCGAGTCCATTCTCGTCAACATAGGCCGCAACGAAAGACTTCATGAGTGGCGCGATCAGCACAAGTACGCTCAGTGCAATGTGGATCTCCGCGGTAATAGTTGCCAAGGTGCCGTCGAATGTAGGATCCGTGGATTGGACCTGGGAATGGACGTAATGCAAGTGCACGGCCGCGATAGGGATAAGTCTAGAATGCAGAACTGAAGGTCAACATCGTCAATTTATCGAGGAGTCAGAGGATTCATCCATACATAAGACGGCATCCGAGGACCGCAACCACGATCACCTTTTTGCTTAGGCTTGTCTGTAGCCTGGGAATCACGCGCACTGGATAGAGCACTAAGGTCGTCTCGAGGATAATATCTATCGCGGTGATAATCTGCCACCTTGGGAACTACTCCCTATAAGCGATCATGTACATCTCGAGTCCAGACAGCACTCACCAAAACCTCACATTGTCGATTGATATCTCTCCAAGGCTCACTGTGACACCGGACGGAAATCAAAATCCTTGATGATTAAGGGTCAGATACTTTCGCAAGATCATTCAGGAAACAAGGTCGGTCTGACAAGGCTGCCGGTCCCCATAAAATAATTGCCGCCCGAAGCGCATAGATCATCCAATGTGATGTTCGAATAGTGATGGTGCGGTAGAAAACAGACGTGGACACTTTCGATAGGACGAGAACCGCGATGTATAAGATGTCTGCGCAATAGACTGTCTGGTCAGGCATGTCAGTCTTGCATGTCTGCATTTGGTTCGAATATAACAAACATACCACTTCCATCTGTCTGGTGGATACAACCAAAGATGATGTTTTTCCCCACCCAAAATGCACAGACACGAATACCACCGCGGTCTGGACCAGAGAAAGAAGCTGTCATTGTGAGTGTCAGTCCCTCGAGTTATTCGTGATCGAACATACCGCTGTTCCTGCAAATGTCCAATCGTCCATCTGACGTGTTCGCCTAATGTATGCGGAATACACCCTAATCCCCAAGGAGCCTAGGACCAGGAACATGGCAAATGATGTGATGATGGTAATCAGTCCGGCATGGTCGACATCAGTCTCCGCTGCGAGCGGGAGGCTCATCCCCGGTGCCGAGGAAGACGATGCTGTCGCCATGACAGACAGCAAAGATGAATCCAGCCGTCATTCAGGTTTGTTTGGACCATGACTTGCATATATTCAAGCTGACAAAAATGCCAGCGTTGGAAGGGCCGATCTCACACAAGTGATTCAGATTTTGGCGGCTGATGTTCAGGGAGCCCTGGTTCGATTGGCAAGAATCCGTTACACACGGAGATGCATGAGGACTGATCATATTCTAGTCCAGTTGGAAGCAAAATGAAGATCCATCACCACGAGGGACGTTTGTCAACGTTCGAGGGTTTGTTTATCTCATTGCATAGTGGTAAGTAATACCATCCAGATTTACCTTCACACAACAACAACCGCAACATACCTAGGTGCTTTAATCTAAAAACATTGAGAAAAGACTGCAAACAACAACAGCATGAATCTCCGAGTCAGCAATTACTGCCCGATCGGAGGGTTTTCTCCAAGGCTGTTACACTCGACACATTTATTCCGGTGGATATGTCAGCCTCCGCTGGAATACAAGATGTAACCCTGAAGATTGATCACGGAAGACATCCCGAGTGCTGGTTGTTCCGACGGGAAGATGCAGCACCAACGCCGGTCTCCCTCGTACTCGGGGAACACTGCCATTCCAAAAAATTGCAAGCCTGTCCGACCGAGCTGGGCAGATAAAACACCAATTTTTACTCCTGATCAAACCTCTTGGTATTTCATTCACAGCCTGTGCCTGACTCCACCTTATATGAAGATTCTTGAGTGGCGTTGGAACTTCCAGGACCTTCCCATTTCATTCCGGGGGAGCAACCTTGTTATAGATTGACTTTCCCCACAGCAGAGATAATTGAAGCGTGGTTTCTTGTGCGACAGAAGCAAGGACTGGGAATAATACTTGATCAAGAAGCGTTGGCCCGCTAAATTCAATCTCCTTCCCATGTGTGCATATTGCTCCCGTCGTCGACGGCTGTAACGATGTTTATAACTCCTGCCGGTATGCATCGATGATATATCATACAGTCTACTGCTGTGCTACCGGTTTAGACTTCCCCCCGATTGCCTTGAGGAAGGCTGCAGATTGTGGGCAGCTTAACTATTCTGGAAGATCATTCGAAAGAGTCTGTCATATTTCCAGATTCTGGCTCTTCTTAAATTTCACCTTTCATAGCCTCTCGGTGCTTTCATGACAGGGTGATCATTATCCATGGCGACTCACTTCAGTTCACCGCCGGTCCCTTCCGACGAGATTCAACCTTCGACGGTGGGATTCCAAGCAATGGAAAACGACGGCTTGAATAAAGGGGGTCCAAACTTGGAAGGCACAGCTCATGATCGAAATGATATGAATCGAATGGGCAAGGTTCAAGAGTTCAAGGTGTGGCCATACTGAGCAATGACTTATGGAGCACTCGCTGATATATATTTAGCGCAATTTTCGCCCTTTGGCTGCACTGAGTTTCTCTGCTGTATTGCAGGCCACTTGGGAATTCATCCTTATGTGAGAGCGGATATCCCGTGAGAATTGAATTTCATCTCATCAAACAGATCCAATTCCCAGGGCCTCGAGAATGGCGGTTTGGCTGGACTTTTTTGGTCTTTTGTGTGGACTTTTGTTGGGTTTGGGTTTATCATCGTCAGCCTGGCGGAGATGGCTTCAATGCAAGTCTCATTCAGATTGTCTTGATTGAAAGTGTTAATCAATTTTTGCAGGAGCCCTGCGTCTGGAGGCGAGTTCCAGTGGGTGTCTGAGTTTGCGCCGGCTGGACAACAACGGTTTCTCAGTTATACCACTGGTAGTTCCTCTCTTGTCTGATTCTTTGCTCTTGCTAACGTCTGGCACTAGGATGGATGTCGGTGCTTGCCTGGCAAGCTGGTGCTGCTGCAGGATCCTTTTTAACGTGAGACTTACATCCTTCGTTAAATATCACCAAACTTGTATACTGACCAAGATGCACGTCACATCCAGAGGCACGATCATTCAAGGTCTCATCTCAATCCAGAATCCAAACTACCAAGCTCGCAACTGGCAGGGTACTTTGTTCGTCTGGGCAATGATTGCAGTTATCTACTACTTCAACGTCCATGCAGCAAGCTGGATGCCTCGGATTCAAAACTTACTTCTGGCCCTACACTTGATGACCTGGATTATTGTCATTGTCGTTCTATTTGCGGTCGCACCTCACAACTCAGGCAAGGTGGTCTTCACCGAGTTCTACAATGGTGGTGGCTGGCCGACCGTTGGAATCAGTTTAATGATCGGTCAAATTTCAGCCATATACGGGTCACTCAGTGAGTCCCTCGCCTGTCATGATATGTCTGGTCCGGCTAATCCATCTCCAGGCTCTGATGCAACAGCACATATCGCCGAAGAAGTCAAAGATGCTGGCCGATACGTCCCCATCGCAATTGCATGGGGGTACATCGGCAACGGGATTCTAGCACTCGTCGTGATCGTCGGCCTGATCCTCGCAATGCCCTTACCGTTATCAGATGCCTTGAACGACGACTCTGGATTTCCCTTTCTCTACGTTTTCCGGAACATTCTTTCCAATGCCGGGGTGAACGGGTTGACAGCCATTATCTTGGTCCCCGTGATTTTCAGCAACATCCTATTCAACGCATCGACTGCTCGACAGACATACGCCTTCGCGCGTGATCGCGGTCTTCCATTCGCACAATGGCTCTCGCACATGGATCCCCGACGACGAATTCCTGTCCGCGCCATAGCAGTTTCCTGCTTGATCAGTGGCCTGCTATCTATCATCAATATCGGCTCCACCGTCGCATTCAACGCTATCATCTCGCTGAACGTCGCTGCATTGATGTACACGTATGCCGTTGCCCTGGGCTGTGTAATCTATCGAAAGGTTCGATGCCCGGAGACATTACCTCCTCGGAGGTGGAGTCTTGGTCGGGCTGGACTGGTTGTCAACATTGTTGGGCTGTTATATGTGTGTTTTGCATTCTTCTGGTCGTTTTGGCCTCCCAGTCCGTCTACTACTGCGCATGATTTTAACTGGAGTGTGGTCATCTTTGTGGCTATCTTTGTTCTCAGCATGGTGATGTATTATTTTCAGGGTCGGAAGCAATATGCTGGTCCGGTGGTGTCTGTTCGGCGAGATTGATCGCATGTGTTGGCTGATTATGGGTCGATCGATGCAGACAGGCAATTCAAGGAAGCTTCGTTTGGATTGTTTTTGCATAGATAGCAGTGTTTTTGTCAAAAATTTATATTTTTAGTCGGGGATCCTCCGCTCAAGTTACAGACCCGGTGCATTATCACATGGATGTGGACGCAGTACAATGCCAATGAGAGATTGAGCGGCAGAGCTAGGAAACATTGTATGTTTGACCTCGGGAGCATGACGATGCATTTCTCGAGCTTGAAAACACATAACTTTTTATGTAGTGAAATGTATTTTTGTTCTACAATCCAGTCCAGTCGATTTGCTCTTCTCTTTGCAGCGGTGATTCTAACTATAGGCACCGGCACAATTCTAAATATACAACCGTTAAACCTATTCCCCGACTAATCGACTCGATTTGCCTTTCCAGCAAAACCACGCGAAAATAATTAACCCCTTCATGACAACTGCCATCCAAAGAGCACCCATCATCCCAACAGAGCTATGCGCCCAAAGCCCACCCAGCACCACTCCTACTAAAAGAAATACCACAGCACCCAGTCGACGCATCTCCTCGGCATGGCCAAAAACCTTGGTAGACAGCAGATCCGGATGCGAAAAGAGGTCACAGTAGATACTCGTCAGCACCACACTGGTAAGACCATTATATTGCAAGACACGACTGGTCACGGCTTGACCGCTGCTCTGGAATGCAACTAGCCCAAGAGGCACCAGAGTAACCCAGCTCAACGGCTCGTTGGAAGAAGGGCGGTAGATAGTCACGATTGTCGCGGCGATTGCGACGCAGATCAATTGTGCGAGAAATGAAAGACAGAGGACCCATCGCGCCCGTGCTCGGAGACTGCGATGGTATATTGCGAAGCAGAGTGAGCCAAGACAGAAGCTTAAGATGGAGACGCCGGATTTGATCCAGCGGTCGTCGCTGGTGCCGACTAGTCCCAGTCCGAAATACACGGTATTCCCAGTTTGCATGCTCACGAATGACCCCCAGATGAAGACCGCCGAGCTGTCGAGGAGACCGGTAATGATGTAGCAAACGAGGAGGAGGAGATCTCCATGGCGCGTCTCGAGCTCATCGTGTAGATACCGCGAGAGTTGACGTGAACGATGTGGTCGCTCGGAGCCGAGCAGCGCATCGGTTTCGTCCGACATGCTCAGGAATTGAAATCGAGTGCAGAGTCTAGACGGCTCGGTCTGGAGGTATTTCATGTGCGGAGAAGCGTCGTTCTGATTGCTATCCTCGGCATGTTGTGCGTCATAGATCCACTCGGCAGTGAACTTTGAGCCGACGCGCATTCTGCGGCGGCAGGGATAAGCTTCCCCGCAACCATCAAACCGGTTCAAACCGCGGAAATAATGCAGCGTAGCCGGATGAAGCGGAAAGAAAGAATTCAGTTGACGTATCTGCCGCGGTAGACTTTATATCTGAGTCTTGCCGCTGCAATGGACTGTGTTACTGGACAAAACATCAAATCCCAGCATGCATCGACTGTCCACGGTACTTCTGCTCCTGCATCTGGGGTTCCTGTTTGGCATTCACGCCACCCCTGTGCCGGATCGGAACCTGCAACGATTGCTGCAAGTCCCTCCCAGTAATCGTCAGCAGGTCTTTGGCACTCCGCCGTTTAGTCCGGGTCATCGTGACCCGTATGATCACAAGGTAGACTCAGTCGGAGAAGGAAGTCAGCCGCTGCCTTTCCGAAACGGCGATGGTGCGACCATTCAAGGACCGAGGAACAAAGATCGGGAGAGACAGAATCCAGATCTTGTCCGGCCTCCTTCGACCGACCATGGGAGTATGGCCAACATGCGCTGGAGTTTTGCAGACTCGCATGTCCGCATCGAGGTCAGTCGTGTGCGTCTCGGTGAGGAATTGAAGATTGACAAGAAGTAGGAAGGAGGATGGACTCGTCAGACAACCATCCGCGAGTTACCCTCGAGTCGAGAACTTGCTGGAGTGAATATGCGTCTGGATAAAGGCGTGATTCGCGAGTTACACTGGCACACCGAAGCTGAGTGGTAAGTCTCAGACATCACTCAACGAATCCTGATCTGACTCGCACAGGGCTTATGTTATTGCGGGCAAAGTCCGCGTCACTGGCATTGATACAGAGGGAGGGAGTTTCATCGATGATCTCGAGGCTGGCGATCTATGGTATTTTCCCGCTGGGCATCCTCATTCTCTCCAAGGACTTCACCCGCATGGAACGGAGTTCTTGTTGATCTTTGATGATGGAAACTTTTCAGAAGAATCCACATTCTTGCTCACGGATTGGATGGGTACGCTGTCTTCTTCTTTTAGGGGACTTTCAACTAATATATCCCAGCGCATACTCCCAAATCTGTTTTGGCCGAGAACTTCCGAGTCAAACCAGATGCATTCAAGTCTATTCCTCAATCTGAAAAATACATATTCAAAGGCTCCATGCCAGACTCGATCGAGCGCGAGAAACCCAGAGGATTCAAAAAATCGCGCTTCCGTTTCACTCACCACATGCATGATCAAGATCCTCTTCGCACAAGCGGCGGTCTTGTACGAATCACCGACTCAACCAATTTCCCCATCTCCAAAACGGTGGCAGCCGCCCACCTCGAGATCCAACCGGGAGCAATTCGAGAAATGCATTGGCATCCCAACGCCGATGAATGGACTTACTTCAAAAAAGGCCGGGCTCGCGTGACGGTGTTTGCTGCAGAGGGCAATGCTCGAACGTTCGATTACATGGCAGGCGATGTTGGCATCGTTCCTCGGAATATGGGGCATTTTATCGAGAATCTCAGCGATGAGGAACCGCTGGAAGTATTGGAGCTTTTCCGCGCTGATAAATTCCAGGATTTCTCGCTATTCCAATGGCTTGGGGAGACTCCTCGACGGATGGTTGCGGAGCATATCTTTGGCAATGATCCAGAGGCTGCAGAGACTTTTCTGAAGCAGATCGAGGGCGCAGAGAAGGAGCCTCTCAAGGATGTGGCTTAAGAAGCATTTTTGGGCATCTAACTCAGTGGTCCTAATGGATTGCTATTTCACATGAATGGATTGATCAGGGATTTCCACTAGGATGTTGGGATAGACCGACATGTCCGTAGAAAGATAACCAGAGATTTCGCTCATATATATTTCTCTACATCCACCATTTCAAGCTTGTGAGGGAATTCACCATGCTTTGAGAAGAATTTTTACAGGCTACCATGTATAATGCGGAGATGGTAATTGTGGAGATCGCAGATCGTTATTTCAGAAGGATTTGCGGGGTTGAGGTCGATGGCCTGCAATGCTATATGGTAAAAGTCGAATGCAGGTACCTTTATCTAGATTGATTCTATGATTGTGTGTACTCTCATCCATCAATGAGGTCTATCACAATATTCACATGAATAGTATCCCCTAGGATAGGCCTGTCCAACTAAACTATGTGTACAGCGCTAAAAATAGGGGCGCCAAGAATCTCTCCCGCATCACATCGGCATGCGCGTCCATTCCTGACGCGTCCAAGGCACTCAGCCTTATATCCTATGCCTTTGAGCCTTTGAACCTTTCCTTCTTATCCTCCACCAACAACACTCGTTCCTCTGAAATCTTGGCCTTCTCTCGTTATCATGCCGGCCTTGTACGCGGAGCTTGGAAAGCGAGCGGCCCACGCCGCCCCGCATCTAGCCAAACGTGGTCTGGAAGTAAGCCACACCCAAACGGTCACGCTGGGGATCATGGCTGTGTATGTGGTGGTGATTGCTCTGCTATGGAACTTGCCTTATATTCGCTGGTCGCTATGGCCTTTTAAGGTGAGTCGAATCTTCGTTATGTGACTGCCTAATCTAACTTCTAACTTCTCAGATGCTGGTCATCGCATTCCATGAATTCGGCCATGCGATCACGTCCTGCTGCACGGGTGGAAAAGTCAAGTCCATTTCACTGGATCCCCATGAAGGTGGTGTGACCCATATGCAGGGCGGGATCAGTGCCATCACTCTGCCTGCTGGATATCTGGGCTCGTCGATTATTGGAGCATTGTTGATTTTTGCCGGTTTCGATATCGTTGCTAGTAAAGTCGCTAGTATTGCTCTCGGTGTTTGTTTTCTTCTTACCCTCTGGTGGGCTCGGAGGGACTGGTTGACCATTATGACTGTTCTTCTGGCGGTCGGATTACTGGTTGCATGCTGGTTTATCGCGCACGGTGAAGCTTTGCGATGGGTGGTGGTAAGTATATGCTTGATGATTTGCGACAGTCGAAGCGGGAACTGACTCATTCTGTTAGCTTTTCATTGGCGTCATGTCTTCGCTGTATAGTGTGTGGGATATCTGTGATGACTTGATTCTCAGAAAGGTCAACAGTTCTGACGCTAGTGTCTTTGCCAAGCGGTATGGAGGCTCGTCGCAGTGCTGGGGCGTGATCTGGTCTATCATCTCATTGTGTTTCATGGCGATTGGCATCATCGGTGGCATTGCTGCTTTCCCGGAGTCTTTCAGTCAGCAAGAGGCCGATTCGAAAAAGTTCATTCCCACTTAGCAGGACATTTGGCGGTGGATTTGACGTGATTATGACCATGTGATACCATTTCATTCTATGTACAACCAAATTGCACTGAGTATTCCTTTCGAGAGAAGTACCTGAACCTGAATCTCTGTGACTGGAAGCGTAGGATCACAAAGGCCTTGAAACTAACCATCCTCGTTTTTAGAAATCCGACAATTAATGGCTCTTATATTGAACGTTTATCAAGTGCAATAGATTACCAAGTATATACCTAGGACAGTCATTAAACATTAGTATTCAACACAAACACTTCCAACAATTCCAACCATAACAGCCTCAATCATCATTTCATATTAATCACGGCAACTCGCGCACCCCCTTCGAAGCCTCCTGACGAGCCCGCTTGCGACGACAATCCTCCGCTCGACAAGCCCAAACAAATGAAATAAACCGCAACACCCTAATCAGTCAGTACACTTCAACCCAAGACAAGCTAAATACGTAGATAAGGTACTCACGCAGTAAAGAATCCAATGACAACCACAAAATACGCCACGCGATCTGCCGTCTGCCTCTCCTCACTCGAATACCGTGACGGGTCTCGCAGAGGCAGGAAGAAGATCAGAAGCAGCGTGAAGAGGAACAGCACAATCCAGAGAATCAAGTCAACGGCCACGTAGATTCCAGGATGGATAGGTCGTCTGCTAACGACACGGAAGACGATGATTAGGAACGCCCATGCGCATGCGATTGAAGCCTGAGCAAGTTAGTCAGTGCTGGATTATTCCGTGTCGAGTATACACGTACCGGTATCAAGTACCACGTATTCAGGGTTCCTTCGTTGGTATCGCTGCTGATGTTGCCCCATATAGCGACGCGCCAGGCGATGATTCCTGCTAGAGAACAGATGCAGGAGACGACATTAAGGGCGAAGAGGAGGTAGTGGTTGTCTTGGTGGATGTCGCGGGAGAACATGGTGAAGATGATTGTGATGGACTTTGTTCAGATGATTTCTCTTCTATTTATCTGTTTGGTATATGGTCAAAGGAAATAAAAATAGGAACTGGTGATCGCTGTCCATATAGATTGGTGACCCTTGATGTCAGCCAAGCCGGTGATACGAGGCTTGGCGGTTCGCTAGACGATGAACTCGAATCGGGTAATACCCTGCGCTAACTGTGATCGACCGTGGAACGGAGGAGAGGAGAGCTTGTCGATCTTCAGTAAGTTTAGAATATCATCGACGCTGTGTTTGCTGATAATCACGACTTTTGTACAGATATGCCATCATAATGGCAAGAACTAAGCGCTGTCTTCCGTATAATTGACCTTCTTCGCTCGGCTGCTCCGTCGATTCATCGCCGGTTTTGCATCAGTGGAGAGCGCACTTCCTTCCTCTAATTCTGGAGTGGATTCAACTTCTTCGGCCTGTCGCTTCTTGCGCGACTTGGTTGAAGTTGGAGTTCGCACAGCCGCTTTACCTCGCTTCTTCACTGGCGTCTCGGTCTCCACAACTTCATGAGCCCCATTGGCCCCACCGTTCGAGTTGCTTTTCTTAGCCGCACTGCCCTTGACTGAACTTGGGCCTGATTTGGCCCGGACCACCTTTTTTGCTGGCCGAAGCCACTCTTCCATGCCGCGAGGCCAGTAAACCCTCCGTTCAGGGCCACCCATGCCAATTTCATCATCAGCGACGGTGCGAGGTGGCGGGACAGCACCCTCCAGATCCACAAACCCACCATTCTTTTTGGATTTGCGCGGTGGTTTGAATGTTCTATTTTCGTCCGTTCGAGTATAGGGTATCATGTCATTGAACAAATCATATCCGGGTAATTTGAATGTTCGCATTAACTCGAACACAGCCTGCTCCTTATCCTTCGCCTCGATCATCAGATCCATAGTAGGCGAGCAGGGCGGCAAAGTGGCTACCCGGTCGCTGTGTTTTCGGCGCTGGCGAGGTGTGATGGCAGCAGGAACTGGTTCGGAATAGTGCATTTTTTGTGTGATATTCTTTCGTGACCATGTCGCAGCGATTCGGTCGTAGAGCGCCATGATATCCTGCGTGCCTTCACGAAGTTCATTTGCATCGAAGACGATGTTGTGATGATGGTAATCGAGCACCAGAGGGATATTGAGCTCCTCACAGATGGGCAGCAGATCATGCACAGACCAGCTAACATCGTCATTTTCAAGAACCAATCGATTCTTAATATCTTGCGACAAAGGCGCATAATTCTCGCGGAAACGATCCAAAGTCGCCCCTTTATCGCCAAACACTCCCCCCATGTGCAAGATCATGATCGCATCACGATCCTGCTGAGGAGGAAGTTTGAGAAGCTGCAGCATTTCAGAGTGAAACTCGAGATCTCGGTACGAGCTCTCCACAACTTCATTTTTGGGTGATCCCAACTGAGTGAATTGCCCAGGGTGGACGGAAACTCGGTGCCCAAGCTCTGCCACAACCCGTCCCGCATCTGCTAATACTTCAGATGCAAAGGGCGCCAACTTATATCCGTATTCTTTGTGGCTGGCAAACGGGAACATCTCGCTGCTAAGTCGCATGAACTTGATACCGTATTTGTCATTCCAGCGCAAGAGCTTGACTAGGTCCCGCGCATTTGCCAATCCCAATGCCTCGACAAACGCCTGTCCACGCGCCATATCCGGTGTTTGATCACGATCAGGTCGGTTCTTCGTTGGATGCGCAGGCTGGTCAGGGTCTTGGAGTGGGTGGCGGTTCTCAAGGATGGAGGCGATGCGACATGTGCGAGAGCAAAAGACTGGCGGGTTCGAGTAGCGCAAGTACGTGTTCAAACATGCCTGGACAAGTTAGATGCGGGAATTCCGTAGTAGCAGTTCCATCGCAGCGCACTCACGTATCCGAGACGCCCTTTCCAGGGCAATGGGAGGTAGCTGCTGTTCACCGGAGGCGGTCGCCCCAGAGCTTCGTTCAGCTCCTCTGCCTCGAGAGGAACATCTTCATCAGATTCAGGGTCTAGTGAGACTTGCGCCTGACCAGCAGGCGGAGTCACCTGTCCATTGAGGATCTCGACGGGCTTCACGTCGGCCTCGTCTGTGCCTGTCACCATGGCCACGTCCTGAATGTCCAATTGGTCAATCGTTTGGACCTGGTCTTTTAGATACGGTGGTTGCGATGAAAGCGATTGTCGTGAAGAGCTAGATATATGCGCAATCCTGACGCAGTGGAAGGGGCCCCAAGCCGGTTGAGGCGTATGACGAACATGGTTCCGAACCAGGGCGGGCGATCTGGCATTCGCCACGATCGATCGATCGGGTAGTCTCAATGACGAGGGGCGACCATCGATACAATATCTGGCATGTTGGACGGGCGAGGCACGCAGTAGGCGCGCTGACGACCGACACATCCAGCGTAGTCGACAGAGAAGTCAATGGTTGCGAAGGAGAAGTTGCCGGTGCGGGACATGACGCGTTGATCACGTTCGCGTCGCGACGACGATCGATTACCGAGTCGACAGAAGTACCTATCAAAGTACTTTCTCTATTTACGATATGCACATTTACAATATTCGGTTTAATTATATCAATGAGTCAAAATCGAAATCGCCGGCCAGGGAGAAATGCCCGAAATGCGAAATGAGTCGAACCTGAAAATATGAAGAAGAAAATGAATATACATCAACATTTGAATCAAGACAAATTAAGCAAATCGCCTTCAATTATCACCGGCCACAGACATCGTTGACGTGCAGCCACGAACCACCAGAAACCCGCAAGCAATGTCAACCCGCCCCAGATCACCACCGAGTAATTCATACTCTCGGCATCAGTTGGCAAGACATACGGAAAGCAGTACACCACAAACCATACAACCATGTATCCACTGGCCCAGATATGCACAGTCCAGCCCCAGATCCCTCGCAGGCGAAAGGGGCCATAATGGAAACCGGGATCGTGTCGGCGGAACAGATAAGGGAGAATGGCAGCCATATACGAGGCTGATGAGTTCAAGATGAAGCTGGCGATAATACTGTTGAAAGCGGTGCTGCTACCGAGATTGATGAAGCCCAAGACAGCTACAAGCAAAGCACTGGCCAGAGTCGCAGTCAGCGGCATATGTTGCTTCTGGCTGATGCGACCAAGATGAGACGAAAAAGGCATCGCATTAACCCGGGCAAGCGTCCAGAGTGTTCGACCACAGGTCACATAGATACTGATGGTGCATACCAGGGTGGGCAGGAGCATTAATACCAACAGAAACACCGTTATGCCTCTCGACCCTTGTGTGGCCTGCCTGTACACCTCAGCAATAGGAAAGGGAGCACTGGAAAGAGCTTGATAGTCCGTGATGGAATAGAGGATGGTGATCAAATATGCCAGCCCGGAGATAAACCCAAGACAGTATTGTGCGGCAATGGCTTTGGGGACCTGGATCTCCGGTCGTGGAATCTCTTCTGCCAGATGAGTTGTGGCATCGGTTGTGCCCATGGTGAAGGCACCGTTGAGCATCCCGGATATGAAGACAAAACCGGCTGGATATCCAATTTCGGCAGTCCATTCTACCCAGACGGTTTCATTCGATGCAGTTCCTGAACCGTGAGTGGCCATCGTCGCGCACACGATGATAGTCGTGATGCCCCCGAGCACAATTGCTGCAATTCCAATGATGTTGAGACGAGGAACCACCGAGTTCATGAAGCATACAATGGCACATGCCAGCCATGTCATAAGCAAGTAGCTGACAAGAATATGCCTATCTCAACTTAACATGATATCCTGGTGAGATGCAACAGGGTGGACGTACCAACTCTCCGCTACAAACCCCGGATGCATCTGAGCATACATTTGGACACAAAGGTTTCCTAAAGGAGTTAGAGTTTTCCGTCAACTTTACAACAACACATGCATACCGCAAATCAAGGACATCGAAGCCTCCGCAAACACCCAAGCCAGAAAGTTCCAATACCCAGCAAAGTATCCGACGATCCTCCCATTGCGACGACCTGTCGTGACCGATGCCCAAAGAAGGACTCCAGAGGATGATGGAAGTGCCGATGCAAGCTCTGCAATGATTGCAGCCACATTGAAATAACAAATAGACACCGCGATGAACTCATAGATCACCCCGGGAGCTCCGCCATTTGCGATTGATGCCAATAGAGAACCAGCCAGGGCCGGCCAGACATTACCCACGACCAATCCGATGCCAGCGAGCGAGAAGACATTGAAGTTTTTCTGCAATCCCTGGCTTTTCTCCGGTACCTCTATCGAAGTAGATAACGCACTACCCGATGTATGTTGATCACTGCCATACTGTACACCTGCAGTCTTGGCTTCGATCTCAGTCATGATCTCAAGGTATTCCAGGAGCGTACTGAACAGGGGGAATAAAGTGAGAAGACTCCATACAGTCTTCTACTTTTTCTTGCCTCCTGGAATGCATGGTTGCATTCAACCTTGCATCCAAGTACCCCTTATCATGTCGGGCGCTGATAGCTGTCGGATTATGCATGCAGGTGGTCGCCTTTCTTGATTTGCTCTACCCAGCACTATCAGTTGATGTGTTTATTATTCTAAGACCATTGGTCCTGAACAACTCATTCCACAATCTGATAATACTCTGTTGTCATCGGATCGATGGGTGGTTTGAGAGTTGCGAATCTCGGGTAATGCGCAAGGGTCATCTCATCTGCATCCTGCTCCTACCAAAGTATATTGCGTTGCATAGAACGGCTGAAGGTTCGAAGAATCTCCATTACCCGCGTGGCTTGCAGCCGCATTCAAATTATATTGTTGGGACTGTAATATTGGGACCTGTGAATTCCATTTTGTGGTTAGTTTTGCCGTTTCTAATTTTATAGCCAAAAGCTGGTGTGCCAGTATCATTACCCGTAAGCACCACAAAGTGCCAATTTTCCTGAGGGCGTGTCTCCAAGCGTTCAAGCTTGAAGCCAAGTCTGGTGTTTTGTCCTGCGTCGCGGCGTTGTATGGGAAAACGCAACCGTACATTTATTTTCCTATTTATCTAAACACAATCTTTCCATGATTTCTCGGCCCTTTTCGTCCAAATTTGGGTACTTTCTCAGAAGACGCAAATCCTGCCAGAAAATCTTCGCGTCATCATGCCCATCGCCATGTAGAATTAATCGCTCTTGAAGCAATTTTTTCCACTCGGCGTCCTCCTCTGTCCATCCCCAAGAGGCTGAGACATATTCGTACCATATAGGGTAATAGGCAGCGAATTCCCAATCAAGTATTCCGGCCAACTCTCCATTTTCAACCATAATATTGCCCAAATTAAGGTCACAATGAGAGAGGACATAGGGCTCGCACTTAGGCAGTCGTTTCTTCAGATTTTCCAACGCTCTCTGAGGGAATTCCCTTCTAGGTGGATCGTGGAGGGTCAGGCTTATAGCGTCCCAGAGTTCGACGTCGGAGTGGAAAGGCCCATGAGGCTCGCGGTCAGAGAAAAGTAAGCCCGGGTAACAAGAGGTTTGATCAACACTTTGTATAGACGTTGAGGTGATAGATCGGAATTTATTGCGAACTTTAACCACTTGGTCTGCAATGGCCGTTTTTTGGGATTCGGATAGTGAAGGCCAAGCCTGCTCGAGTGTTTGTCCTCGCATCCGTCTTTGAAGTACAAAATATCGTCCATCATTGTCGACCCAGTCATACAGAACCTTTGGCGCTGGGATATCAGGGTAGGTTGCAAGGTGATTCAGAGTGTTCACTTCGGTTTTTGGGCCTTCATCAGGGCGTTCTTTCATAATCACATCAGACCCAATCGACCACACCCCACGTCTGCTTGCACCATAAATAAAAGAGCTTGACATGACTCGAATAAAAACATTGGTCTTGCTGTTCGGGTGTCCATCCACATGCAACACAACCTTTGGATGATTTTTCTGCCATATTGGCGGATTGAGAAGGGATGACAAAGTTAGGGGATTGCTGAAGAGAAAGGCGTATTTATTGATATATATTTACCGCCCTTCGATCATATTATCCAATTGGGCAGGAATCAGGATTCCGCTTATCAGTAATGTGGGGTGAATACAACGTACCTGTGACTCATTGGCTATTGACTTCCCAATGTTTTAAAGACTTATGATCTCTAAAGGGGAGAGAAGATGGTAGAATCATACCTCCTGGGGGGAGGGTGGAACTGTTCCCTCCACACTGTGAAAACTTTGGCAAAGATTCAATTTATGCAGGTTTGCCTCAGTACTGCAGTCACGAGAGATTAGGGAATACATTGATTGGTTGGAAATCAAGGGTAGAATTAGGTCCGTGCCTCAACTGCCTAGTATGGGACCCTACCATGAGACAATGAGGATCGGCGTTAGCCAATAAGTGAGGTCCAGTGATACCTAGGTATGGCTACATTGTGATTTCAATATGTATATTATCACATTTGCGCAGTATATTCTATTCTTGGCACAAGCTAAGCTCGTTCTCAGGGTCAGCCTGCAATGTTATCATAAGTACCTACCTCACAAATTGACTTCCTCTTATTTTTCGTGTCCCCCGGGCCGGGCCATCAATCTATCTATACTTTTAGTTAAAGGTTATTTTAAGCCTCATATCTCTATCGGAAGCTCATTTTTGATGTTTTTTCGACGGGCATAGACATCTAAGAGGTAGCTTCAGGTAATCTCCGAAGGTCAAGTAAAGATGTGATTTCCGTCTCTAATCTGTCTACGCGTCTCAAAATAATCAAGTAGATGATCTTATCCGGATCTGGGCAATGCGGAACCCATCCGCACGCTGACAAAGACCGATTCTCAATTGCGGTGACTTGAACTACGGAATATAAAACATAGTTTGGACTAAAGATGCGTCCGAAAAGCAATACAGACTGATAATGCCAAAGCTGGGGCTGATATAGTCAAGGCCGGTCGCAATTCCGTCTCATCCTTGCTAAATTTGTCTCAATCCTTACTGGCTTCACCTCCTGTCGATCAGTCTGACACCGCCGTTTTCGGTTTGCACCATGATATCGCAATCGCTAGAACCCTCGACAGATCCGAGCGATCAGGAGAAAGGTTCACAGCTCGATATCACGATTGAAGAAATGGATCATGCGCAGCGCCCGAAATGCTTCAAATCGACGATTCAGGAGTGCCTGTTCGTTCTGACAGCCACTATGGCCATTGGCCAGCAGTCTTTTTTCCAGGGCTGCATTGTGGGAGTCACGGCAGCCATTGGATCGGATTTGCAAATGAATTCCGCAGAGATTACCTGGATAAACGCGGGTGCTTCGTGAGTCAATTCTCATTATAGCATTGTTGATTAGATCTTTATTGACATGCTCGATTCAGACTTAGCAGCGGTGCCTTTCTACTGACATTCGGTAAACTAGCCGATATGTTTGGACGCAAATCATTGTTCATCTTGGGAATGGCTGGGTTCACTATCGCGTTGTTGATCGCTGGGTTCGCCACTAACGCCATCTACATGGACGTTTTCTCGGGCATTATCGGGCTGTTCGCTGCAGCAGTTGTTCCACCAGCCGTCGGAACATTAGGGGCTGTATATGAAAAGCCGTCCAAACGCAAAAATCGAGCCTTTGCATGTTTTAGTGCTGGGAATCCGCTTGGATTTGTCGGTGGCATGATCATCTCTGGTGTTGCCTCGCACGAGTACAACTGGCGTGCTTCTTTCTGGGCTTTGGCTGTCGTCTATGCGATATTCACGGCTTTGACTGTCTGGACTGTGCCACCAGACGGGTTTGACAGGACACCTTTTACTGTCGAGGCATTGAAGCGGTTCGACTTGCTTGGAACCGCACTCATAATTGTTGGCTTTGCGTTCTTCTCCAGTTCGCTTTCGTGAGTTTCACCACGTCTGAAACTGCAAGTTACTAACATTGCTAGATTGGCCGGTGATGCCCCCAATGGCTGGCGAACTGGGTATGTGCTTGCACTCTTCATCGTGGGATTTTTCCTGCTTGTGGCATTCCTATATTGGCAGTCTATCGCGAAACATCCCTTAATGCCTCTATGGGTCTGGCGCGATCGAAATTTTTCATTTGTATGTGATCAATGCTCTCATATTTGGATCTTTCTAACTGGTTCCAGCTCATGGCAACTTTCTGTCTTGGGTTTATGGGATTTTCAGCCGTCACTTTCTTCTTGTCACTCTATCTTCAGGAACTCAAACATCTAAGCGCACTTGATATTACTGTGCGGCTATTACCGATGGTTGTCAGCGGTGTTCTCGCCAATGTTGTCTGCGGCTTAATCTTGCATCGCGTGAGCAACAAATTGTTAACCGGCATCGGCGCCCTCGCATATACAGCTTCTTTCCTCATCCTTAGTTTCATGAAGCAAGAGACAATCTACTGGGCATTTATCTTTCCTGCGCTTGTGCTGGTCGTCGTTGGTGCGGATATCCAGTTCAACGTCACCAATGTGTGTACCCAACCCCCTGCTATTGAAACCGACTAATCCTTGCGATAGATGTATGTGATGTCTTCTCTCCCGCCATCGCAACAGTCCATTGCCGGTGGCATTTTCAATACTGTCAGCAAGCTCTGCAATAACCTCGGTCTTGGGATCGCTACCTCGGTACACAGTGCTGTTGCGCATCAAATGAATGCATCTACGCCGGCAATCAAACCTTATCTAGCCGTCTATTGGTTTGCCGCAGCTAGTGCGGGTCTGTCGCTATTCCTGGTTCCATTTCTCACACTGGGCACTCAAGGTGACACTGGAGCTGGCATCGAAAGGAACTCAGATACCGAGTACAATGAGAAGAGCGGCGGAGGGATGACCGTTGTTGATCCTATAATCCCAGCAACAGAGACTGGGACTCCGATTGGAGGGCCTGAAAAGATGCCGCGATGATACCATAGCTGTCATAGATTCGCTGGTAATAAAACATCCGACTGATCAACACTAACCACGCATCTCCGTGAAAGCTCGTAGCTTAGATGTTGCAGACCTTCCATCTATCACCGAAACGCCATGTAATTTCTCAATCAAAAACCGGGCCCAGACTCACGAGACTAAACCGCAAATCCGGATTTCCACCCTGCGTCTCCGCTCTCAAAAATCGGCGCACTCCCAGTTCCAACGCAGCGTCGCTTAATGCGTCTTCATTCTCGCCCAACTTCCCCCGCGCCAGAGGTCCCTTTCTCCGCCCATCAAGCTCCCACAACGTCCCATCTGTACCTCGGACGAACGCAACAAAGTGCAAGTCGACATTGTCCTCCGCCTCTGGCGCAGCGGTATCACCCCGCTTCGCGGCGTCGGCATGCGCACTTTCCAACGCTTTGCTCTCATATAGGAGATCTGCTCGCTGTGCGGGCGCAAGATTCTCCGCCTGTTGGAGGAGCGTCTCGAGATCTGAGCCGGCTGTGATATGGCGACGGGGCTCCCCGTTTGATACTGCATGCAGAAGACCGATGAGACCGCATGCGTTCCGGATTGTTTGCTTGAACCAGGTTACCGGCTCGCCGGGGCCAGAGCCAGCGTACTCTTGGAGGTTGCTATCCTCTGCCACACGGGACTTTTCGTATGTTTCGGAGACGGGGAAGACGAGCAGAAGGGCGTGAGAAGGGCGTGGAACGAAGGCGAGGAGGTCGGGCTCGTCGATGGAGAAAACATCTGAGAAGCCGAGGGTTGCGGGGAGGCCGAGTTGGTGCACTAGGTGGGACATCACCTCGGGGTTGTTCTCTTTAGAGAATTAGTCTTGACCGGTTGTTTCAGGAGAGTGTATTTACCTAAAGGCACAAAGGCCTTGTTGGAGGCTGGGGCATCCACGTTTCCACTCATGGTTGCGAATGGAGAGTGTATGAGAAGCTCGAGCTGTCAAGGTTGCGGGGTTGAGTTTGGTTTGCCCCACTACAAGCTGCGGCGATCGTAGTCACTGACTTGAATATATGATTTTATGGGTTTATTTGTTGTAGGTCTGATTTGATAGATATAGCTCATGTCAAGTCAATCAAGATAGTCCTCAAATATTGACTGAAGCTGTATCATGGACGGCTTTGTTGGTGGAAATGAGATGAGATCAATATAATCTATGTATGCAAATCCGGGCAGACGAACCACATAGGAATGTCAGTCGAGTTATATATACTTGCTAATATAGCAGAATGTCCATGACGAACGGACATAACTTGTAGTCAACTAAAGACCCATCCGCATCCCTCCATTGGCACACACCACGCTGCCAGTACACCATAGTCCATCCGGCGTGCATAGCATCCCCACGACTCCCGCAACTTCACTAGTGAAAGCCGGTCTTCTTCCACCCATCTTTTCTTTGATCAATTGAATTTGCTCAGCTGTCAACCGGCTTGTCGTCGTCGGGTCGGTCTCATCGAATTTGCTGCCGGGGGTGTTGTCCACGAAGCCTTGTATGTCGCCCCAAAATTCCTCGCCCGCGTTGAAATACATATCACCAATTACAGGACCTGGATTGACCGAGTTCACAGTTGCTCGATCAGCCAGCTCGCGTGCCCACGTGCGTGTCATGGCCTCCAGTGCAGCCTTGGTCCCACCGTACATCGACTGCCCTGTGAAGCCGAGAGAGGAGGACACGCTAGAGATGTTGACGATCCGGCCACTGCGGTCTGTGGGGAGATACTCGGCACATGCCTGTGTGAGAAGGAGCGGGGCCAGAACATTAATGGTGTAGTGCCAATGGAAATGTTCCGGGGTGATAGGTCCCTTAATGGCATCGTTCAGGTTGCGGTCTACCGAGACCCCAGCATTGTTGATCAGGATATCAATCTGCAGCTTGCCAGATCTTCCAAAGTTTTTATGCGCCACAACGAGAATGTCTTTCACGGCCTCTTCGGGTTGACTTAAGTCGGCCCGTACGCTTTGACACCCGACGCCATGGGTGGATGCGAGAGTCCTGCACAGTTCCTCGGTCGGGCGAAACGAAAATTCAGATGTGAAAATGAGGAGAAGCGAACAACCCTTGGCCGCCAAATTGCGGGCGATTGCCTCGCCGATCCCTGTTTCTGATCAGCAGAGTCCTTGGATGGTAAGAGAGAGTATTCACCTCGCGATCCGCCAGTGATAATAGCGAGCTTCCCTTCTAAGACACGAGTGGCCATATTGACGAGGATTGAAAGTGTGAAAAGATGAAAGGGTCTTTGACAGTCTTTATAGTATTTAATCCCAGCTATCCACCCACAGCTTCCCCGCGGCTTGCGGGCCCAGATTGCCTAATTGGGATCTCGCGGGGCAATCCGGCTAAATCGGGTAATTCTCACTCCAATCGAATTCGCAATCGTTCAAACTGTTCTGCGTTCTCTTGGATCGCTACCTCCACCGGCAATCGTTCTATACTGCTTGCCCCAAAAAACCCGTGAACGCCGATTGTCCGTGGCAACGCGTACTCGGCATCTACTGGGCGTGCAATCGGTCCTCCGTGGCAGAGCACAGCCTTGCGAAGTCTTGCAAGGACTGCCTTTCTTATATTTTGGCGCGGCATTTGGGTCTTCCAATGTATAATCTCTTGTAGTCCGAGATTTGATCTTTGGATATTCGATGTGCATCGTCGACTTTACTCTGCATTGCCATCCCGGCTGCCCCACGAAGTACCTCATAAGCTGGTCGATGATTTCAAACAGACAGGAAATCTGACTGCTTTTTCAAATACACATTTCAAGATAAGACTCTCATGTAGACATGAGGGTATTGAAATACTTACAACTTGGGTTAAAGAGAAAGGCATGTATACGGTTGTTCCCAGCTCTATATGGCGCTAAATTGATCATATGCTAAAGACCAATCCATTGGAACGAGTAATTTTCGAGAATACAAAGATCGAAAGATGACACTACAAGCTGACCAGCTTGAGCAAATGACAAGCTCATAGATCAGATCGAACGATGGTGCGCCACAGCCGCGCCACAACACCACACCGCCACACCAAACAGCAAATCAGCGTCGTGGTGATGCCGATGATGATCATTATCTTTTCTCCGCGCGTCTCTCTCCCCACACCCGCAATCATACGGGCAATCTTCACGATCTCGATTTTATCCTAGCCTTGACTCCTAACACTATCCATCATGGCGAACGCATTAGTGAGAACCGCCCAGATGGTTGGGCTGTAAGTATACCTACCACTCCGACCACCGATACACCCACTCACACATATCCCAGAATGCTCGTATGCGTCGGCGGCGGCACCACCCTCATGAAATTGGTCCAACCAACACCAGAGCAGCTCCTCGCCCGAATGAGCCCGGAAGAACAGAAGCGCGCCCTCGAAGAAGGTCCCCGAAAAGCCAAGGAGTTCGACGACTACGTGACGAATCTGAAGCGGTGGTCTAAATCGGATAAATCAAGTAGGACGATACCGTGTTGATGGAGGACGCGCGCTAATTGGTGATTTAGTTTGGGTTGCTGCGCAGGAAGAGGTTGAAGCGCGGAAAGCTCAGCAGAAGGTTGAGCTTGCTCGCGAGCAGGCTGCGGCTCGGTCTCAGCAGGAGGCTATGCGGCAGGAGATGGAGAGCCAGAAATGATTATTGAATTGTTGCTCTGCTCGATTGTTCGACTTTCCTTCAGCTGCCTGATCCTTTACTGTTGATCTACTTGTACGATCATGATGGCTTGTACGATATTCGTGTTCTTGATACCCTTCGAAGGAGGGTGCTGTACGATTTTTCTTGCGATTTCTCCGCTCATTCATCACTGTCCCTGAGCAGTGATTGACACATGCTATAGCACTTGCCAAAAGGCATGAATGTGTACAGTTAATATCATTTCATCCGGATTTTCAGTTGTCACCCAGACGGACATCTCACGTGTGCAATACCTAGCGACAGCTTCGACCTATTCACGAAAAGAGCCTATTGAACCATCGAGCGAGCTTGGCAAAGCATGTTCAGTAGTACAAAACAGGGCCTTGGTGTGATACAGCATGGATTATTTTATATTTGGAATACCGAGAAACGGTACCTAATCAGTGCAACTATACAAATGTCGATGATCGCTTAAAAGGATGTGCCTCGGTGCTCCTGCATTTGGTAAGTCTTGGAAGTCAACATGAGCATCTGCACTTACAAAACGTATTCATCCAAACTGATATGGTCAGGTCTGGAAAAGATCAAATAGAGATATTTGAGCGTCTCCGCAAGCCAGAAGCTTTCCATCTTGTCTTTTTGACGCGGCACTTGTTGGCGTACATCGAAGATCTCCGTGTTGCCATACTGCGTGCGTGTCGCCTTGTCGATACTTTGGAACATGCGCCACGCCGCATCCTGCAGAGACTTGTCGCCTGTGATGCGGTACATGATGAAAACGGATTCAAGGGCTTCGGGTCTGTATGCTCTGTCAGTTTCAGATCCCTATCTCATCAAAGTCATAATCACCTTAGCTTGTAGGATGGGTCCCGAAACAGAGTGAATCCCGGAGGGGTATTTAGTCTCTCGGCCTTCTTGCGTGCATCGTCCCGATCTTGATCGGACATGATTGATCTACCGTGGATGTTCCCTAGCCATTCTGCCTCGTCCCACGGACACTTTTCGATATTTTCGCAGGCATGGAACTTGAAAATCTCTGGCATGATCCCGGAAGCCATCTGCTCGTACGCCCAGACACATCCGTCCGTGAGTCCACGAGCGATAGACAATTCCTCCTGTCGATCGAAAACCTTGGCGCCGAGTCCAACCATACCACCCAAGAAACATTTCAGATGGTCTTGTGTATGTTGCACATTATACTTGCCTTGAGATACGCCTTGGGCATCCGAAGTGAACAGAACCCGGCGGTTCTCGTCGGGAATCATCGCGCGATAGAGCAGATTCTTTTTGATGGCTTCCATGGCCGTTGAGTACATGCTGCGGTATTGATCTGTTTGACCACCAAGCAGAATATGCTCTTTGGGCAGATACTCGTATGCAGAGTCGGCACAGCCTCCGAGAGAGAACTGCATTTCCTGGAACTCGAGGGCGTTCGCATCGACAAAGAGAGGCCATAATCCAGGCATGTTGGTATGGTTTTGGCCTTTTTCCAACTCATTGGAAATCCTTTGCACGGCATCAAAGTACTTCGGGTCCTTGGTCACTTGAGTTAGTCGGGTGAACTCCACCGTGAGAGATGCCAACTCGGCGAGAATAGTTCTTCGCGATGGGTAAATCTCCTCATCTCCAGCGGACCTACGACACTTTAGCACCGATCCACTCTGAATGCGCATAGATGGGATGAATGCTCACTTGGTCCACCTCCATCGCATTTGCGGCATCCGGTTATGCGTGTCAAACGCATTATAAATCATTTCCCCCAGCTCGACGGCCTTTTTCAGCAGCACCGGATGTTGCCCCTCGGTCAAGTCGTTGGCCGCCAAAAACCCACCCATGTATCGAATGATGATTTCAAAGACATTGACTTCCTCGCTCAGCGTGGTTGTGAAATCGATCTGCGCGAGCCCATCCAAGGCTAACTTGAATTCATCCCCTAGCCCCATGATCACGAGAGCATCCAGAGAATCAACGAGAGTCGCACCCCATCCACTAAATGTGTCCTTGTATCCTCCGGTCTGCGGGGAAACCTCATCGCGTAACCATGCATGGCTTTTATATCCGTTCCAAGAATGCAAAAATGTCTCTTTCACAGCTCTCTGCCTCTTCTCTCTTTCGTCGCGCTCACTTCGAGTCTCTTCCGGGAAATCATATTGGATGCGGGGAAGCGGCGAAGGCGTAGACGGCAATGGTATGAAATTGCGGACGGGGTATCTATTTGTCGCCGCGTGCAAGTGAGTGGCACCCTTTACTTTGCTATTCGTGACAGGAACTGGCTTCGATGATGTCGACTTGGCGGAACGAAAAGGACTGAGAGGGAAGAAGACGAGAAAGAGGTAGAAGATGAAGGTCAGAAGCATCGATCGAAAAATTGATCGACCTTTGCGACTGGCAATCATCTTCACGGTTGGGCCAATTCAGCCGGAATTGGTCCTATATCAGCATTGGCAGTAAAGAAATAGAGCCATTGGGATCCATGGAGGTTGAACCGAAAGTGATTGACTTGACAGTCGATAAAATCAGACGGAACCAAGTGGCTCGCCAGGGATGCTGAGCTCACGCCATTGCGTGCGTCATTCAATGATCGCCAGTGTAGTTTTCTGATCTGGGGAGAAAACTCGCGGTTGTGATTGGATGAAATTGATAGCTAAATAAGCCATGATGGGACTTGCCCCGCTATTATTCAGGGGGCAAAAAGCTGGGGTTCAGACGGAAGAGAGTCCTCTTGACTGAGGAGTAACAAGCAAGAGATTTGCATGACTTACGGAGTTCAGAAAACCTGAACAGATATTGACTTTCATCATGCATTTCATGTCGATTGCGCCCTCGCCCCATCGCCCCCGGTCTGTAACGATGGTAATTGGGGCTAATCCTTTTGTTCCCTGGGTTAAGCTCGGATTAGCATGGACTATCTCATCTAACTGTTTCACACGATAAAATTCTATTATGTATAGTATAGATGGTACCAGTAAACCTCACATCGCTTCGTTCACGCGATTCTGAATCTGTCTAATATCATCCCAATACACGACAAGCACCATATTAAAAAGCAAGACTAACAACCAGCGAACCCCAACCGACGCATACCCAAATACCACAACTCCATAAATCCCAAGATACTCTAATTCCTTGGGCAGCGGGTTCCATCCGGTGAGTTGTGGCCCAAGGGCCAAAACCAAGGAACTGAACAATCCAATTCCAGCGCCGGAAGCGACACCGGCGTAGAGGCGCACAAAAGCGAATATATAGACAGGACTGAAGAGGTGTGCGATCAGGAAAGACGCAGGGGATTTGGTCCGGATAGATCCTATCGCGCCTCCAATGAGAGTGAACAGGGCGAGGACGAGAGCGGTATTGGTTGGCAGGCTTTCGAGCGATTGTTGGATGGAGCCGGTGCGTATGTACGCGACTGTGGCTGTGACGAGGAATGTAGACACAGCTAAGACCGGGGCATTGGTTGTCCGCTAAAGGAGTTAGTAATTGAGCTTCTCAGACTTCCAGAAGTGATTACCATTTTGTGATTGATGGTAGCTTATTTTCTCAGTTTTAGCGATTGCTTTGACTATCGGAAACTGAAAATTACCATCGCGTGTCTGCGATGAGCTAAGCTTGACAGTTACAATACCACAGAACCAAATCTTGTACAAAATCATCAAAACTTGAAGTTTGGATTTCTTTTTCTCTTCGCTATATTCAGGCAGACTATATCCAAGTCGACACCTTTGATTGTCTGGAATCATATACAGCCGTCGATACACTTCCTCTCGTCGACTCTCGTCTCAAGACCGGTAGTGATCCATTCGTCAATTACACCCTCCGCCAACCCATTCCAGGCTTGTACTTCAGCGTGCCAGGGGCAAATCCGACATGAATCGTGCGCTGCTGGCCAACAAGCTTAAAGTCAATATCGCCTGCCCTCTCATCTCGTGATCCGCGGAAAGTGAATTGCACTCCTTCGCTCTCTTCGCCGCAGGACTTGATCGGATAATTCGGGTTCTGGATGGCTTTTCGGGTGAAGCTTTGGTCAGAATTGACGTTTTTGGATCACTGAAATTGCTTTGTACTCACGATCACATTCTCCCTTTGCGTTCGGAGAGAAGAGAGTATAGTTCTGTGACGGGTTGCAGTCTTCGAGGACATGCGTGAAAAGAATTTCACACAAGCCGCTTGAACCGATGTTGAGCTTGATCGAGGCATCCTGAGATGGGGGAGGCGTCGCACATGCCAGACCTGCCAAAGAGGCTGCGAGGATTGGGAGTTTGAACTGCATGGTAAAAGTGGCGAGAACGAGAAATTCTTTGCTCTGGACCCAGGTAGATTTGGTTGCTTCAAGTTGGTATTTATATCAACTGCTTCGTTTTTAACTTTTGGTTGGCCCCATCCATGAATAGCCTTTGACTTCTTAGCGCCCCAGATACGGGGTTCACCCGGGCGTGCTATGAAGTGGGCCGGCCCCCGGACAACAAAGACCTAGGTAGTCTTGGGAAAGATTCGGCAGATCCAGGGGGCTGGGATATGTTGCCATGCAGATCGTAAGATGGTAGGTACTCCGCGCTCAGAGCGAGATGATTCATCACTCCGTCATCAGAGCCAAAGCTCCGGAGTATAGAGCTGACAAACAATGAAGGTCGAGAATGAGGCCTCTGGTTTTTTAAAAGCATGAATAGGAATGGTCTTCCAAGGTTATTCAGGTGCTGTTCCAAGGTTGTACGACTTAAGGTACATATCCATATACGAATTGGAGGATGGGGCCGCAGATACCTGGAAGGAGCGTGGGGCGAAACCATATTATTGTCTGTTTGGTCGCAGAGAAAGGTCCTCGTTTCGCAATATTACACGACACCTGGGCCATCACTGATATCGAAATGAAACATTCTGATCTTCTTTCTGTACATATGATATAGAAAAAATCACGATACATCATTGGTAGGTCCTGTGACGGGAAGCACAAAGAAGGCTCAACTCAAAGCCCCATCCAGCTAAATCAAGTCACCAAATACAACATTCCCAGATAAACTGCTAACGCTCAAGTCATGTCGCACCAATTATCACTCCACTTGGAAGCTCGAGGCCCATGGGTAGTCCGCAGATATATTTACCGGTATAGGGGCTGTCTCGCTTTCTTGCCAGCTTCTCCTCGATGTCTCGATACATATCGTAGCTATAAAATCCTGTCAGCACGAATGTCCATATCTTGAGTAGAGAAAACTGACGCATTCATTTCTTCAATCGTCAGCACCATCTTTGGGTCCTCGACTTTGTATGTGGGGGTGTCTTTATTAACGGAGAATCCTAATGCGCATTAGTGGATATTTGGAGATTCACGTCGTTTTCCTCACCTATTCTCTCATTGATGTTATAAGCTGCTTTTGCGGCTGCGGCTTGCACTCTGCTGACTCGCGGCAGACGGACCTCCTCATAGACTGCAAGAGCTTGCCCAATATCACCATTGAAATTCTGCTTGTTAAATAGAATTCCCAACGCAGCTGCATCTTCAATGGCCATGCAAGCTCCCTGACTCTGATGAGGCATCATCGGATGCCCAGCGTCACCAAGAAGACAAACCATTCCCTGGTGAATGTAAGGATACGGCTCATGGACCCATAATCGCCACGGCTGAATATCCTTGCCAATTGCCAAATGATTCAAAACTTGGCGATCCAACGCAGGGTATGGCTTCAACAACTCCTCAACGGGTCTCTCCTCGGCTCCCCACGCTTGCGTCGAGTAGTCACCCTGATCTCGAGGGAAGAAGCAATAATAAGACAGAAGCTTGCCACCATTACAGGGAGACAAAACAATCTTATCCCATTTTCCCTCTTGGCCACCCCAGTACTCAAGAGCGCTGTCCTGAGAATAGTCGACCAAACCCAGTCTCACGGCCTCTTCGGTGCTGACATTAGCATGAAGGCAGCTCGACTCAGATGGACGCTTTTCCGGACGAATCCCGATGATTCCTCGAACTGCTGATCCAATACCATCGGCCCCGACTATAAGGTCGTGCTGCGCAGTCACACCATTCTCAAAGGTGATGACGTTGGTCGACATGTCGATGTCGCGACACTGAAGGATGTCAGAGTCAGATAAATATATGTCAAGATCATCTGCGCCCACTCACTTTGTGGTTCACAACCAATCTCACGGGTGTTCCTTCACCTTCGCTCCCAAGCGCCGTATCCTTGAGCATACCATGCATATATTGCCGGTGAAACATGTTGTAAACGTATCCCCAGCGCGTTTCATAGTCATCCAAGTCATAAACACTGACTGGCTCACCGGTCTTCCAATCACGATTGATAAGTTTCTTCAACACAACCGGATCACCTTTGGCGACATCAACACCCCATTCATGCAGCCATCGAGTCCCATTCGCTGCACAAGAAACCGAAGCGCCCACCTCCCCAGCAAAATCGGATTTCTCATAGATTGTCACGTCATGTCCGGCACGACGAAGAGCAATACCGACGGAAATGCCCCCGATACCACCACCGACGACACCGACATTCAGACGTCGCCAGCCGGACGGGTTCATTGTGGAAGGGTGAGGTTGATACTGGAATAGAATGTGAAATCAGCTTTTCACTTTGGTCTATCAGCTTCGTCACTTGCTCTTATTTATCTTATGACCATGCTCTGTACAGTATGTCGGATGCGACACTGTCGGGTCGCGAGTCGCGGACCGCGCACCGCTTATCATCGGGTGGCGGATGACGGCGGGGATCGTTCGGAGTATCACCAATGAATGAAGATGGTTGGATTCACCGTCACGGCGTATAGGTCCATAATTACACGTAGACTTCTAACAGATGACCTAGAAAGTGGTAGCTCGACAATTATACAACGTGGCTGTGTAGTGGATATATGTAGGTGGCGGTTGGATAATAGTAAGTGCTAGTGTCGCAGAATTTTGGAACAGAAGTGCATCAATGTCGTGTTCTAAGCTCGAACGTCCAACACCTAGTAAATGCTCAAGTACGCTAGTTCAGAATAATAATGATCAGTCCGCCAACAAATCTATTCCAACTCCGCGCAAAGCTCCGACTGCCCATGCAGGGTATTTAGACTTATCCCCTTGGTATATATTATGGAAAAACTCGCACACGAACGCGGGATACCGGTCTTCCAAGATAGCCTGTCGTAACGATCCCATTAGCGATAGAAGATAATGGACGTTGTGTATAGTGAGCCTGGCGCTGTCAGTAGTACTCGACGATTACGGGTATGCATCTTACAAGTGAGCGCCGACGGTCTCTTTTGTTGTCAAGTGGTGAATAAATGCTCTTGTGATACCAAGTCCTCCTTTCTCGATCGGACGGCAGCATACGCAGGTGCATTTCTCCTCGATTGGGCTAAAGTCCTGCGCAAAGCACTGATTGCGAAGGTTTAGATTACCCGACGAGACGATGGCGTTGCCGAAGCGCTACCTTGTTCAGTATCGCAAGTTATCGTTTTGAAGGTAGTACATACTGCAGTTCGTGTTGGCCACACGCAGTCAAACATATCCGCACCCAAGGCGACAGCAACGACCATATCTTCGGGGTATCCCTAACGATGTTAGTTGGAAAACTCGACCACGGAACAAGGTGCCATACCACGCCCATGACATATCGAGGTTTATGCTCAGGTAGAAGACTAGTACATGTATCGACGCTGGCAAAGTCAGTTTGAGCATGACACGATAAAAAAGACACCATACACTTTGCAAAATTCTTCTTTCGCCTCGCCGCCAGATAAACCACCAATGGCAATTCCTGGGGTATCTCGCGCGACCATCTCCTCACAGCATTGCTTGCGGAGCTCAAGATCCAGACCACCCTGGATAATACAGAAGAGATTTTGTCGTTCCGGATATTTGTGCGCGTCGATGCAGCGATCGAGCCATCGCACTGAGCGCTCCATGGCTTCTTTAATCCGAGAGTGGTCGGGCGACGTAGTGGCAATAACGTCGTCAAGCTGCATGATTATATCGGAGCCAATGGAATTTTGAAGCGAGATTGAGTGCTCGGGGGTCAACAGCCTGGCGATGATCAGAAAGAGCACATGAGATAGATTTGGAGTTGATTGCAAGCCCATACATCGGTGATCCATCATGCGGACTCAAAAACTTCACTCCCTCTTCAGTAACAGTGGCAAGCTCGAGCAGGGATACCATTTGAAATCTAACCATGGCAACAGACAATATTAGTTTGACAATTGAGTGATGTGGTATGGATGGTGGGCAACTCACCCTCCGCTATCGGTTAAAAGATTCCGATCCCATCCCTGCAGCTTATGCGCACCGCCCACAGCATCCAAGATCTCTTGTCCTGGTTTTAATCCAAGGTGATATGTATTATTCAAGCAAAGCATACAGCCCGTATCTCGCAATTGATCAGGAGTCAATCCCTTTAGAGAAGCCTGAGTCGCAACAGGCATGAAAATTGGTAGAGGAACAGAGCCATGAGGTAGATTTAATGTGCTGGCTCGGGCCTTGGTCGTCTATTGCAAGGTAAATATCAAGTCCATTAGCGATGATCTGGCGGGGAAGCGATAGAACTACCGAGCATTTCGCATGACGATCCAAGGTCAACGCGGATGGCATTGGTGGTCGAGTAGTTGTTGACATTGCTGCGTTTGCGTTTGATACTGGCCGTCTGAAATTAGGTCGAAATCGGACCAGCAGCGACATTGCATGGTGATGCCAAAAAGTCTGGCGACGCGATTTGGCCGCGGGTTATCGATAAGGTGTTTGCTCGATTTGCATTGGGTCGATCATGACAAGTCGATTTGAGCCTCAGTTTCGAAGTACATCTTTAGATTGTAAGGAATTGAGTGCAATCGTTAAAAAGGTACGAAATCCAGAGCTAGGCAATGCTGACAAATGTTGGAGAGTCATTGTCCTCAGAAACGTAGAAGGCATGGTCGATTTACTAGTACCGAGGTCACAATCCTTATCTATACTTGGGGGATGGGTGAATTCTGGAGCCGATGGGACAAGTCAAATCCATGCTAGGGTCAACGATCAATTGGAGATATATTCGGATACTTCCCTCAACGGCGAATCCGTTGCAAGGATCTACTTGACAGATCGATCAGAAGCTAAAGACCATCTCTCGAATCAACTCAAATGGCTAGGAAAGAGTGAAAGAACAGACAGTGGATATCAATCATAAAACGTGAGCACAAAAGATCATGAAATAATCATGTCTTCTCGGTCCCAGCCATAGGGACATCTTCTGGCACCGTCTCTGAAACGAGAGGTTGCTTAATATCTGTGCCGTACGGTTGAGCATGCGGCAAAACAGGGTTTTGTTTTTCGACACTCGGCGTCGAGTTGTTTTCCGGGCGCTTGCGTCCAAAACGTTCACACCAGTGCTCGGCACTGACCAGAGTGTCATTGACGACACTACTCACTTGTCCCAGAATGTCCAGACCTTCGTTGGCCAGAACCAAGATCCGATGGGCGCCTACGGTCGCATCGGAGGAGGCAGCCGGGGAATCCGGGGGAGGTCGCGACGTGCTCGCCATCTGAAATCGATGTGGCAGAGAGGTAAGATGTCGTCGTACAAGATGACGGGCGTTTTCCGGCAACGCACCGCCAGCATACTTGGACACAACGTCTACCACCTGCTTCAGGGTGGAAAGGACATCCTGCTTCACTGCTTGAATACGCTGAATCAGAAGTGATGCACTCTCATGGCTAGTGCCGGCCTCGACATCCGCCTGGTGAGATTGGTGCAGCTTCTGATTCTCCCACTCAGTCATTGTATTCTGAAGAGCTACAATGGACTTCCCCAATCGACCATTTGCCCACCGCAGCCAGGTCAAACAGTATTGAAGACTGCGAAGAGACTCCTCACTCATGGCGACTCCAAGTCCCGAAGTCGAAATCATCAACCGACTCTGCCATGTCGGTGAAGTTTGCCGTCCGGGATTTTCCTCATAGTTCGGAGATCTCATTTCGTCATAGGGTGGGAGTGGCTCGGCCATGGAAAGATCGGAAGAGCTTCGCTGAAGTTCTGTCCCATCACCGTATGCCTTTTCGGCGTCGGCTTCTTGCGTAGGGGCTTCCCCGTTGACCTTGCGACGCTTGTTCGTGTGATTCGAGTCGGGAATTGACTCTCGGCGTTGTAAGGCCCAACGCAGCCCACTCTCCACGCCGGTTTTCCGACCGACGGTGCCTACTGTACTCGCGACTGGCGATCCGATATTGCGCTCGATAAACTCGGCACCGGACTTGAAGCGTGAGGAATATGACTTGGAGGTGGTATATGCGGAGACTGATCCGTTGATAGCGGAAGAGATGAGAGGATGGGAAGAGGTCAACAAGGAGAGCAGAGGCTCTGTCTGCTGGGGATCGGTCGACACGGAAATCGTCTGGCGTGGAGCTCGAGGTGATTGTCCAAAATCTAGCAACGCATTAGCCCGGTCCCGCACGGCTGAGGCGTGGAGATAGTCTACCCGACCGAAGACCTTCGAGCGCCTGAGCAGCCTCGAGGTCGTCCATGGAGAGTACACTGGTAGCTCGACGAGAGCGATCGTCGGGGGGAGGTTCAGAGTCCATGACGGAATGGAAACTCCAGCATTATAAATTGGGGTGGACGCAACTGCGATCAGAAGTGGCGATGGACTTTTCGCTTTCACGTGCAAACTCGGGTTTCGAGTATATTATGTAACACGCCAATGCCGAGTTTGGCTTCACATGCGCTGAATGGTTTCTCCAGTTGCCATTCTGGGTGTTTGTCGTGAATTGTGGAGACCAAGATTGCTGTTTTGCAGTTTCTGTTACTAAAGTGTGGGGGCGTGAATCCATCTTCGCGGTGTGTATACTTGTCTTCGGTATACTGTAGTTGACATGCCATAGTTGAATGTTGACATACCTAAAGGTGAATCCTTCTGTAGTGATTGCCTTCCAATGCAGCTTTATGTAGCACATTCCGATCCCTCTCGATCCCTTTCACCCTGTTGATTGGCGTCTCCCTTGATCAACAACAAGGGATGGACCAGCGTGGTCCCTGGCCACGGTCAGGTCTTATCTCCTACAGACCCCCGACTAACACCATAATATCTCACACATTTGGCGCATCATGCACGCTTTGAAGCAATTGGCTCTACTGAGCTTTATGCTCCTGTCGGTCTCTGCGGCCAAGGACGCGAAGAGGACAACGGTATGTATCTACCAATGTTGACACTCAGTTCCAGTACTCACACGCCTCAGGTTGGGATTGAAACTAGCGAAGCTAGTCGAGGTCTGGATGCTCCATTAGATGATTGCGAGGAGGTGGAGGAAGAGTGAGTTTCTTTCATCTTGAATTGCCCGAACTCGCTAATAGTTCTTAGGGAAATCTTTACCATCTCCATCCGCAAATACTGCCGCGTCTTCACGTAAGTCTCTCTCTGTCCAAAAAAGCACAATTCTAATTCTCTTAGGGGTCCCTTGTGCACCGGTCGAAACACACTTCTCAGTCCCGGTGATCATTCCAACGACGATCCTGTCCCCATCGAATCTATTTACTGTCACTCCAAGCGACCATTCTAGAGCTTCTGAGGCTCAAAACTGTTCCCATGTCCGGATTTAGCAGAGCAGTTTAAAAATATACCATTTCTAATTTCTTCCCTTTGCCCTTCAAGACATCTTGCCGTCCAGCACCAATGATTACCTCCATCTTATCATTTCGCCTTTCGCATATACAACACAACCAATATGAAGAAGGCACGCGTGGCCGTATTTCTCGCAGTAGTTGAGGAAGACCATCTATTGGTCTCATGCAAAAAGTTCTAAACAGTCTCTTGAACAACATAACTAATCTCTTGGATATTCTACCTATGAATGTACTAAAGACCCTGCCCATTATGCTAGCCTAATGAGATGTACACCTTGGGACATAGAGCATAGGATCAAGGGCATGTATCTTGGTAATAATCTAAAAAATTAGCACATTACAACCTCTTAATTATTTATTAAGCGGACGAGCAAGAGACAGGCCTCCCTATTTGAGACTTGCATACGAGAGTAGCTATTACTTATAGACAGTGCGTCTATTATGGCCGCCAGAGAGACCAATTACAATACGACACATCAAATCTGGTGCTTGATAGACTGACAGACATAAGACAGCTGCTACCCAGTGCCTTTTAGTTATTCATTTCTTCCCAGCATAAGGCATTGTTAAGACTAGCCCTCGCCTATCCCTCTAGGAGCAACGCTCGGTATCATAACAAGCCCTTCAAGTTCTTCCACTCCTCGCAAAATTTGTCAAACTCATAAAAATCTTGTGTTGTACAGATCTCATCAAGCATCCATCGGATCAACTGCCGAGCTAGCCGGTATTGCGGTCCATAAGCGAACTGGGTGTAGATGGGCCCAGCTGCATCGTCAAACAGCCTCTTTAATTCCTGTGCATCTGGCGTAGACGGTGTCTCCCCTGCTAGACGCTCGTCCTCGTCATCCTCACTCCATGCCCAAAGCCACATCGGGGGACGGCATGATAATAGCAGAGGGCCGAATAGTGCACTATCCCAGTCTAGGACGCCGGTGATGCCCTGTTCGCCAACCAGGATATTACGGGGCTCGAGATCTCGGTGGCATAGGCAAAAGGAGTAAGCAGTATCCCAAACTCCAGCATGATCCATCTCCTTAGCTATAGTAGTCAGCTTCTCAAATAACTCAATAAGATAAGTCATATCCCGCTCCCGATGGATCTCAGTGGCATTCGCAAGCTTGGATCGAAGGGTATCCATTATCAGCTCTGAAGTAGAGTGATTTGCCGGGCCATCATTATAGGGTAGGCTTGTATCTTTCTGAGAGGGGTCCAAGGGCTCTAAGCGGACCGCGTCTTCCATCCAGATCAGTCTACCTGCAGCACAGTTGCGGATTCCATGCATGGTAGAGAAGATATGGCCCAAGTCACGGGCGACAGCGCATTTAGTCTTATGCGGTAAGCCCGGATATTCGGAGAGGAGCGATAGGCCAGGGAGGCGCTCCTGGATCATATAGGGCTCCCCTAAGGCGTTATCCCGGCTTATATCAAAGGTGATAATGGCTGGAGCGGGAATTTCCCGGCAGTGGCGAAGGAGTTGCAGTGGCGCAATGTCGTGGGAAATCGATGCATCTGGAGACCGAGGAACGCGAAGAATATAATAGCATTCAGATAGCAGGAGGCCAATAATGCGATTGTAGCTGCCGCCTCGTAGTCGCTCCACCGTCGGGCTGCTTTCATTGAGCACGGTGTTACATAAATCCACAACTCGATGTTGAAAGGTCTCAAAAGGTTCATGCTCGAAGTAGACAGTGGATGTTGTGACGGAGCGACGTGACAGCTGTGAGCCAGGAGTGGTAGAGTTGGGTGACATGGGTGTGATTTGAGCGATCCAGTACCGGGCATAGGATGAGAATCAAAAGTTGGTCCCAGAATGTTTTCTGAGCGGGAAAGATTGCATGGGTCAAGATTTCAACTGGTGGTCAAAATTGCAACTCAGGTGGACACCCAGAGATCCTGACATGCGTGCGCTGTGATGGGAGAAAGCGAGCTATATATAGTGAGCTCGTGCCGCTACACATTCACGTATTGGGAGGAATATCCATATCCAATTGGCGCGGCACACACGGGCTGCATTACTAGCTCGGGCTCAGTTTTTCCAAGTGTATAGAGGCCCAATCTTCGAAAAATTACCATTCGACGATTGCTGCACGGTCCCGAGGTCCCCGCCCAGGCACAGATTAAGAAACAAAACCCAAAACAGAAGCATATGATAAATAATTCTTGCACTAACTATTAAGATCATTGCCTACCACTCCCGGATCGATCCATCTGGCCCATAAAACTCTTTACATTGCCAAGGCTCAGTATCCTTGCTGATCTTCCGCACGAAGTCCTCGTCAATTTCAACTCCAAGGCCCGGCTTTGAAGGAGCCGCGACAAACCCCTCTTTGATGTCGAAGACAGACTTGTCGACAAGATAGCTGGTGAGGTCAATGTCACCCGCTTCTACGTTGTAATGCATGCCGAGGGACATCTCCTGAATCACAAAGTTTGGCGTAGATACAGCTACTTGCAAAGAGGCTGCGAGGGCGATTGGTCCCAAGGGGCAGTGTGGCGCTATAGCCACATCATAGGCCTCAGCCATCGTTGCAATACGCTTAACTTCGGAGATGCCACCAGCGTGGGCGAGATCCGGCTGCAAAATATCGACTGATGCGTCTTCCAGGAAGCGCTTTACGTCCCATCGTGAGAAAAGACGCTCGCCAAAGGCGATTGGAATGGTGGTTGAATTTGACAGCTGTTTAATAGCTTCCGGGTGTTCGCATAACAGTGGCTCTTCAATGAATAGCGGTTGATAGGGCTCAAGAGCCTTGGCCAGCTGCTTGGCCATTGGACGATGGAGACGGCCGTGGAAATCCAGACCAGCATCTAAGCCTAGAGCTTTGACCTTTTTGAGACGTTCGACACATGACTGAAGAACGGCAGGTGAATCGAGCCAGTTCACGTCTTCGGTGGCATTCATCTTGACACACTTGAGACCCTGAGCAATACGTTCCTTGCTGTTATATAGTTAGACTCGTGTTTCCGGAAACCAGAAAATGCTTACGCAGCAGCCTCAACATCGCTTGGACGGTCACCACCAATCCAGGCGTAGACCTGGACCTTGTTGCGTACTTTGCCGCCCAGCAGCTGGTATACCGGAACACCCAGGCGTCGACCCTTTAGATCCCACAGGGCGATGTCAATACCAGATATGGCAGACATAAAGACGGGTCCACCACGGTAGAACCCCAAGCGATAAATCAATTGCCATACGTGCTCAATATTACTGCAGAGCTTTTAACGCGAGAGCGAGATTGTTGGTATGGGCTATACTTACTCTGCATCGAGGCCCACGGCACGAGAGATGATTTCATTGAGAGCTCCCTCTACCGCCAACGAATGACCCTCGAGCGTTCCTTCACCCCAACCAATCTGGTCTTCCTCGTCGGTAATTTTGACAAACAACCACCGGGGTTTAACGCGAAAGTACTCGATAGACTTGATCTTGACCATTGTGTATGGATTCAACGAAAACGACGTGGATTGTCTGTGAAGATGAGGAGGAAATGGCTTTCCCCATGATATGAATGACAACACGCAATCTCCCCGCTCTACCTGGCATCCCACGCGGGGGCATCGGGGCAACTCCGGGGAAGATCAAGTCCAAGAGCTGCACTCCGTATCCGTAACAATGGAGGATTACCGAACCCCACGTCAATCGGTCAGGCGAGCATGTGATTGGTGGAAAATCGGATGGCGGTAACTGGCTGCAGATCGTCCGTTGCTCGCCGAAAAGTTGCAGCTTCGCGTTGCGGAACAATCACCTCCCTTAAAATTCTCATCATGTCTTCTCGCGCCGCCTGGCGAGCGCTCTATTACAGTGCCAAACGCCGTTCTTTTCTGTCCACTCCATATCGCTGCTTTTCTTGCTCAATTCGGACCCAGGAACAGCCCAAATCCGAACATGAGCGCATGACCCATTTTGGTTTCACTAATGTGCCAGAGGCAGAGAAGGAGTCGAAAGGTACGCATAAGCTGAGTCTTACCTATCAAATCAATGTCGCTAATAGCACAATTAGTCGGGGCGGTCTTCAGCTCCGTGGCATCCTCCTACGATACCATGAACGATCTGATGTCCCTGGGCATCCACCGGCTGTGGAAGGATCATTTCGTCCGCTCCCTGAATCCTGGTACCGCAATGGCAGCCCGTGCCACCGACGCCCAGCATAAAGGATGGAACATCCTCGATATTGCCGGCGGGACCGGCGACATCGCCTTCCGGATGCTCGACCATGCCACCAACATCAACCACGACCTCGAGACCCGCGTGACCATCAGCGATATCAACGCCAGCATGCTTGCGGAAGGCCGTAAGCGGTCGATCGATACACCCTATTACAACACCGATCGCTTGTCCTTTGTCGAGGCCAACGCGGAGCACATGCCGCATATTCCCAGCGACTCGGTCGATTTGTACACAGTTGTGTTTGGTATCCGCAACTTCACGGACAAACAAGCCGCATTGAACGAAGCTTTCCGTGTTCTGAAGCCGGGTGGTGTCTTTGCGTGCATGGAGTTTAGTAAGGTGGATAATCCGCTTTTCGATGCGGTGTACAAGCGGTGGAACTTTAGCGCTATCCCACTGATCGGGCAGGTCGTTGCAGGTGACCGGGACAGCTACCAGTATCTTGTGGAGAGTATTGAACGTTTTCCCAGCCAGGAGGAGTTCCGTGGCATGATTCAAAAGGCTGGGTTTATGATTCCAGGCAAGGGATATGAGAATTTGACGGGTGGCATTGCAGCGATCCATAAGGGGATTAAGCCGATTGCTAAGGCGTGAAGTGATCGGGATATTGAAACGTCTTGAGTATGGGGTACCTGTATAATAAATGTATCATTTGGGCTGTAAAAAGTCAAGTTTCATTCCAAGCTCTAGACTTTTGAAAGAAGAATCATATCGATGGCAAGTTCAATTTTGACCATTGTCAACTAGTTAGGACATGCTCACCAACCATTCCTGCAAAGATAGTGTTATTTACACGCTCGGAAATATTCGAGTCCCACCTTTCAGTTGACCGGTGGATCCAGTTTAAAGTTGAGCCAATCCGCCCGAAAACTGCCAGAATGTACGTAATACGATTGGAGTAGCATCTCGGTCAAAGGAGTCAGACTGGAAGTTGGAGACGATACTCCATATGCGTGAGTTTCCCTGATCACTCACCGTGGATATCCCGAGCTTGCGGAACAAATTTCCTTTTGGTCCAACGTCATCTTCCCGCGATTTACTACTTCTCCCAGGTGTGTGAAAGGTCGTTGAGATACAAGGCGCTGAGACAAACATTCGATTATTGAGTTACTCGCTGTTTTGGGCTCCGCAATCAAGACCCCTCCGATCTCATCATCGCGCAAAACACCATGGCTGCGACGGAGACATCGCTTCCTATTTTGGGCGAAAAGCCCGAAGAGGCTGTCCAGGAATCGCGCGTGCTGATTATCATGACCGGTGGGACAATCTGCATGCAACAGTCGCCGTCTGGATTTGTGCCAGCTCGGGGCTTCCAAGATAAATGCATGGCACGAGTCCCATGCTTTAATGATGGGTCGGAGCCCGCCACAATGGACGTGGCGTTCAATTCTGCCAGGGAATCCAAGGCTCATTCGAGCCTGCGCACACCAGTTACTGCTTATGGCCGCCAGGTGCGGTATACGGTCTATGAATTCGAGGAGTTGCTCGATAGCAGCTCTATCGACGCCAAGGGTTGGACCGAAATCGCAGAGACGGTATACCGCAATTATACGCTCTTCGATGGCTTTGTGATTCTGCATGGAACCGACAGCTTGGCTTATACATGCTCCGCGTTGAGCTTCATGATGCAAAACCTCGGAAAGCCCATCGTGCTGACAGGGTCCCAGGCCCCGATGCTGGAACTGCAGAATGATGCGACCGATAACTTGCTTGGCTCCTTGGTGGTCGCCGGTCACTTTATGATTCCAGAGGTGTGTCTGTACTTTAATAATAAGCTGTTCCGAGGCAATCGGTCGACCAAAGTTGCTGCGAGCGATTTTGCGGCTTTCACCACCCCGAACTTGCCCCCGTTGGCTGTCACCACGTCGATGCGTACCAATGTTGATTGGGATATGGTACATAGACCCACGAGTCTGGCTCAGTTTCGCATCCAAACGAACCTTGATACTACACATGTGGCTTGCATTCGAATTTTTCCTGGCATCAAGCCGGAGATGGTTGATGCAGTGCTGAGATTGAATGGCCTCAAGGGTTTGATTTTGGAAACCTTCGGAGCTGGAAATGCGCCTTCGGGACAGGACAATGCAATGATCAACGTTTTGGCGAGCGCCATCAAAAGAGGAATAGTCATTGTCAATGTAACCCAATGTAGGTTCTACCCTGAGCTCGGCGACAAGAGTCGTTGATTTCGTCAAAAGACATGGGTATACTGACATGCATAGGCCTCACTGGTAGCGTCAGCCCTGTCTACGCGACAGGAATGAGTCTTTCTCGTGCCGGTGTCGTAGCTGGCCTCGACATGACAACTGAAGCTGCATTAACGAAACTTGCCTACCTCTTGGAGCTGCCGGGGTCTACACCAGAGTCTGTTACCAAGAACATGTCAATCTCCCTGCGAGGGGAGTTGACAGAGTCATCTCGGCCGGTTTTCCGGCATCCAAATGGTGCTCTGCCCGAGCGAGTACAGACTCTTACCGCCATGGGCTATGCCATTGCTCAGGGTGACTTGGAACGCGTCAAGGAAATTATGAAGATTGAGCATCACTGGCTTCTGAATGACGCAGATTATTCTGGAAATACCCCCATTGTTAGTGGACCAGTCATTTTTTTATCTCCTCACTAACTTTTCTCGATAGCATTTGGCAGCTACTTCTCCAACAGTCTCGATTCTTCATTTTCTCCTCTCTCAGGGTGGCTCCGTCCATCTTCGGAACCGCAATGGCCGAACGCCTGTCTTTCTGGCTGCTAATGCGGGCCTATCGGACCATGTTCTTCTTCTGCGCAAATCTGGCGCTCATCTACATTCTGATGAGCGTCCAGCTGCAGAATTTCTTGCACGTCGCCAGCCAGGAGTATGGGGACTGGCCGGTATCGATCCTAGTGAAAATACCCGGCGGGAGGTCGACGAGGAAATTGGCATCAGACGTTCCTCACAGACGCTTGGTGGATCTGCACCGTGATAGGGTCACGGTTTTTGCTTCACTGCTGCGCTTGATTTTGAGAGCTTCGCTGGTCTAGTGTGCTCTCACCAGGGTATAAGTCAGGAGATTCGATCAGGTCACGGGCTGGTAGATCGCAAGTTGCATCCCCCGTTGTCCCTTTTTCCTCTTATGCACTGGCGTTTGACAGATTTTGCGTCGGTGATTATCATTTCTCAAGTGATTTTAGAGACCGACCCTGGGTCTCATTGGATCAGACACAGGAGAACACGACAAAATCTACTACTAAAGACGAGAAAAAGACTACCTATATATTCTAATAAATGAATACATTATTCCAACCCCAGGCTGGAAGCCAAGTATAGGATCTCAGGGTCATACAACGTCAGACACGCTCACCAGTAGATGCCTGTCCATCACACCCAAGCAACACCATTTGTACCACATATAGCAATCAGGCCACTCGCAGTGTCTACAAAAATTCCGTGAGATGCAGTCAGACTAGCATTGGATCCCAATGATGCCGGCCCTCGGTTGACCCAAGTCTAGCATGGTCTGCTGGTGAATGCAAAAGTAGTCAGAGCACTACGCCGTGCGACTCATTGCGAATCAACTAGCTGCTCCCAATTGCGCAGGTTTTACTCCTTGCCAGGCTCGATAAGTGTCACACCCTGAATCACACACTCACAATATAAAGATCTGGCGACAGAATCAAATACGATTACTTTCGAGTCGAATTCGATCGGAAGCAGCGACTTCCTGAACAGACACAATGTCTGATCCGCTGCGTGTCGGTGTCTTGCTGATGGACGGGATGCAGTTGTTGGATTTGGCACCTGTAGATCTGCTCTACATGACCAAACCAGACTATCTCAAAGAGTTGGGCATGCCAAAGCCAATCCGGGATCTGGGTCGCCCCTGCGAGATTCACTACATCGGCACCAAAGAGTCGAAACAGATTCAAATCACCTCGTTCATCACCATGGATCTGACCAACACCGTTGACGACCCGGCCGTAGCTCCCGGGAAGCTCGACTTGGTTTATCTGCCCGGTCCCTCGCCGCATCATATGCCACCCCCGAACGAGTATCTTGAGTTTCTGCGAAGCCATGCAGAGATGGGCGCAACAATCCTATCCGTATGCACGGGGGCCTTGATCGTCGCGCACGCGGGTTTGACTCGAGGGAAAACAGCCACCGCGCCCCGATTCCTGATTCCCAAGATGCGAAAGCAATTCCCGGAGACAAAGTTGTGGGATGAGAATTCACGCATGACGCGGGATGGAAAGCTGTATATGAGCGGAGGCATCACCAATGGAAACGATGCAGTGGCTCAATATCTGCGCGATAATTATCCTGCTCCGTTGGTGAATACGATTCTGCATGTGGCGGAGATTGATGCTCGACCTGCGCAATACCAGTCCCAGTCTACCCGAGATGTGCTGTATGTTCTGTTGCAAGCTGTACTGGCCTTTCCCCATCTGCTCTTACAGATGTTTAAAACGATGTGAGCTAGAGATAGTTGTTGTAGTGACGATAGACTGATATGACACTGATTCTCTCCGTATCTTATCGCCGCAATTCTTCCTCCTCCACCTCTTCAATGGGCACCAAACGCCATTTCAACGGACAGCCCGTGAGCGCCTCAGATACAATGACTTCCGAATCGAATAATCCCTTTCTCTCCATCTTTGAGAACTTTCGCGATGAACTAGATGAGCATCATGATCGTCGCGAGCGGATTATCAAGGCCAGCCGCGATATCACAGCTCTGAGTAAGAAAATGTGAAGCTCACTTCAGTCGTTTTACTCTTTTGCTGCAGAATCACTGACTGATTCTGCATATAGAATCTTCGCCCTCCAGCGAGTTCGCGCCATCAATGAACCTCTCCCTCCGAAAATCGCCAAAGAAAATCAAACCCGCCTCGACCAAATTCACTCCCTCTTCACTTCCATTGTACCCGATGTCACCGGAATCAATGCCTGGCGCTACCAGCGACAAGTTAGCAGTGGCGTCCAGGAATTCATCGAAGCGATCTCATTCGACCACTACCTCCGCACACAGACTTTGATCACTCAGGACGAGGTGACTGCACAACTGCCCACGGGGATCCTCGTCACCGAAGAAGATCACTTGATGGGCCTATTTGATCTCACGGGGGAAATGATGCGATTTGCCACGGTTACTTTGAGCACTGGCAACGCGCCGTTAAAAAGCGAGACAGACTCGGGTGACCAAACAAGGCAGCCGACATTATCGCCCTCGCAGACTGGGATCGTGGTAGATCTGCGCACAATGCGCGGGTGCACCGAGTCACTCAGTGTCCCGCGACGACACAATATGCTACGGGATCTAGGCAAGAAAACCGAGGTGATGCAAAATAGCGTGGAAAAGGTCGAGCGGGCTGCGTATGGGATTCTGGTTCGGGGGAGCGAGCGACCGAGTGGCTGGATGCCAGATTTGTCGGCGCCGGTGGAACTGGAAATTCATTGATCTGGAACATCATCTGGAATGATTGGAAGCTATTAGAAACCATTCAATTGAACGTGATCTGACGCTATTTGCTGCGAGGTGTTCTCTATTGACTACAACTTCATCACCAGAGAATGCATACCAAAATGACACTCCCGTGACCCATGACGATGACTTGCGAACCAGTTCTTCCATCTCCCTGCACACTCCTTGCAACTCGAGATCCAAGCACAGTGGAGCATCAACATGATGTCAAGTCTCGTGGGAACAACCAATCGCCCCACTTGCGCCAGCCACTCACATAAAATCAAAACAAAGCACCGATCACAAGCTGGTTGATCCCCAGGCTTTCCCTCCCCAAAGACCAAGGAGAACAGGAGCGGTCAAGGATGCGCCGTCAAGCTCGAATCAGGAATCTGGGATACCATGCAAGCCCCAAATCTGCACCATCACTGCGCTGACAATTGTGACCAACCCTATTGCCCCTCGCGGGTTGCACTACAGCCCGTAGTGCTCCAGATGGGATCCATCATGGCTGCAGATGGACCCGATATCTGCCAATCCGGGTTCGATCAGCGCCGCCAATCTGCGCTATTACATCGCGATCCGTGCCGATCTCATCACTTGGTCCGAACCTGTGGTGAACGATGGAGACTCGTCACGTCGCAAGTCCCCTCAGGGCCCAATGCCGTCCAACGATGAGATCTGTCGATCGATAGACCCATACAAGCTGAAGATTGGTGAAAGCTGAGGTCCCGCCCTTTCATTCCCCCGCTAGCTGATAGTCTTTTCTGCCGCACCTCTTTTTTTCACCTCTCCTCTTCACATCTCCCTGTATACTAGTGATATCCAAACCTTGTGTACATCATGCCTGAGATTCCTTCGCCGCCCGGAGTCCCCATCCTGGGCAACATCTTCGACGTCGACCCGAATGAGACGTGGAACTCGCTGAACAAGCTGGCTGCCGAGTATGGTAAGTAGCAGTCGTGGACACACCAGGACAAGGCTAATCCATGACAGGCCCCATCTTCAAAATTAATGTTCTTGGCCACCAGATTGTATTTGTGGGAAGTGTCGCTCTGCTCGAGGAAATTTGCGACGAAACCCGCTTCCGCAAGTGTGTGACGGGCCCCGTGGTGGAGATTCGTTACTCGGTTCACGATAGCTTGTTTGCTGCGTACGATCACGAGAAGAGCTGGGGCATCGCTCACCGTATTATGAAGCCCCACGTCACCCAGGAAGCTAGTGATGCTGTCTTTAACGACATGGCTGAGGTCATTCCCGACCTGACGAAAAAATGGGCCGCATCGCCGAAGCAGCTTGTGAGGGCAACCGATGACCTGGATCTGATCCTGTTGGCATCGTGCATGAAGTGCTTCTTCAACCAGCGTGTCCGGGTGCTTGACGGTGACTCCGAGGTCAAGACCAAGGCCTGGAACATGGTCCAGGCTTTCGAGGGAGCCACGATGGAAGCTCTGAAGCGACCTACCCGCCCTCGATTCATGAACTGGCTCTACCAGCGTCGTTTCTCTGACATGACCAAGACGATGCGTTCGTACGCCACCGACATCGTGAACTCCCGCAAGAACAACCCGGAGCAGGCTCGCAAGGATATGCTCGATGCGCTATTGAACGGCACGGACCCTGAAAGCGGCCAAAAACTCAAGGACTCCCAGGTTCTCGACGAGATCATCACCATCTTCATCGGTGCCGCGACAGCAGCCAACCTCATTTCCTACGGAGTCTACTACCTCGCGGAGAACCCCGAGGCCCGGCAAAAAGCCTGTGAGGAGATTGACTCGGTTGTCGGCGATGGTCCGATCGACCTGGCCCATCTCAAGCAGCTGCATTACGTCGAGGCCTGTCTCCGTGAGACTATCCGTCTATCAGCAACCGCCCCCGGTTTCAACATCGAGCCCATCCCCTCCAAGAACAAGAGCCCCATTCTTCTCGCCGGCGGCGAGTACCAGATCCCACACAACCAACCCATGATTGCCATCCTCAACTCCGTCAACCGCGATCCGAAGGTCTTCGAGCACCCCCTCGCATTCAAGCCCGAGCAATCTATCGGCGAAAAATGGGACAAGCTTCCCGCCGCCGCCAAGAAGGGCTTCGGTAACGGCAAGCGCGAGTGCATTGGCAAGGCTTGGGCCTGGCAGTGGTCTTTCTTCACCCTGGCCAGCATCATCAAGGAGAACACCTGGGAACTTGCTGATCCCAACTACAATCTGCACGCCAACGGTGCTTTCAGTATCAAGCCGCTGGAATTCGACGTGCTGATGAGTGCCCGCAAGTAAGAGCTTGCGATGCCCTCGGGGCTGTATGCTCGGGATTTCTGTGACGAATGGACATGAACCTGTCAATAATGATTGTCGATTGCTATTTCTTGTTGGATGTTGTAGAGCGGATTGGTCAAGCGTTATATCTATATCCAGAATTCAGACAATGCAAGATTCGGTACATATTCAATTTCCAAGTTTCATCAGCTATTAATCTGAAGCTATGGTAACCGATCATCAAGCTCTGCCTAAATAAATAGTGAATTCACCGCTCTTTCGCAGCTATTGAACTTGATTGAGCAGTAAAAGCGATTTGTTTCCATTCAACGATTGTCCTCACTTCCTTTCCTCCATTAAAGACCCGGGCAGACTCTAGGCCCGATCAAGTTACAGGGCAAGAGGCACTATTCCATGTCAGTTGGCACCACACTCGCAAAAACAAGACGAAAATAACTTACGCAGATATCAGGACCAGTCGGATTGGAAGCAGGCGGACAGGTATTGATACCTAAGCAACAGCCGGGATTCGGTCCGCCGCTGATACAAGTTGTACCGGTAGGGCACTAGATATATCAATGAGTGTAATGATCATAGCATCCCGAATAATCAGCAACTTACGCATCTTCCAGCGGCGGGACAGAATGGATTTGTCGCTGGACATGCAACGCAGATACCGTTCACGCAGCCTCCACCTCCAGGACCGGGTGAACACTATCATTGTCAGCGATGCAATCTACCCAGAATGAAAGGTACAGTTACTAACCCGTTGGTTGCATATTCCACAATTGTTCGTGTCAATGGCCAGATCCGCGCAGACTCCATTGCAACAGGCCGGTATGGCTCCCGTGCACGCCGGGGTATTGCAACTTCCGCAGTGCTGGACGCTACTGCTCAAATCGGCGCAGACGCCATCGCAGCAAGCTGGTATCAAACCACCACATGGGAAAGTCAGACACGCGCCACAATTATTTACATCCACGCTTAGATCGGTACACCTCCCGTTACAGCACGCTGGATTGCCGCCGGTGCATGCGGGAGTGGAACAGGATCCGCAGTGTGTAATACTCGTTGCTAAATCCGTGCATGTCCCATTGCAGCATGCCGGGTTGAATCCTAGACATGGAAGCGTGAGGCACGAACCACAGTGGTTCACGTCCGTTGCCAGATCGGTGCAGCTTCCTAGACAGCAGGCTGGATTTTCACCCGTACAAGGCGCTCTGGTACAGGAGCCGCAGTGGTTGATGTCTGAGGATAGATCCGAGCATGTCCCGTTGCAACAGGCGGGAAGGACACCAGAGCATGATGGGCCGGTGCATGATCCACAGCGAGTGATGCTGGTCGCGACGTCTGTACAGACACCGTTGCAGCATTTGGGATCGACTCCAAGGCAAGGGAGGGCGATGCAGTTACCGCAATGGTTGATATCGGATGTTAGATCCGTGCATCTTCCGCCGCAACATGATGGGGCCGTTGTAGGGCACTATGCAGGTCAGTCATGGGATAAATATATCAATGAGAAGTAGTATTTACCGCTATACCGCAAGCTCCGCAATGAGCGGGATCCGAGTTAAAATCAACACATTGACCGGAGCAACAAGCGGGCGTGATCCCAATACATGGAATCGCCAAACACGCTCCACAATGGTTTGGATCCGAGTCTAAGTCGACACAGCCTCCCAGACAGCAGGACGGTTGCACCCCTTCACACTGTCTATAATTAGTATTCTTGCTAGTAGCGATAAAAGCAGACTTACCTTCGTGCTGCAGTTCCCACAATGATTTGCATCAGTCGCGATGTCAGTACATTCTCCCGAGCAGCATGCCGCTACCAGTCCAATACACGGCGACGCGCTACAAGAGCCACAGTGGAAGGTATTTGAATCGAGATCTGCGCATATACCGGAGCAACAAGCTGCGTTGACTCCGGTGCACTGCTGCTATTAGCCAATACTTCATATAGTATTCCTTCACTTACGCTTATGCCACATAAACCGCAGTTGGAAGTGCTGGAAGCGAGGTCGGCGCAAGTTCCATTGCAGCAAGCTGGTGCAAAGCCAGAGCACTTGAGCGGTTAGTATACCAATGGCTGGCATGACTTGGAGTGCCGATTATAAGACTTACTTGCCTCGCATTACACGATCCACAGTGCTGAAGATCGGTGGCCAAGTCTCGACATTGGCCAGAGCAGCATGCAGGACGAAATCCAAGACACTGATTAGGATTCAATATGATTCTTGGGTGAAGGAGGTTGGACTCACAGGCAATGTGTTGCAAGTTCCACAGTGATTGACGGACGACGCAAGATCAGCGCAGGTGCCAGAGCAACAGGCAGGGAGGGTACCAGTGCACTAATGATCTTTAACAGGGTTTCCTTGAGAAAAGTAAAAATGACCTACTTCTGCAGCAGTGCAAGATCCACAATGTTGGATATCCGAGGCTAAATCGGTACAGTTCCCTGAGCAGCAGCCAGGGGTTTGACCGGTGCACTGAAATATGTGAGATGAGGTGATAAAGTGAGAATTGACGACAGAAAGTATATCTGAAGAAGGGAAGAAAATGCCATACAGTATGATTGCACTGGCCACAGTTTTGTGGATTGCTCGTTAAATCCACGCATTGGAAGTTGCAGCATGTTCTCGCGACTGGAGTGGTTGGGCACTGCAATTATTTAGACATGTCCCCGATGATAAATTCAAGACTATACTGACTGGCTTCCACGGAAAAAATGGTGCACACTGAAATTTCGGCTCATCGGGGGCTATTGCCGTCGTCGTCACAACAGTGACCGTCCCATTTAGAGGTTTTGCTTCGACATGGCCGAGAAGAACAAATGCAATTTCTAGCCAGTGTCAGAACTGACTTGTTAGAGAAATTACATGACTTCTCTTACCTAAAACGAGAGGAATCAACATCCGCATCCTGGCTAGCTGACAATGCCAGGTCAGTTTAGGTGATTTGGTGAATGAATGAGCAATGAGACTTTTCAAACTCAATATGCAACACTAACTGAGAACTGATCATCTTATGAGTGGCATTAAGCTGCAGATACTCCTTCCACATGATAGTCTCTGGGTAGAAGAAAGCACTGTATGGAATGAGTCGAGTCATAGTGCGACCCCACTGCAAGTCCCCGTTTGCTTGCAGAAAGAGCCGTGCGCTGTACAAAGTTCAAGAGAAATCGGAGTCGTTCCTGGATCCTGCGTCTGTGATACTCCAGGTGTCATTGTGTGCGTGAAGTCGGGACTTTCGAGTAGTGACTGATAGTTTGAAGATTATCCGGTGTCGTGACTAGGAGACTTCCGGCTGTTGTACTGTTGACATTTATTCACTTATTCATCTCGAGTTAAGCTTAAATCGATGCATACACATCCACATTCTGTAGTTCAACACCCCATGCTACGTCATCCCAAGCTTGATGCCACAGTAGCAGAGAGTTAAAGCTGTGTTACCTTGAATGCTTATAGGAAACTCAATCAATGAGGTCGTAGTTCTCGTCCAGACTTCCCCGCGGACGAATTCGAACTATGGTAACTGGGCGAGCAGAGTTATGAGTTCCTTATGTTGAGATTTTCTTTGTATTGTTGGCTGTGAACCGAGCTGCATAATAGGTTGCAGAAGACAAGGAAAGAGGTGTTGATCAAACGAATGGAGTGGAGTGGTATCAACGCTAAATCATAAAAAAACATTTCTGGCAATAATTGGCATCAGCCGATGAGGAGTTGATTGAAATGTTGAACGAATCTGCCCGAGAACCGTGATAGTTCAACGTCGAGCTTGGTCGCATTCGGCCAAGAACTGATAGATCCCCTCAACGCCATCATATCCCGAGCTCTCCTTCGGCTGACCCACATTGGACTTATCTGAGAAGAAGGCCCGATCGCCCAGTTCACTGACGTTAATGCTGGAGTAGCCAGATGAGGATTTCCAGGGATTATCACAGAAAAGGCGGCTGTCCTCAAAACTGATGGCCTGGCCAGAATCTTGCTCCGCATTCGGTGAAAATGGATCTGTGGTCGGAGGGGATATCATATCATGCCAGTCAAGATCCAGCTGGTTGGCTCGTGATGGCTTCTCGAAGAAACAATCAATGTCCGACGAAGGGGCCACACTAGGAGCAAACGGAAACAACAGTGCCAGATCAGCACCAGTGCGCAGCGCAAAGTCCTCATCCTGAGTGATCCGACCTCGTTGCACACCGACTTCATCGCACAAAAGTTCAACGGTTTCGGCATCACATCCAGGGAAATGGACACGAATGGTAGATCGATCGTGTAGAAGGATTGGAAGATCCCCCAGTGTTGAGAGCTTCTTGAGATCGTTCATGACGGCAGCGTAATCCTTCAATGCGCGAGCGAAGTCAGCGGACAGCAGGTCTAAAAGACCCTCGGAGTTCAAAGACTCGGTCGCCGTCGAGGTCTTGTTGAGCCCACGGGCACCGAAGGCGGTGACGGTAGGAGAAAGCTGGAAGTCGATATGAGAGCCTGGAGCATTACGCGGAATTGCGGTGATCTTTTGCTCGGCCTGGTCTTGCAGGGCACTGACGGCCTTGTAGCGCTTCTCGCCGGTACGAGGATCGATACCATCGAATCTCACCTTTTGCCCCGACAAGAAGAACGCCCGGACACCTTGTGATACGTTCTGAATCACCTGTGCTGGAGCTGCAGGACCATGCGAAAAGTATCGAGCTCCGCCAAATCGTCCTGCTCCAATCGCATACCCTCCTGCAGTTCGGCCAAGGGTGCCTCCTGTCAGATTGGGGCGAAGGGTGGAGGCAAAAGGGGCCCTGCTGGTGAGACGGCCGATGCCCGAGGCGACTCGAGTGCTTCTATAAGCCCCAGCACCCGCATCCGCTTGAAGTCCGGACCGGACGGCCGCGACAAACGATCCGGCCGCGCGAGTGGAGAAGTAACGACTGCGAGCTTGACGGATGGCCGCAACCCGGTTAATCGGCTGCCGTGTATTTATGCGCGCATACGCGGGTTGGTAGCGAAAGTGGGCTTGTTGGGTTGGTTCTGGTAGTTTGGATCGTATAGCCCGGGAGGCTTTCTCATAGGCAAACCTTGGCGATGTCAGTCAATTGAGTCAAATGCAGGGAATTGAGGGTGACATACCTAGCTGCTCTCCATATCTTGGGGAGCAACAGGTGCCCATTTGGAGGCGGCATGCTGCAATCACAAGATGGAGAAACCCTCTAGGGAACACGACAGTGTAAGATGGATGGTTGGGCTGGGTTGATCGAAGGTTTACTGTCATCATGGATCACGCGGTGGCGCAATTTGCCACCGGATCATTGCGGGGGTGATGACTAACTGTGGCGGTGCAGTTTTTCTACTGTACAATATATGGTTCAAGTTATTCCATTCCTTCAAAACCCTCGAGTCTTTCCATAAAGATCCGGTAGAGGTATGACTCGATCATATTTCCAATGAAGACCGGACGCGAAGTTCCATTCGATACTCAATAGTACCGCGTACGCAAAACAGACATGATTATCCACGTTGGTCGCAGAATTCCCTTGCGTGGTGGCTATCATTGATGCGAAACACCCGTAAGCTGGCCACTCTCCTTGCCAGGAAATTTTCTCGTCAATGACTATATACATCTGTCAGTACCATCCACGTAATCGTCGAGTACTAGTCTCGCAACAACTTACGACTTTTGTGGCCTAAGTGTAACAACTCGTGCAGAACGGTTTTGGACACAGTGTGGAAGTGATCGAGACGTGCATTCAATTTCGACTGCCGGATAGCAGCCCTGGCAGCATCCAACGAGGCATATGATTCCTTCAGAATGCGAGGGCATAGAGACATAATGTTGGGTTGCATCGTGGAGCCTTTGATGCCTCTCCGGTCGCAGTAATTGTCGCCCGGTTCTGGAATGCCTTTTTTTGCGAGTCTTTCATCGGTTTCCGTCATTTCTATTTGAGCTGGGACATGAAGCCAATACCCCGGTCGGCAATCTTATAAGTTAGCGAGAACGAACCACTGCCACTGGAAGGTATCTCGATACTCACTTTCAGGGTTGTTTTCCTCGACCCAATCCCACGCGGTTCCATGACAATCAACGTGCACTTCTTTAGACATGAGCACCCTCAGAGCATTTTCAAAGTACCCTATTCGTGGCAGTCAACGATATGCCTCTGTTGCACATGACTGTGGAACTGGTTACCTTTAGCAGTATGGAGCTGAGCCTTTCCGTTCGGAAAGACTAGATTTCCAGCTGAAGGGGACGGTTCAACTTTGACCCCAAAATACATCCATGCGGCCATGGCCATGACTTTGTTACGATTTGTATTGAGGACCGATTCTTGTGTGAGCAAATTGATGGCATCGATCGCTGCATCAAGAAATTCCTTAGCTTCACGAGCATAAAGGTTCACGTCAAAACCGGCGCAGTTGCCGCGCTCTGTATAAGTCCGAAATAAGGACGCTCCTCGTGGTTGCAGATCAGGAATAACAGATCCGCAAGCCACGAGAACGAGAGAGAATAGACCAATCAGACTTGGAAGAATCATGGCTTCCGAGAGTATTAAACGAGTGTGGGTAAAATCACGAAATTGCATTTGAATATACGGAGAATTGCCAGTATAAATAGAAGATATTGACAGCAGTTCCAAGGTTGCCCCGTCAGAAAGCACCCCAACGATCGACGATCGTCATTTTTTCGTCTTTCTCTGTCCAAACCAGTCTAAACAGGAAAGAGTGCCCAGATGGATGCACACATTCTTCCAACATTTCTGGTAATGTAATCCAGAAGGATTTCTTCAAGAGTTTACTCCGCATGCTGAATAGGATCCACAACTTCAATCACCCATTGCAAGTCCCATGAATTTCTACTTTATATAGGTATTCTGGCAGATGATGACGAAAAGCTTTCTTCTCGATATGCGAGTTTATATATTGTGGCATTACCCGAATAAATTCGAACATCGGCACCATTGCAAAACAAAGAATTGTGTCAAAAAGTGGATATATCTGCAACTCCTTCGAGTTTCGCGGACAGCCTTGTCTTGAGACACGACGAGATACGGCTATCAACGCCCCAATCCACCTTTTGGCCCCAGTGGTGTGTTTGAGGCGGAATTTTCATTCCATCATGCTCAGGTTAATATTTGCTGCTGAATTATGGCATAAATCGGTGTGGTAACACTGTCTAAAATGGCTTCCATGGGTAGAAAGTGGCTACATAGGTATATAGCGACTACAATATATATAGGTACCAATTAAGGTTCGATGATCGAGACATTCTGGGAAATATTATGACGACAGTCTTCGAAACCGCAAGAGATAATCTTCTAGACCACATCATGTAAAGCAAGACAACCAAATTATACACACTATGGACTTACCTAGGTACCTAGATAGGTACCTAGGTAGTTGAGGATTTCCTCGGGGCATCATGTGTACGATAATAATCAGGGAGAGAAGTCCACTCGTATATTTAGAAGCAGTAGGTAGCTACGAGTAGTGTTTTGACTTAGTCAGGATGCAAGAAAGGAGAATATGGCAGCTGTCAAATATAGGAGGATTTCTTCTGCTTATCTCAATAACTGTTCTAGTCCAACATTAACTTGCCTTTCTCAGCATAAGATATGGCGTTTGATAATAATATTGGACGAGTCGAGGTTGCTCACCCCGAGGGTTTCGTCAATTTATATACATGACTCTGAAAAGTTTCTAGCCCAATATGGGCGTAATAGCTATAGGTATCTCGGGAACCCGATATGCTTCAAGGCTTCGTCATGTTTTTTTGCGCGAGCCATAGTGCATTTCGTAGCATTCTCGATGACCAAGCTCGGTGATCCTTACGACCATGGTCTGATGATTGAATACTTTTTCAGATTGACGTAATGACTGACCTGTGTGTCTTAATTGACGTGATTTTCACGAGAACGCCTGTCAAGGGCGTGGTGCATGAGCCAACCCAAGAGCTCTCAAGGGCTGAAACGGCATCTTGGCCAAATCCGATCGTCACCGACTGGAGTCCATCAACAAGAATACAAAGACAAGCAAGCTGCAGACCTGAGCACAAAATGTTGACCTGGAATGCAGTCTAGCCCCTTGGGGAGCGATCGACACCTTCACAATGCCATGCATGCAGCTCGATGCGAGGTTCATCATGCAAAGCCAAAGCTGTAGACTCAGACATCTGATGCATGGTGGGCTATGGCTAATCTTCGACTAGCTTACCAGAGCCCTCTGAAATCATCTTGCAGTTTCTGTTGCTGAGACCCTGTCCCCGCAAGGCGGATGGACTTGAGACTGCACGTTTTCCCTCTGTCCCTTGCATTGATGCTCCGATCTCCAGCAAACTTGCCGATATCCGGCACTCGACAAGCTCAGACATCGCCATCACGAGCTAGTGAAGCTACGGTCGGTGCCAAGTTACGTCTAGAGTCTGGTGAACTCATGTTTGACCCTACTTCAATATAAATAGAGGGTCTATCTCCCACTATGTTCATCATCTCATCAACCCAAATCATCTCTCGAGGCTTCCCAGATCTTGAGAGTTCTCTGGAATCAAGCTCTTCTATATTCTATTTCTCTCTGAAGTGGCATTGGCTTCCCTTTTGACCATGCGCTACACCCTCATCAATGGCCTGCTCATGCTGGCCATCTCTCCGTTCAATGCGCTGGCTCTTCCCGTCGACCCCAGCAACCAGCCCGGGCAATGGGATCCTAATGGACACTACAACAAGGGTCACTATGATCAAAATGGCCAATTCATTCCCAATGGCCAGGTTGGTCAGTACCAGAATGGTCAATGGAACAACGGCCAATACTACCGAGGTGGCCAGAACGGCTACAACAACAATGGACTCTGGCAGCGTAGCTCCGAGGCGGCTGCTGGCATCCAAGCTCGCAACTGGCCTTGGGGCAACCAGAATGACTGGAACAACCGGAATGACTGGAACAACCAGAATGGCTGGACTGATCAGAATGGCCAGTGGCACCCGAACAACCAGAATGGACAGGGCTGGACTGACCAGAACGGCCAGTGGCACCCTAACCAGAAGCGCGCTGTTGACCCAGCTGCTTTGAACGGAGGTGCTCTCAATCCTACTGGCACTGTCCATCCCGATGCCAACCGCATTGCGGCACCCGGAATCCATGCTCGCAACTGGCCTTGGGACAACCAGAATGACTGGAACAATCGAAATGACTGGAACAACCAGAATGGCTGGACTGATCGAAATGGCCAGTGGCACCCCAACAACCGAAATGGACAGGGTTGGACCGATCGAAATGGTCAGTGGCATCCCAACCAGAAGCGCGACTGGCGTGACGACCGTTACAACGACAACAACGGCTATGACTACAACAATGGTTATGACTACAACAACCGCTACGATTACAACAATGGCTACAACCGCCACGACGACAGCTTCCTTGACCGCGCTGCTGAAGATGCGCTCTCCGGTCCTTTGGTCCGCCGCTGGTGGCCTTTCAACCACTGGAACCATGACAACGACAACGACTGGAACCGTGACTGGAACCGCGACTGTGACCGCAACGACTGGAACTGCCGCAACCGCAACCACAACCGCCACGGTGGCAACGGCCGCTGGCACCGCGAGCCCTACCGTGATCAGTGCCAGGGCCGTGACTGGCGATCGTGCGGCAACGACTACAACCGTGATTACAACCGCAATGACTATAACCGCAACGGCTACAACAGCGGCTATAACCGCAATGACTGGAACCGCAACCAGGCTACTCCGACTCCCTCTGTCGTTGCTCGCCAGGACACTGGCCGCCAGGCCTGGACTCGCCCTACTTCGGCTTAAGGACGAGACATTCTAGGCCTAATTACGGGATTCGGTGTCCAGGGGAAAGGATTGAGTAGCCTCGATCCACATGCCTTTGTACTGACAGAAGGAAATTGAAGGATTCAGCATGGATGGAGGAATTGTGAATGTTTGATTTTGATGCGCTTGATGATTTCAACGAGAACACGAACTGTATACGCTCTTTTATACCTACATATCTTGATTGTGATGATGATGACTGGATAGCCAGTTATACAATCAAGATTAGCACTAGAATCCATGTTTGAACGATTGCACAATGATTCCAGCTGTATGTCCGTAGTCTTTTTCCCATTGCTACTTTTGTTCGACGTTGTTCGAGGAAAATAAATACAAGCAATCGATATTTGGGAACCAATTAAAGTAATTTCCCCGATGAACATTCATTCTCAGTCCGCAGAACAACTCTTTAATAACTTTTGCATGTTTTCCATCGCCTTCTTCGCAAAGTCATCCAGCTCATACTTTTTCCCCTTGCCCTCTGGTCCAGCATCGAAAATCTCCATAGAGAACCATCCCCGAAACCCCGTCTTAAGCACTGCCTTTGCAACATCCTCAATGGGCAAGTATCCACCGTCATACGGCATCGGTCTGAAATCATGACTCCATCGACCACGCGGACGTAAACCAGCAATGGGCCGGTCTTCCAGTGGCTGACCGACTTTATACGCATCTGAGATTTGGAGAAGATATATCTTGTCCGCAGGAACCGTCTGAGTGAGCTCGACCATACTTGCGTCCCACTTCTTTTGGAGCTCGTTCTTCGAGACTGTTTCGATTAAACCAGATGCTGTGGTCGGGTCGCCCCATTCGCTGCCGGCTGTTTGGAATGTGTCTAAACAAAGGCCGACATTTGGACGGTTGACATCTCGGACGATTTCCCACACTTCTTTCCATCCGGGTGCATGCGTAGACCAGCACCAGTTCTCGTAGGCTAGACGGAAGTTGTGCTGTGCTAGCATGGCAGCGAGTTCGCGGAGATCTGAGACAATAGTCTCTCGATCCGTCGAGATCTTGTTCCCAGGTGTGTCGGTAGCGCCGACCTGAATCGTAATTAGCATTATCCTCCGTTGCTTATGCTCCGTGATGACTGTTTACCTGCAGCAAGTCTGTTCCCACAACCTTCATGATTTGAATCCATCCCTTTGCTCGAGTGAAAGCGTCCTCACGCTCTGGAGAACCCTTTGGCCATCCTTCAAAATTTGCAAATGGCTGCAGCATCATGATTGTCAAGGCATTCGCATCGCAGAGCTTCCGGATTTGAGCTGCAGCGTTTAGAAGGTCCGGATAATTATCTGGTGCAATTGGTCGGCCCATAACATGAGATCCATATTCGATAATATCAGGAAATGAAAGCTCGATGGAGATGAAGCCAGCTCTGCTGATGGCTTCGAGTTTGCGCGGCAAAGTGTCGCTTGCTCTACAGCCAAGAGAGCAAGAGGCGTAGGAAAGGGGGATTTTTTGGAGCGACGCGGCAGTTATAGATGACATTTTGTTGTTTGATGAAGCCTGGCAAAAAGAAGAAGTCAAACAGTTAATCTGCGAATAGACTAGACTTCGTTATTTCCATCTGCGACACTTCGTACGCTGATTACATTGTTGTGTTGACTATGATGCAATGTTGAATTCGCCCGTTGCGGCGAATCCCGTCATTTATATGTCACATTTCGAGCCAAACAAGTGATATCTCCCGACTTTAACTCAATTGTATTCTCTTTTATTTGCCCCTTGAGAAATTCCAAGTGCCACCAGGGAGTATAGCCCGCCCAACTATTCCCCTGGCCACAATTGACTTTATGATGACAGGATTTCGGATTCTAGCTCCGATTGCCACAGTCAGCCTGTTCAAGAATGAAGAATTTCTAGATTTTTTTTGGCAACACTTTGTTCTCCCCTTCTCTACTGTGAATATTCTCGCTCTTTTTGGGTAGCCAAGTCAAACTCAGTCATTTTCGTCGCCATGCCAGCCCCCAACCCGATCGAGACATTCCCGCACATCGGTGTTGTTGGCGCGGGGAGTATGGGATCAATGATGACCTTTGCTTTCTCGGAACTCGGTCTTAATGTCTCAGTGTGGGACGTGGACAAGGCAAACGTCGACAAGGTATTGAATTGGGCCAAGGGAAACCCCGATGTGAAGGGAAAGATCGAAGGATTTTATAAAATCGACGATTTCACCAAGAGTCTGGAGGGCAAAGGCGATCGCAAGCTGTTCGTCTTTTCCATTACACATGGTCATCCGGCAGATTCGGTGCTCAACATGATGAAACCCGACTTGAGATCCGGTGACATCATTCTCGACGGCGGCAACGAGAATTATCGTCGTACCGAGCGGCGTCAAAAGGAATGTGAAGCTATTGGTGTCAATTGGATCGGAATGGGTGTTTCGGGCGGGTATCAGTCTGCTCGCCGTGGTCCCAGTCTATCACCCAGTGGCGATGCCAAAGCGCTAGCATTGGTGATGCCTTTCCTGGAACTGTACGCTGCTAAGGATCCCAATACTGGAACTCCCTGCGTCACCCGCATTGGACCCGGTGGATCCGGCCACTTTGTCAAGATGGTTCACAATGGCATTGAAGGAGGCATGCTGTCTGCCCTGGCCGAGGCCTGGTCCTACCTGCATCATGGAATGGGAATGGACTATGACCAGATCGCAGATATCTTCGCCCAGTGGAATGCATCGGGCGAGCTTCAAGGTAACTTCCTCATCAATATCGGCGCTGATATGCTGCGAATGAAGAGGACTCCCAAGGGAGATAAAAATGGCGAAGGAGCAGGCGCAGGTGGACATGTGCTGGACGATGTTCTCGATAAAGTGGTTCAAGACGATGACGACACAGAGGGAACACCATTGTGGGCTCTTATGGAGTCAGCTGCCCGTCATGTATCGTGTCCAACTCTTGGAGCTGCTCATTATATGCGCATCGCCAGTGGCAACCGCGCTGAACGAGCTCAAGTTTCTCAAAAACTCCAAATGCCTACTCCTCAACCCATCGATAAGAGTCGGGATCGCAAGGCTGAAGTCGAGAAGCTGAGATTGGCTGTTTACGCGGCATTCCTCTCTTCATTCTGTCAGGGCCTTGAGCTGATCTCCCGTGCCTCGGATGATGAAGGTTGGGACATTGATCTGGGCAATTGTCTCCAAATCTGGCGCGCCGGCTGCATCATCCAATCCAAATATATTGCGGATATGTTGCAGCCGCCTCTTTCAGCCAAGAAACGCGTGACCAATATGAAGGTTGTTGATCAAGTTTCGAAAGAACTGAATAAGAGCTTTGGTGCCTTGAAGGAAATTGTGATCCAGGGCACCTTATCCGACCAATACATGCCAGCGATCGCCGCCACTCTGGAATACTTGAAGTATGCCGGTGGTATGTCACTGCCTACCAAGTTCATGGAAGGCCAAATGGACTACTTTGGCGCGCATTGCTATAACAAGCCGGGCGTCGCTGGTGAAGATCCCGGGCCGGTCAGCAAGGGACCGCATCATTACGAGTGGAAGGTGGCTTAGCTGTAGATCTAGATTGATGAAATGGAAATATCTCACGTTTTCTTACATCTTGAAGAGTCCAGTAGTATTAGAGACTTGAAGATGAAGTCTGTTTTTATAGATTGGGCTTAAACTGAATGCGGCAAATGGTAGCCTCAGGATGCCCAACGTGGGGCAGAATCGCGGCATTGAAATTTGGCCGCGCAACAGATGCGATTCTTCTCGGGCGTTCGTCTTTTCTCTTCAATCTCCAAGCCCCGTGTTCGAATTGAGTCCGCAAAGCAATTGGCTCGAAGAATGGCTGCTCTTCCCAACACCTACGATGGTGCGTACCAGGAATTCTGACCTGACCATCTGGCCCCTCCCCCGCCTTGCGTCGCTGACCTGGCATATTCTCAACAGGATCCGTTCCGATTGCCGTGATCGGCGGTACAGGGCTGCGTGAGCTTCCAGGCTTTACTCAGGTTGCGTCTTTATCCATCTCAACACCCTGGGGTGAGCCGTCGTCGCCAATCACGATCCTTCACCACCACTGCAAGCACAATGGCAAGGTCGTCGCCATTGCCTTCCTGAGCCGACACGGATTGCACCACCAGCTCGCTCCCCACGAGGTTCCGGCTCGCGCGAACATCGCTGCTCTTCGTTCAATTGGTGTCCGCAGTATCATTGCCTTCTCCGCCGTGGGCAGTCTGCAGGAAAAGATCAAGCCCCGCGATTTCGTGGTCCCGGATCAGATCATTGACCGCACCAAGGGATTCCGGCCATGGACCTTCTTTGAGGGAGGTATTGTTGCGCACGTTCCTTTCGCGGATCCTTTCGACTCGGGTATTGCCCAGGTCGTGCGGGCCTGCGGTCATAGTCTGGAGGGAGATGGCGTTGTTCTTCACGACCGGGGAACTCTGGTCTGCATGGGTATGTATTGCTCTTAACATAATTGAGCTATTCACTAATCATTTTTGTTTGATTAGAGGGCCCTCAATTCTCTACCCGCGCTGAGAGTCATATGTACCGCTCCTGGGGTGGCAGCGTGATCAACATGTCCGCCCTGCCCGAGGCAAAGTTGGCCCGCGAGGCCGAGATCGCCTACCAGATGATCTGCATGTCCACTGACTATGACTGCTGGCACGAGTCGACCGCCGATGTCACCGTGGAGATGGTGATGGGTAACATGAAGGCCAACGCAGACAACGCCCGTCGCTTCGTGACAGCTGTGCTGGACGCCCTAGCTTCGGATGAACATACTGAATTGGTTCAGGCTAAGCACCTGGCTGGCTCTATTAAGTTTGGTGTCAGTACTCCTCAGCCTCATTGGGGTCCCGAGGCTCAGAAGAAGCTGAACTGGCTTTTCCCTGGTTACTTTTGAACATAGGTGGCTTGCTTAGCCTCGGTATTTGATGGATTAACGTATATATGGGCATAGTTGTCTTATAGATCAACAAATAGAAACATCATGTGTGAAGGAATTCGCTTTTACTCACTTGTGTATGCCAACAAGGACTATTGTGTCGAGTTACCTGCGCATAAGGTTACATGACTCGTATACAGTTGAATCCATTAGTCACCTAAGTGACCTATCCTGTTCCTGGACATATGTACAGGCACCGAACACCCCAGCCTATGAAAATTAAACCTCAGAACTTGTTGCGAGGGTATCGACAGCCCTCGTTATCAACAGGAACCATATTCCTTAGATCATTCATGTCCTGTCATAAAAGCCGCAAAAGCTCCAGATCCTGCGCTACGGCAGGACTATGCGGCGCACAATCCTCCAAAAACCGGACCATCTCTTCATTCCAGCGCTCCCAGCCAGCAGGCAATGTGTCGCGCACCCGCAAATTAGGAGAGTGAGCAATACAATAGAACAGAAGAATCTGACCGAAGAACCTGTCATCCATGGTAGATTAGCACTGCATCATGTTGTGTGCGTGGAATCGGTTCACATACTGAGAGCAGAACGCAAATTGAATGGGAATGCAGCTTTTCATTTTACCCAGGACGCCCTGCGTAACAGGCCAGTCCATGGCGTTCCGGAGTCCGATTTTGATTTGTTCAAGGTCGTCGTCTGTGAGTTTTTCGGGGATGCGGAGAGCTTTGTAAAGATATGGGCGGCCGATATGAAACTGGGCGATTTTGTACCGCCCGCGAAGCATCGCATCCGTTATTGCTACTGCCGGTGAAATGGGACGAGACGCATCTGTAGGGCGGGGAGAGTGTAGGTTGGGAGATGCTGCGGTGGAGGCTGGTGAGTGGTGTACAGATGGAACCGCTGGCGTTGAATGTGAAATGGGATCTTGAGGATCTGAGAATTGAATGGCAGGCGGGAGATTTGAACGCCATTGTTCGAGCTGATGATGAAGCTCGATATTGACGGCGGGGACAGGAATTGCTCCCGAATCGGCTGTTCGAGAATGTTAGATGGTGGCTTGAATGCTGTTCAGTGTAAACATACAGTAGAAGTACAGAGAATGGCGGATTCTCGTGAGAATGATACGGTGAGCCACTTGGGCGAGAAAGTGGTATTGGAAATAAGAGTCGTCGACAACAGTGGACGAAGGAAAGCGTGTTGATGCATAGCCGGTGCTTTCGAAATGAATAAATTTGGGAATGGGGACTTTCTCTTCGAGGCGTGAGAGACCACTTGGAGGAAGATGCAGCTCCTGTATTAGGATGGTCTCGTTCATCAGACAGTTCCAGTATACGCGGGATTTCATGTCCCCTTCCCACTCGTCGAAATTGACATTTTGGCTAGACTGTGTTAAGAACTGCCATGAAACATGTGCCGATGAATACTTACTTGGTCAGCATGGATAGACAGCAGGTAGCCGCCCGATGAATCATCGCCCAGGAATCCATCGGGCGAAGAATCTGGGTGTAATATACCCTGGAAGCCATTAGCTCGTGATCGATTCTTGAACATGGGTTATGGCGGACGTACGAGGAGAGAAGGTAAAACTGGCAGCTCTGAATATCGTTGTCGCACATCAAGAAACCTATGCGACGACGCGCCTCGTTGAAGAAACGCAAGCCTGGCTGCTCTTCATAGACCACGTTCATCCATCCCGGCGGTTCAAAATGGGAACCCTGAGATCCCGGTGGCGGATAATCCCCTTCCTGATGAGCCAGAACAGCTAGACAGCCTAGCGCTAGGACATTGAGGACTAAACAGCTTTCCATTGTGTATCCAAAATCACTTTCAATTGCCGAGCCCAAGGTGAAGGAAAAGAAAAAGCTCTTGTCCACAATTGGAGTGAAAGGGTTGAAAACGCTGAAAAAAGCATCCGCGAGCCCCTTGATCATGGCCAGTGGAAGTAACTCTAGCCAATGATCACCAGCATGCAAAGGAAAGGGACTTGTAAACATGGGCAACGGAGGGCGTGTGGACTCCAGTGCAGTAACATAATTTTCGCCTAGCATTTCATGAGCGGCAAGCAGCTTCTGAGGAAGAATCTGACGAGCTCCAGGCCAAAGAATAACACCATGCTGACTGAATGAGATAGAGACTCGACCCTTGGTGTCGGGTTGGGATTGATGGTCCTCCCAATCAAAATCATCTCCAGCATGAGCGGTCGGAGTGAGCCCCTGGGAAACAATCTGAATCGCGGGAGTTGCATTTGCATCTTGATCAACCTCAACTGGCTGTTGCAACGCATCTGAGGCGTCGGTATCTGGGCGCGCCGAACTCCCAGTAGGCGGAAGATCATTCAAGATTGACTTTGGGATAGAATCCAATTTGGTTTCTAGCCGATGTAAAGTACTCATGATCAAGGATAAGGATTGATCACGTCTATTTCCAGAATTAGCAGGTGTAAACGGTACTCGCAGAGAGGGAGAGACTGACTTGGATGATTTCCGCTCATTATAGACACACTCTAGGCCCAAGGACCTGCATAAGCCGCACTTTGGCCGGGATTCATCACATCTGGTCTTTTTCAAGCGACATGTTTCGCACGCCTTTGAAAGCTCAGCGTATTTCAATAGTCAGAGTCGCGTCCATTCACTCACCACCGTCGCGATGAAATTCCGGGGTTTTTTGCTTGGGCCCGACGGGACCGGCTCGTGCTCGTCGCCGGGTGAAAGCAGATCATCGATTGGCAGTAGCCCATTATGGTCGCTCTCAGGCACCAGGCTGCCCGTGGACTCCTCGATTGAGCGCTTGCTCATGGTGCATCATGGAGCTTGACGTGGCGCATCCCTCGCTGATATCGGAGATTCGGAGATGCCGCGGTCTTTTAATCGTGAATGGGCCCACCGATTGGAATTGGCCAATCAGAAATCATGTTGAGTCTGCTCCAATAGAAGGGAAGTAAATATTTGATTTCATACATACATATTTGGGATTATGCCTGTAAGATTGTGACTTATATGCCCAAATTTATTTTACGCGCAGCTGAATGCTTGTCGCCTGGTTGAGGGTCAGCACAAGTGCCCTTGGAGACTCAACATGGTTTCAAACCAATGAACTTATCCTAGTGCATTAAATCGATTCAAGTAGATGAGAGAAGTTATTTTAGGTTCGATGTATCTTCTAACTTAAGGTTGATTTTACCGTGCCGTTAACCGACGCTCCATACATAATGTAGTGTTAGCAATCTGACTGTTTCTACTTGGGGTTTCCCATCGCAGTTGTGCACTCGCCATGGCGAATCTCTTTAAGGGACTTGCAACTTCTTATATCAGAGTTTCTTCATAACAGATAATGAGTCTAGCCTAAAGGCCCACCCGATAGAACACAGGAATACTCTCAATCAGACACTCAACCTCCACCTCCGTTCCACCTTCAAAAACTTTCGGTATCCCTTCTTGTGGCATTCCCACTTTGCCCCAGAGGGTCCAGTAAGCCCCAGCAGGGAGATAGATCTTCATCTTGGCTTGTCGTGCCTGCATAACAGGCGCGACTAGATACCGAGGTCCAAACATATAAACCGTTTCAATATCCCAAGCTTTGGGGTCTTCAGGAAACTCATAAAACAACGTTCGCATCACTGGTGTGCCTTTCTGATGAGCTTCTTTCATCAGTCCGCGGATATAATCACGGAGTTCCTGTCGAATGCCAATATACTTTTTGCAGATCTCGTAAACCTGCTCCCCGTAGGACCAAATCTTATTATTCGCTCCACTTGCTGCCGGTTTTCCTTCGGGCTTAGGCTCCCGATCGCCATGTAGTGGCATCACTGGGCAGAATGTACCCCACTGGAACCATCTAGTAAACAGTTCACGGAACTCGGGGTCATCTGGATTGCCACCGTGGAACCCGCCAATATCTGTAGTCCACCAGGGGATCCCAGCAAGTCCCATGTTCAAGCCTGCAGCCAATTGGTTTCGCAATGAACACCAAGATGATGCAATTTCACCGCTCCAGACCAAGGCTCCGTATCGCTGGCTGCCGGCCCAGGCACAGCGGATCAGGTTCACAATCTGCGTCTGGCCCTCAGCTTGCATTCCTTCATAGAACCCACGTGCATATTCTTTTGGGAATATATTGCCTATCTGGAGACTGGTACCGGCGTGATACCGGTAGATGTCGAAGTCGTAGATAGAATATTCCGGCTCTGCCTCGTCGAGCCAGAACACCTTGATGCCTCGGTCGTAGTAGTTCTTTTTCACTTTATCCCAGACATATCTCCGTGCTTCTGGGTTTGTGGCATCAAAATGCGTCACGTCACCGTCACATTGCATGGCGATACGCATGCCGCGATCATGACGGATTAGCAGCCCTCGTTCAAGTATTTCGGGATAATTTTCGGAAGCATTCTCAACTGTTGGCCAGATTGAGACCATCAACTTGACATTCAGCTCTTCGAGCTCTTTGATCATGGCATCTTCGGGTACATTAGTCTGTAATCAGGCAAAATATGAGAAGAAGGCTTACCTGGGTCGGGCCAAAACTCAGGATCGAATTTCCATTCACCTTGGTGCTTCCAATGGAAAAAGCCAATGACTATCAAATCAAGTGGCACTTCTCTGCGATGGTATTCGCGTGCCACATTGAGTAGTTGTTCCTGGTTCCAATAGCGCAGCTTGCATTGCCAGAAACCCAGACCATATTCTGGCATCATGGGTACATATCCCGTTACTCTGGCATAGGCCTCTTCAATTTCGGCAGGTGTATCCCCGGCCACAACCCAATAGTCAAGGACCCGAGTCGAATACGCCTCGAAGCTCATGACGTTCGTTCCGAAGACGGCTCGTCCGATGGCAGGATTATTCCAAAGGAGGCCATATCCGCGCGAAGAAATTGCAAAAGGAACGCTAGCTTGTGAGTTGCGGTGTGCGAGTTCCAGATCTGTCCCTTTCAGATTCAAGTGTGGTTGCTGATACTGGCCCATTCCGAAGATCTTCTCTTTCGGATCTAGAGACTCAAACCGAGCCGTCAGATGGTAGTCTCCGCCGAGAATTGGGCGGAAGTCGCGTGCCTCTATCTCCAGCGCACTGCATTTGGGATCGCGAGGATCTCGCCGGTGACGAGCGTACTCCTCAAGCAACTTTCTCCCACGAGCATCCGAAATAACAATCTTGCCCCGGTTTGTGATAGTGGCAGTGATTTTCCCGTTGATGATCCTCGCATCTTTGCCATTAGGAAGGTCGATTGTTGGGGTTTTACTCTCTGGCTTGAATGCTAACGCCCAATCCTCGCTCGGCATGGACGCGAGCTTTGTTGCTCGCACGCGAAATGCATTTTCGCTCCAAGGTTCGATCCACAGGAGGTGGTCGTCGAATTTGAAGATGAGTTTCTGGTCTTCAGTATAAAGCATCTTTGCTTGAATTTGTCGTGGGGAAAGACATGTTCGCTAGGATTCAGCAGCTGCCTGGAGAGCGACGCAGACTCGTCCGAATCAAAAGTCCGAGCGTCAAGGGCAAACTCGCCATTTGCACAACATGTATTAGTGTAGCGTGAAATAAGGAGAACAGGCTTAGGAAGTTTGTAATGAGTTTGATGCTGTGGTTGCTCATCGATCATTCGGAATCAACCTGGCTGTACGGAGTATAAACACGGCTGCTCCACTATTGCCCCGCTGTCTGTCGATCATCTTGGCTTCAAGCTTGTTTCTCTCCGTTCCAACTCCAGTATCTTGTCGTGATAAATTAGAGTATTGTTAGTAGAGAAGTGCAGAGGTCATACTGCACGTCGTCATGTGGCAACGGAGCTTAATGTAGTAGAGCAGTGACATATTTAGGCAAACGATATTTCTGAATCCTACAAGGTTTGGTTCCGGTTTCATCTTGACAAACATCTTCCTTCTATTACCCACATCCAGCCGGTTGTGACTAGTATTCCGCTGTGGTCATTATTTCGGCATTCTAAGCCTCAGCAAGTTGTTTTCGGTTCTCTCAGTTCTTCGTACCATCGAATTATTGAGGTCTCCAAAAAGATTTCTTTTAACCTGGACATGAAACAGATAAGGTCAATTTCTAGGGCATAGTCGACTTCCACCTGGTTTCTAAGCATAGTAACCAGGTGAGCGTGGTCACATATTATCCTAGCATGAAGCTATAATTTGTAGGTGAATTCGAGCCACCAACGCCAGACTTATAAAATGGAAATTCACTTCAGAGAAGCAAAGTCTTTCGGGGTGAAGACTAGAAGATGCTGTTGACAAGGTTCGAACCAACCGTAGCACCGGCGCCGAAGATGGCTAGGGTAGAGGTTAGACGACGGAAAGAAAAGGAGATGGGAGCAGACACATACTAGCATTGCCAAGTTTCTTGCCGAACTTCTTGCCGTGCTGTTCGAATTTGCTCTTCTGCGCCGGATCATTCGAGGGAGGCCCTGAACCGCTCTGGCTAACCTCCAAGGGCATGTTTCCGTAGTTGGTGGGCGGGGGCGGGGAGGAAACCGTGCCCTTCTCATCGACGACGTTCACGTAGCTCCGGGGGAAGATACCCTCCTGGCCAGTGCGCTCGTTGCGACCACGCCACCCTGAAGAAGATAATTAGCTCGTATTCATGATTGAATTCGTATTGACCTACAGTCATCGTTCATGTGCTCGGTCACTTGGATGCGATCATGCGGTTGCAATGCTAGGTCGCCCGCATCGGTAGGTGTGTATGCGTACAAGGCAGAGGCGAGCGAGAGAATGGGAGGTACTTGGGGGTAGGCTGGCGGGAGTTGGGGAGGCGGCGACGTATACTGGGTATTGATGGGAGCCTTCTCATTGTAGGATGGTGTGACTGCTGGCGGCGGAGGCGAGTATGCGGCAGGAGGGGGCTGTGTCTGAACAGGCTCCGGGATGGGCGCTGGCGCGACCTGCGCTGGCGACGGTTGTTGCTGACGCGGCAGTGAGCGGGTGTCGTCGGTTTCAGCAGGCAGTTGCGACAGGATGGAGGAAAGTTGTTGCGGAGTAATGATTGAGGCATCGGCAAGAAACCCAAGCTCCTGATATTTCGTCAGTGACGGGCCCATGAGGTGCAGATCTAACGAAGCGTACCGTCCGCACCATGCGGAGCGACCGCGTGGCCATGGCAGATGCAAAGTCGTCCATGGCGACAGAAGAAAGACTGGTTGGAAGTGTATGGCACAGTCCCGACTCAGTTGGTTGTGTTGAAAGACAGAGTTGAAGGAAAGATGGAAACGAGGTCTGTTGCTCGTTGCCTTGGGGCCAAGAAATCACCATGTGGCAGCGCCCAGTTCCACCTGCTGAACCTCAGGGGTAATCAACATGTCAATCAGTAATTCTTAGTATTTTTTATCAATATCTACTAAAAGTTGTAAACAAATTGAACAAGAAGCAAGGGACAGAATTTAATTTGTTTTGATCATAGCTTTATGAGTATTTATTTACAAACGCTGTGGAAATGGTTTGTTATGGCATTGATCATTTGGGAGAATTCCGGGACCTCCGAGTCCATGATATTGCTGAAGATCTACCAGCAAGAACATTGTATTATATTGCTCACTAGAGGGATGTATTAGGATTAAACACATTTACCTAGGTAACTGAGAACCATTGGAAATGCCAGAAACTACGCTTGATTCCATGTTTATGGTTTCATCATTCCTACGCCGGGTTGAAAGGACCCTGGAGACAGAGATATAAAATCCGTCTTCCAAGGTTATTCCCAGAAATTACCTATGTTTGTTTGGAACAACTATCTTGGTACTTGGAACTTTACTAGAAGCATTTCACTTTTCATCTCTTCCACAATGATGCCAGATTGGAGCAAACATCTCAATGTTTACTGAACCATCAAGTTTGAATCCGGCTTCTCTAAGACAGCACAGTGGTAGTTGAATGGCATTTCCAAACAGTTTCAATTGACCTCAATACAGAAGACCATTGAATATTTATGCCAGAACATTATGATGCTTATTCACCAACATCGCGCCGCCAAAGGGCAATTCCTCCCTCTGCTCAGTCAGACAATTATCCTGATTTTCCAGGCCACAATTCAGTCTGTCACCAACCCCGATTTGGACTAGCGTCGTCCGACCGCGGGGATCGACTTTTTTGCATTTCATGCCGAAGTCCCTCGAGACTCACCTGGGTAATATCCCTGCCGCTTGCTTTGTTCGCCGATCACCATGGCTGCTGCTGCACCTCGCAAATGTATCGGCGTCGACTGCGGCAAGGACGCCGGCACCTTACAATGTCCAACGTGTCTGAAGATGGGCACTGACAGTTTCTTCTGCTCGCAAGACTGTTTCAAGCGGAGCTGGGTAGGCGCACTGCTGTGATTCGACAAGGGGGCTTGTATGCTGCCCGTCGATGACTTGGACTTATCAGCTAATCTGTCATCCAGGGCGAGCACAAGTCGATTCATAAGAAAAGTAATCCCCTCGCCAACCTCTTTCCTCCGAAGGTAGTTTCTGAACCTGATCCAGCCACCGGCCATTTCAATCCCTTCCCCTCATACCCGTTTACCGGCTCGCTGCGACCCGTTTATCCATTATCCACGCAACGGACTATTCCAAAGTCTATCCCGCATCCCGATTATGCCCGTGATGGCATTCCTCGCTCCGAGCAGCGCTTGTTTGGCCAGCATAGTATAAAGATCTTGAACAAGGCAGAGCAAGATGGTATGCGTAGAGTGTGCCGTCTCGCCCGAGAGGTTCTGGACCTTGCGGCGGCCGCGCTCAAACCTGGTGTCACTACCGATCAAATCGATGAGGTGGTCCACAATGCCTGCATCGAGCGTGAAGTAGGAATTCAGCTTGCCCCAATAACAGCCCACAATAGATACTAATCGGAGACCAGTCTTACCCTTCACCGCTGAACTATATGCACTTCCCTAAGTCCGTCTGCACCTCCCTCAACGAGACCATTTGCCACGGTATTCCGGACCAACGGCCGCTCGAGGATGGTGACATTATCAACATCGATGTTACTCTGTACCACAAAGGATTCCATGGCGATATCAATGAGACATACTATGTGGGAGACAAGGCTCGCGCAAACGCCGAGGCAGTCCGCGTGGTGGAGACCTCACGCGAGTGTCTGGACAAATCTATTGAGCTGGTGAAGCCGGGGATGCTCTTCCGTGACCCTGGAAACGTGATTGAGAAGCACGCCAAGTCCCGCAACTGCAGTGTCGTCAAGACTTACTGTGGTCACGGTATCAATCAGCTTTTCCACTGTACCCCAAACATTCCGCATTACGCCAAGAACAAAGCTGTCGGTACTGCCAAACCAGGCATGTGCTTCACCATCGAACCCATGATCAACATTGGAACCCATCGGGACCGCACATGGCCCGACGACTGGACCAGCACCACGGCAGATGGATCGCTTTCAGCCCAGTTTGAGCACACCCTTTTGGTGACCGAGGATGGTGTGGAGGTTCTCACAGCGCGTCTACCCGAATCGCCCGGCGGACCAGTTCCGATGCCGGTGGTGGAGAATGGAAAATAAAATGTACCGAAAAGATTCTGTAGTCCATATCTCTGCAGCAAATTACGACTGATCCGCGCATGAATCACGATATAACTGCATTTTGGATAAAGAATGATACAAAGTTGGAAACTGCCATCTCATCAAGAGATCTCAACCGTGTTCGGTTCCTTCGATATTTTGGCCCCTCATCAGGCGTACCACATGCGGCTTTGCTGGTGCCAATCATGCCCTGCGATTCCTGGATTTACACGGTCAATGACTTCTTTTAGGGTCGATGTTGCGCAATTACCCCAAGGAATGACTCCAAATGGAAGCCGACAGAAAGTGGTTGTTGACCCCACAATATCAAGACTTTCCAGATCCGATTGTCATCATAGCCCCACTTTCCGCCACATTGATATGGTCAAGTCTCGCTCTGACGAACACCGGTTTCATTTCATTTCTATTTCTTGTGGGATTTGAAGTCCCGTTTCCTTCCTGTTTCTCCAGTCAACCACAACTTGTATAAATCACTTGTATCGAGACTAATGTCTGGCCAACTCCACAGCGGACCGCCCTTCCGGGCTGAGCATATGGGCTCACTGCTGCGTCCTGATAACTTGCTCGAGGTACGAGCCAAGATTCGCGACACAGGAATGTCTGAAGAAGAGGCCGGTTTGCCCGCCGTCGAGAAGGCAGCCGTTGCCGACGTCGTCAAGATGCAGCGGGAACTAGGCTTCAAGGCGGTTTCATCGGGCGAATTCAACCGCACACGCTTCTGGGGGCTGATGTGGGACGAGTTTGAGGGTATGTTTCTCTCATTCGTGTTGAAGAATTCATGTTGATTTCAAGCCAGGAACTATCCGACTTCAAGATGCCCATGCGTCTATTTTCAGACTGTACCATCCTGATGTCGTGAGTCTGATTGAACAGGACCGGAAGGTCATGCCAGGTGACTCAGTGATCGCTGGCTCGAAGCTCTCCTGGAGTCCGCAAAGCTCAGTGTCAAATCTGCACGAGTTAAGGTTGATCCAACAAGCAACCCCCAAAGACGAGTGGGGAAACATTAAATTGACCTTGATCACTCCTGCCTGGTTTCACATGCGTTACAAGCAGGGCAAGGCCTATACCCCGGAAGCTTATGCCAATGACGCCGAGTATTTCAAGGGTGTCGCTCAGGTTTACCAGGCCGAGTTGGATGCGCTGTACAAAGCCGGCTTGCGTAATGTCCAATTTGACGATCCGGGCATGGCGTACTTTTGCTCCAACGCTTTTCGACAAGGCTGGGCCGAGGACGAGGATAACACCGGCACGGTGGATGATCTTTTCGACACGTACATTCGGCTTTACAACGACTGTCTGAGCAAAGTTCCCGAGGACATGCACACAGGAATTCACCTGTGCCGCGGCAACTTTATCGGTGGCCGTCACTTCTCCGAGGGCTCATACGATATCATCGCAAAGAAGCTGTTCGAGAATCTCAATGTCAACACATTCTATCTCGAGTACGACACCGAGCGAGCGGGTGGCTTTGAGCCCCTTCGATTCCTGCCTAAGAACAAAAATGTCGTTGTTGGTGTGGTCAGTACTAAGCTGCGTGAACTGGAGGACAAGGAGGCTGTGAAGGGTCGGATCTTCCAGGCAGCAGACTTTGTAGCTGCTGGCAGTGGGGAGTCACGCGAGGAGGCATTGAAGCGAGTTTGCATCAGTCCTCAGTGTGGCTTTAGTACTCATGAAAGTGGGTATCCTCTGTCCTTGGATGATGAGAAGAAAAAGTTGGGGCTTGTGCGTCAGGTTGCCGACGAGGTTTGGGGCGAGGCATGAAAGTGATGGATTCGGTTGGATGGAATAATCACCGCAAAGAAGATACTTTCAGGGATTTTGTGAATATAGGATTGAGAACTGAATAAATTTGCGATTATAGGAACTTAACGATAAGTATTCTGGCCTTGCACGCTCCTCGCATCTACAATTGCCGAGTAAACGATCTATTTTTGTATATCCTTTCCATAGTGTATGCTTATTCGTGCATAAGGCCGCAGCTTGCATAAGACATAGACCCATGCACGATTATGGATCGAGATGTCAGTCCCTTTTGAAATCCTCAATACATAGACCGCGCATAGATTATGCACATAAAAGAAGAAAAAAAATTGAAGCGAATAAGCAGTTCCATTAAACAATCCAATCGGTCCTGAAGAACACACATCCAACAACGGTGATTGGTCAATCGGATGAATTCGTCGAGCGGGGATGTCTGCTTATCACCACGTGCTTGGCCCGAAAGAGAAGGTGTTCCTGGTCGTTCTTGACTTTGTCGCTCTTTCCTCCTTGCAATTCTCTTCATTTCTGCCGTGAAGGACGGACAGTCCATATCTGTCGCCATGGCGCCCGAACAGCCCCCGTCCGAGACCTCCCCGTTGCTAGGGCCGAGTAACAGCACCCCATCTCTCGGCGCCATTGCCGGCGGCCATACCGAGTCTGGGGAGATCGTGCAGACGACGGAGGATCCGATTAAGCAGCCGTTTCCAGATGCGCAAAAGCAGCTCAAATATATTGTTCCGGCTATTTCAATTGGAGTATGTTTGTGGCTCTATTCAAAATGTCGATCTCAACTATGGGAACCTCGGCTAATATATTTATCCAGATATTTTTGTCTGCTGCAGACCAGACCATTATTATGGCCAGCTATGGACAGATTGGGAGCGATCTACATGCACTCAATCTCACTAGTTGGATTGCAACTTCGTACTTTCTAACTTTGACCTCGTTCCAACCGCTCTATGGAAAGCTGAGCGACATCTTTGGTCGGAAATCATGTCTTCTCTTCGCCTATGCTATCTTTGGCATTGGCTGTCTATTCTGTGGCTTAGCTCGTAACATTTACGAGTTAATTGCTGCGCGTGTATGTCCCATTCTAGAATGCTGCTTAGCCTCATCTAACGACTCGTCCGATATAGGTTTTTCAGGGCATTGGAGGCGGCGGTATGACAACCGTAGTTAGTATCCTCATGAGCGATATTGTACCTCTTCGCGAACGAGGCTTGTGGCAGGGCGTTATCAACATCATCTGGGCTACTGGCTCGGGCACAGGTGCGCCTTTGGGTGGGATTCTAGCGGATTACATTGGCTGGCGCTGGTAAGATTCCATATCTCCTTTCTACGAGAGTATGATTTGACATGCTACAATAGGGCATTTTTGGCCCAGTTCCCTCTATGCATTGTTGCATTCATTGCCGTCTCCCTGATGCTCAAGCTTCCAGTTCAGGAGGACTCCCACTGGAAGACGAAATTGCGCCGTGTTGATTTCCTTGGGGCCATCGTTCTTGTTGGTGCCGTACTCGGCCTCCTGGTGGGCCTGGACCGTGGAAGCAATGTTTCATGGAAAATGCCATTGACAATTACTTCATTGAGCATCTCCATCATTCTTTTCATCCTTTTCATTATGGTGGAGATCTATCTTGCTGCCGAGCCTTTTGCACCCGGTCATATCATCTTCAACCGCACTTTTATCGCCCTTTACTCTTGTAATTTCTTCAGTTTTGGGGGCTGGATCGCCGTGTTGTTTTACATCCCGCTATACTTTCAGGCTGTTGATGGAGTGTCTGCTACCATCGCCGGGTTGCGTCTTTTGCCGAGTATTTTGACCGGTGTCTGCGGGTCACTTTTTGCCGGTGTCATCATGAAAAAGACGGGAAAGTACTACTGGCTGACCATAATTGGATATTTCCTCCTAACTATCGGATGCTTGGTTATCTTTCTGTTCTCCGGCAGCCCGGCGACCAGCACCACTCTGATGATCATAGGGATGACATTTTCGTCCTTTGGAAACGGGATTGGCGTCACCACAACTTTGATTGGGCTGAGTAAGTACCCTGTTGGCTATTCTTCTTCATCGTTGCATTCTGTTAACCATCACAGTCTCAAATGCCACTCTCGAAGATCAAGCTGTTGTCACCGCTTGCTCGTACCTCTTCCGCTCCCTTGGCTCGGTGATCGGGCTATCATTCTCGTCAACGGTTGTACAGCAACTGCTTCGTCAACGACTGCAAGTAGCCTTGCACGACAGCAAGGATATCGACAATATCGTCAACGGGGTGAGGGAAAGCCTTGATTTCATCAAAAAGCTCAATCCGGATGTCGCACAGATTGTCCGGAACTGCTATGGCTGGTCCACTAACAAGGGTTTCGGCTTTCTGGTTATTGTCGTGTTCTTTGCCTTCTTCAGTGCTTGCTTTGTGCGCGAGGCCAAGCTCAATCGTTGATTGCGTAGATATTTAGCCATTTCAAGCGTGCATCATATCGGCGTGGGTCAAAAGTTGCACGGTTTTTTGTTTACAGTTGTCATCTATGGAAACTGGATCCAGATTGTCATTAGGTACCTAAGTTCTAAAATCCTGATAGGTACATAGGGTGGAAATGACTATATTTTTATTCATTACCTACCTAGTACGGACTGGAACTTCCTAGGGGTATTGCCACTGCCTACTCAGGTGAAGGAATGAAGCAGACGGCCAATATATATTGCCAAGACCATCTTGGGATAATTTGCTTCCAACAGAAAACCTTGGAAATGGATAGCATTTTCTTTTGTATCTTCAGGGCAATAGGTCATTTTATGCTCAGCTGTAGACTAGGTACTCGTAGACTTATTCGGGAATATACCTAGGTAGTAACCTTGGAAAGCAAACTTGGAATAAGACAACCTTGGAACATCTTAACTAGCCAGGAATTGGCAACAAACCATCGCATTATTCTGGTACACTCTCAAACCGAACCTCCACAGACCCCGAGTATCGAACATCCTGCGGCGTCAAATCAATAGCAGTTGTATCATTAACACTATTTTCAACCCTACTTGCCCCAAACAAGCCACCTCCCGCTGGCGCCGGCACACTCGACCCAAACAAACTCTGGCTCGGTGCAAAGACCCCTTGACCATTATCCTGAATCTCAACAGGCACGACTTTCCGCCCGACGACCTCAGCATAGTCAGTTGCTTTGCGGATAGCGTCGCGGATAGCCTCTTTGCGCGTTTCAGACCCAAGTTCTTTCTGCTTCGCTTCCGTCAGATCCCAACTGACAGAGTCGATTTGGACCTTTGGGTAGCTGGCGAGCATGCCGGCTACCTCGCTGAGCTTGCCAAAGTCGCGAAAGACGATTGTGAATGAGATTTTGGCGTGGTAGGTCGGTGGTAAAGGGGTGTTATTGTTGTCTGTCGGGGTGGTCGACCAGGTACGGAGAAACTTGGATGAAAATCTTGTTATTGGGGCTGGACGGCCTGTTCCGATTTCTGGCGATAATTCCTTGAAGCCTTCAGTCAGGTTGTTGGATGTGGTGGTCACTCCATCGGAGACTGGGCCTTGTTCGGGCCCAGTGGACATCACAGTGATTGCTAGAGTTCCGCGTTCGGGACGATGGGCCACCGATGATGTGCCGGATACACGGATTTCGAGAGGTGTCATTGTGGTTGGGGGTGGCAGATGGAGTTTTGGCAAGCTTGTTGCGTTGGATTTCGTGACTAGATCTCTAGCGCGGGGCTTTTGTAAGAATTCTCTGCGGGGAAATTCACGACAATGTCAGAAATGCCGGCGGGAGACCGAACCGGGAGATGATCGAAATCGATAAATCTCCAGCTTCTGGCAAGACGCCTAGAAAGGCAATCAAAACAAATCATTTTTTGTATCTGGGTTCAGTAGATTGAATTTCCACCGTTGCTTGCCTCCTTGCGATAGCCCTTAAAATCTTTCTGTCCCTGTTATCCTAGATTGACGTCTGAAACTCTTCCAATCATTCGACAGTCAGACCTTTGCTTCTGCTGGTCCATTAGAAGGTTGGGAGTATTGTCGAGATGTGGAGAAGAGTGGTCTGCATAGTGCTGCTGACACGCACCTAGTCAACAGAAGGTCATGCAAAGACCTTCTCTTGCAAGACCTGCGTGAGCTGCAAATGGCGTGCATAAGATAATCAAGCTCGAACCATGGTCGCAAGTGGCAGATAATGGCAGTGATGTGCTGCGATCTAGCCAGTGACGAGCCCGTGAAGCTGAGATTGTGATAGCACCAGGCGTCGACCGAGGCAATGACTCTGGCTTAAAGTATGAGCCATCAAGAATAATGCTCAATTGCCCGACCGCCCCATGGTGAACAAGTCAGGATCTCGCTGTGTGCCCAAATCCAAATCCTCTAGAAATGTACGGCCAAGGAGCTGCTCAGGGAGATAGTCTTGCTTCACACGACCTTCGACATAATTTGGATTATACTTGTAATCCTTGCCGTAATCAAGCTCTTTCATGAGTTTGGTTGGTGCATTGCGAATGTGGAGAGGGATGGGCAAACTGGCCACTCCCGGCTCATTGAGGGCAGCAAATGCATTATTGAGACCACGGTAGGACCTTGTACTCTTCTTTGATAATGCCATCGCCACAGTGGCATGGGCGAGATTGATGCGCGCTTCGGGGAGACCGACTTTTTCGACGGCGGAGTGGGTGGAGATTGCGAGGGTCAGCATGCTATTATCCGCCAGTCCAATGTCCTCGGAAGCGACAACAATGAGCCGGCGAGCAATATACAGAGGGTCTTCTCCGGACTGAATCATGCGGGCCAGGTAGTAGAGTGCGGCATCTGGATCACTGCCTCGGATAGACTTGTGGAAAGCGGAGATTGTATCGTAATGTTGATCCCCTGCTCTGTCGTAGACGAGGCTTTTGGTCAAAGACTGCTTGAGGTCATCCTTAGTCACGCCCGGTCGTTTCGAGATATCCATGGCAAGCTCTAACAAATTGAGCGATGTCCGGGCGTCCCCGTCGGAAAATCGAGCAAGGTATTGTATCAACTCATCGTCAACCAGCTCTGAGGGAGAGTAATTTGGACCCTCAACAGTCAGAGCTCGTCGAAGTATCGAGGTAACTGCTTTGTCGGTGAGCTTTGCTAGGGTAAAGGTCCTGCATCGAGAAAGCAAGGCATTCTGGACCTTGAAAGATGGGTTTTCCGTGGTGGCTCCGATCAGAGTAACCTGTCCACTCTCCACAGGCCCGAGAAACACGTCTTGCTGAGACTTGGAGAAGCGATGGATTTCATCGCAGAAGATGATAGTCTTTCTGCCGGTAAGACCAAGTTCACTACGGGCTTCGGCAAATATCTTTTTGCATTCCGCAACGCCGGTACTGGTACTATTGATTTCGACAAACCGACTTCCCACGATAGATGCAATCACTCGCGCGATAGTTGTCTTGCCAGTTCCAGCGCTGCCCCAAAGGATCATGCTTGGGACCCGGTCTTGCTCGATCAGTCCTCGAAGAACGCCACTCGGTCCGACGAGCTCCTGACCACAGACTTCATTGAGGGTCTTGGGCCGCATTCGCTCCGCGAGCGGAGCCGCTTTGTGAAATGCATTGACTTTTGGGCGCTTTGTCTGAGGTTCTGCTTCTCCATTCCGTTGCTTCATTCCATCTTGCTCCGGGGTTGGCGTTTCCTGGACGAAAGATCGTTTACCATTCAAGGCTCGAGGCGTCGACACATTTGAGCGGGTTGGGGACTCTTTTGACGCGTGTGCTTGGCTTGAAGCCTTGCGTGCTGATGGAGGTTGGAATATGCTTGGAACTGGCCCTTTCTGGGAGCTTGATTGGTCGGAGGAAGAAGGCTCTTCGATGAAATCTTGACATTGGGAATCAAGGTGGCTATTGATATTTAGTGGCGAGACAGAATTGCCACATATTGGACAGGCGACCATAGTGTTTGGAGGATGGACGCGACGTGTTTCCACTGAACAGTGCAGCTCCCCATCTTATCAGATTAGTCATCAACGAGCAGTCGCGATGAAACGCCGATCACTAGCTACCTGTCGGACAGAATTCGGTGTTTTGTGGATCCCTGAGCGGATGATGGAGATTGCGTCATGAGAGAGAAAACTCTGCGTCTCCACTTTGTTATGTAAACCCTATATTAAATTGAGCATTCAGGGGTTATGTAGTTGAAATTCAGACTTTTTGCCTACTGCCTTGAGCGCCCATTGGTAGACGGATTCAATTGGACCTGGTTTCCAATAGTTATGAGCCCGGGAAGTGTTGTTTATTAGCTTTGAACCGATTTTTTGAAGCGATATAACCTACCAAAACCCTTTTTCGGAACGTCTATCAATCACCGTGCGGCGTCATGGAGCTTGATCCGGTGAAATCCTCCGCCCAACAAGGCGTTAAACTGGCCGTACAATCAGACTGGGACTCATGGTACGATGTCCTTTACCTGATAGCGAACAATCGGGGGGTGTGGAAGCTCTGCAACCCTAATTTGAAAGACGAAGACGTTATCCCTATCCCTGAACCAGCACTCCCATCGGACGAAGTGCCCGAGGACCAAAACGAGTATTTGCGCTGGAAAATTCAGTGGGACGTCTTCAAACGAAAGGAAGAAAGATATTCCAAGGAGCGAAAGGCTCTGGAAGACGTGGAACGATATGTAATCAACACCGTTGACCCACTGCTTCGGAAGGATATCAGGGATTATCCAACGGTCCATGGGAAGATCAAGTACCTGGCCGAAAAATTCGCAGATTCCTCTTCTCGGAAGGTGGATATACACCTCCGTTTCATGATATTCAGTCTTACACCGCTGAAGAAGGGTGATAACGTTCTTGCGTGGATCGATAAATTCGAACGGCTCAGGAAGGAAGCTGTCCATGCGGAGCGTGAACCGGATGATGACCTGCGGCAGCGAACCTGCTTCCTATACTGCGTCAAACCTGTCAGATATATCTGGTGGGAGAGCATGAACCAGAGGGTTAATGTCCAGAACGAGGACGTACCCTTATCCGAGATGATGAAGAGCCTTCGACACTACCTACAGTATGTAGAACGCCGTGATTAGGTAGTGATATTTTGCTCAATTGTCTTCGAAGCTGCTACCATCTCTGTGCAAATTAGAGTGGGATATCACTTTTGGTCAGGACCCAAGGTATCTTTGGCAGAGAGGGGTGCCAAGGATACACACACCTAGGTAGGTAGTTCCAAGGTTCACTTTATATATTTGCATCACTCATTTTTTCTTTGGTCGTAGAAGTCTCTCCCGGGTATTCGTCTATTTAACTTTTGACTGCGCATGAAAATCGATTATAAAATATTTCAAAGAATTCTGCATGTAGCTATTAAGAGTAAATAAACTTGGACGTTTCAACATTTTGATCCCACTGGGAATTTCTCGCAATAATGTAATCCTGAAATGGGGTTTGTATGAAGCCATCGTCTGAATGTATATTTCAAAGAAGGATTGCGAGATAGTTGAGAGCGCAAAACAGAAATTTCCCATCAGCCGTTCAAAACGACACTCTGAACCAAACGCCCCCAAGGACCTCAATTAATCCAGTCAGCTTCGTCCACCAAGTCCGATCCCTTCAAAAGGATCTACTCAAAGGAAATCTTGACAACCTTCCCAGGCTCCATGAATGTGCCCAGTACAGGGGCAACTTGGCCACCGCTTGTACCCACGTACAAGGTTTTCTGGTCTTCGGTCAAGCGGCATGATGTCGGACCAGGCATCTGAGTGGAGAGCTGGCCGCCGGCAACAAGAGAGATTTGACCAGAGGTTGAGATGCGAACCACGGAATTTTGAGGGTCCGTGGCGACGTAGGCGGTTCCATCAGGAGCCACGTCCAGATTATCTGGCAAGAACCCACTGGCAATGACTTCGTAATCGCCAGCTGCGGTGGCATCGTCATGCACCTTGACACGGCAAAACTCCATGCGGGTGGTGCTGGTGTAATACACGTACCCATCGACCACTTCCAAGCCATTGACACCCAGAGGAAGTGCCTGGCCTTCAGCGGGCAGCATTGTGGTATCGTTCAAAGCGATCGAGTAGTCGCCTGTCTGTGTGTCGACCTTCCAGATGGCACCTTTCGGACTATCCGCGATCAAGACCAAGTTCGATTCCTTGGTGAACGTTGTCATGCCATTGAGTGCCACGGCTTCGGGAAGGGCCGCAATCATAGAGACCGCGGGAGCTTTCAGAGTTCGGTCGATTTCCTCGTTCTTGGTCGTGAAGTCTATCTTTTGAATGGAGAATGAACCCGCGGTGGGGGCGTATGTCTTTGTGGAGAAATTGCCCACAACCACAGCGAAAACGTCGTCGGCGATCTCACTGATCCCAAAGGTGCTGGTGGCATTGGGGAAGGAATAGGCACGAGTCGCGTTTCCGCTCGCCGTGTCTACCGACCATACTTCAGGGACATCCAAGCGGGTGAGCAGAAGATTGCCATCAGGTCGCAGCACGAGGTTAGACACCCAGGAGCCGTTATTGGGGAATTGATGAAGAGTTTCGACTTTCACTTTTGGCTCAACATTGCGGTAAGTGTCCACTGGTTCGGCATAGTACATGGGCCAGAATCCAAGGACATGTGGAAGCACTGATAAAGTGCCCAGTAAGGTGGTATATGGACGCATTTTGTCTGTGTTGAGTGCAGGAAAAAGCTATCTTGAGTATGAGAGAAAAGATTTCAAAGATTTGAACGGTCTTTAGCGGACTGGGGATACCAAATATTTCCCATTCCTCTTCGCTCTGGTCGAGACGCGGTGGGAGTCAGCATTCCAGCACCAAAATGATACTTGTCGTTGTATACCATCCCTTCATTCTCCCGGAGAGTGACCGAAATCCGCGCTGAGAATATAGTACATTGAAAGAATGTGATTGGACCATTTTGTACTGTAAAGCCTCGGCTTGTGATGGACCAATCAGATTTGTGACTCCTTTGCTGTGGCCAAAATAGCAATGCAACATTGTGCTTCGAATCTTGTGGCTTTCTTGTCTCATTCCACTTTGAAAGATACATTGCATGGTGTTTTGCACAATATAGAGCAAATGTGTTATTGTTTTGTCGGTTTGACTCCGATTCTAATCTCATCAGCCCGTTCTGGATGGCATTTTTTGCTTCTCAATAGAAGCACAACATGTCCGTGACAAAATCCCGAACCAATAGTTCAATCCCACGGTTCCTGATTATTAATCACTTTCAGCGTGGGATGTCAAAGTCAGTCTTTACTTCGGGAAACGGCAGACCGACTTGACGTCGGCCTTTGAATCGCCCCGCCCGAACCAAAGATTGCCGTCGCCAGGACCTTCCCCCGCATAGAAGCGAGAAATTCGGCCCGATTTAAAGATCGCGAATCTGCTTTCTTTTTTTCCCCCCCAACTCGACACTCTCGACTACAATCGTCATGGCCTCCAAATCCTGGAATGTCGGCGTGATCGGCTACGGCTTTAGTGCCAAGATCTTTCACATTCCCTTCGTGCAGCAAGTCCCCGAGCTGAAACTCTATGCGGTTGTGCAGCGGACGCCTAGGCCCGACGATGACGCCGAGAGGGACCACCCGGGCGTAAAGTCCTACCGGACTACGGAAGACCTGGTTCAGGATGCCGCGGTTGATGTGGTGATCGTCACTACTGCTCCAGACTCCCACTATGCTTTGTGCAAGTTGGCGCTCGAGGCTGGCAAGCACGGTGGGTGCTAGAATGGCCCGGATTACAGAAAACATACTGACATCCCTAACTCAGTTGTCTGCGAGAAGCCCTTCACGCCTACCTTTAAAGAAGCTGATGACCTTGTCAAAATCGCCTCAAAGCAGAATAAGCTGCTTGCGGTGTACCAGAGTATGTCAACTGCCCTCCTCTGGATTTCCCATGTTCGATTGTCTGACGAGTTCATTGCATGTAGACCGTCGCTGGGATGCCGACTTTGTCACACTCTCTAAGCTGGTGAAGAATGGCTCTCTGGGCCGCATCTCCGAGTTTGAGACCCACTTTGACCGTCATCGCCCAGAGGAACCCTCCGTAGATGCCTCGAAGTGGAAGAACAAGGTCATTCCCGGTGGTTCCGCCATCTATGATCTCGGAACTCATCTGCTGGATCAAGCTGTACACTTGCTGGGCCAACCCAAGCGCGTGACTGCCTTTATTGGATCTAGTCGTGCTGTCAACACATCTGGCTTCGAGGATTCATTCACGGTGCTACTGCACTATGCTAATGGTACCTTGGTGACAGCCAAAGCGACCGTTGTCAGTCCCGAGGAAGAGCAACTTCGATTTTGGGTACGCGGTGAGAAGGGAAGCTTCAAGAAGGTAAGCCATTCCAGTGCCAATGATCGAAAACTATGCTGAAAGTATATAGTTCTACCTCGATATTCAAGAAGACCAGTTGAAGGCTGGTATCATGCCCCAGGACAATGGCTACGGTCGTGAGCCCAGTGAGCGTTATGGTTAGTGCCCGTTCGTGATCACTTTGAAATGACATTAATTTCTTTGCAAGGTACCTTGACGACCATCAAAGATGGAAAGCCGGTGCGCGAGATTGTACCTACGGTCGAGCCCCCGACCTACACCGAATACTACCGTAAGTTGGTTCGTGCTCTCAATGGCGAGCAGCTGCCTGTTAGCGGCGCGGAAGCTAGCCAGGTCATTCGCTTGATTGAGTTGGCCCGCGAGAGCTCCCAGACTGGAAAGACTCTCGATGTTTAGCCTTCTGAAAAAAGGCCATGCCGACGATGATTAGCGGAACAATTCAAGACACGATGTAATGCACTTTGTTTATTTCTTTGAAATCAAGCATATTGTGAGAAATGGCAAATCAGTGTTGATGTATTATGAATTTATCGACTCTTTTGACGTGATATAAGTCAGAAGTCGCAAAGACATGGACATCAAGGAACGATTATTTGGAATTATACAATCAATTTTCCGCCATCATGTACTTCAACTCACTGGTTCTCAATCTTGTTGATCAAAGTACCAATATGTGGAAGGAGCTCGACAGCGAATTCATCACCAGCTTTGATAAACTCCTTGGGACTTTTGGCTGCGCCGACACCAGGTGGCGTGCCAGTGAGAATAATAGTACCGGCCGGCAGAGTGGTTCCCTGAGAGAGGAAGCTGACTAGTTGCGGGACATTGAAGATAAGATCACTATAAATAACAATTAGCATCGAATCCAAAACAAGTCAGTAGAGACGGTTTCGCGTACGTAAGAGGGCAGTCTTGCATGACTCGGCCATTCTTCAGTCCACGGATTTGAAGCTTGCCTACATCCGGCACGAGAGCGGCGGAGACTAGAACGGGACCTGTCACAGGAGGTTAGTATACATACGAGAATAAGAGATTAAGATATATACCAATAGGACAGGCGCCGTCAAATCCCTTGGAAAAGCACCATTGGCTTTGGTTCATCTGGGATGTGCGACTGGAGACATCATTGGCGGCAGTGTAGCCGAGAACATAATCAAGAGCCTCTGATTCAGGCACATCTTTAGCATCGCGACCGATGACAATGACGAGCTCTGATTCATAGTCGCCAGTGTTGTCCTGCTGAGTCAATTTGGGCAAAATTGTCGGCGCCGGCCAAGGATCTGCCAAGGAAGTGGACGGCTTCATGAATAGAGTCGGGACATCAGGGATGGAAAGAGACATCTCCCTGGCGTGTGAAGTATACTAATGGTATGTTAGCATCTTCTGCGATAGTCTGCATGAACAAGACATCACATTTAGACCAATACAACGAATGGATCCAACTTCGTTCCGCGCCAGAGGAGACAAAATGCGTCCAATGTTTTCAGTTCCATTAGTGACCAGGCCAGGACTCAAAACCGAATTGCCCGAAAATGGGCGTACCGAGACATCTTTGCCTTGATACACTGCCAATCCCACATCCAACTGTGGATCGATCGGTTCTCCGATCAGAACCTTCGCAGGGTTCGACTTAGGCGCGAAACGCACAAGGCCTGAATACAGTCAACCACAGTTCAAGGATCCCGAGGAGTGCACGTACGCGAAAACGTCGATGCAATTTTCGACATGTTGAATCCAGATATTCCTGGGGTTTGCACGGGAATGCGCGACTCTTATCGCGGTGGCGGAGTATTTCTACTCCGCCGCTGGGGAAGCGGAGATGGAGATGGGGCAGCGCCCACAATTTGTGGAGAGCCAGTGGCAACCCTAGGAGATAAAATCTACGCGGGTCGCTGTTGATCGACTCACCCCCATTGTTCACCATGTCTGCTCCCAAAGGTCCTTTTCGCCTTGTCACGGTGAATACTGCGCCTGAACGCGCGAAGCGCCTGATCGGTCGCGTTGCCGATGCCCTTAAGGATCGCTATACCATTATTCATGTCGATAACTGTGATAGTAAGTCGAAGTGCCGGCCAAGAAAGCACAGGCTGGATAACTCAGTGCATCAATAGAGATTGAAGATGTCGAATTCAAGGTGAAAGAGCACATGCCTGATGTTCTGGTAAGTGCAACTTCTAGATTATCACCCATAGAGTTCTTCCGACTAACCAAGCGTATAGTTCAGTGCATCCATGTGGAGTGTGGAGCAAGCTCGGTCAATCCATAGCATAGCGCGATCGATTAACCCGGAGATCAAACTGCATGCTATTCCCGAAGGCTTGCAGGTGGAACGTGGTCCCGACGCTATTGTTGATTATCTCTGCGAAAAGGTGCCGTTGCTGCTAGACAGCTGAACCGAAAATATCAGGGTGCACACATGACATCTACTCATCTTGGAGATAACATATGAATCTCAATTCTTGGTTCCAGAAATTCTATTTGATCCGAGAGAAATCTGCAATTTCGTCGAATCCTCATGTCTTGTGCTTATATCCCCAATAGCCTTGTGGATGCCAACTTCGGTTTGGAATGCTGCTGCAAGGCAAGCAAAAAAGGTATCAATCGAGATGATAAAAGAAAATCAGAGTTTCAGACCCTGGATTTAAGCAATTATCTCGTGTGCGAACAGTTGACAGAAAATACATGTCACATACTCCGTGTTGAGAAGAAATAGTTTCCCTCTGTTGATCCGTTTCCAGCTCGCCAGCTCATTGTATCATTCTACTCCGTTCGTTTATACCTCTGACAGACATTTTCTCTCTTTTATTCCATAGTGGAGAATAGAGGCTACGCTGATCCCGTTTACAGAGTAGGATTCGTCTTACTGTACTAAGTAACTTGGCAGGTTGATCTACAAATCCCCTGATCAACATTACATTTGGCCCCAGGGCGAGCGGGCTTATCACAGGACCTGTGTATTCCGTAGCCAGCAACTTCGCTGCTACATTTTAAACACTTGGTCATTTTCTATGTATGTGTGTGCGCATAGGTATGTTTACTGATGACCTATTATACTCCTAATTTATCTACCTCATCGATATGGCAAGACCGCCATTCCAAGATTCTGCACATGACAGGAAAAACAAAATCCTTCGGTCCTGAATCCATCCGTTTTGAAGGAACAAGGCGTTCAAATACCGAGTATACGAGTTCCGGATAAAATTCTCTTCTGAAGAACAGTCTAGTGCGTATACATAGATCTTGATAAACCACCGGTCGCCACAGACTTGGAACTTCCTATTTTACCAATGTGCTTGTTGTCTCCAAGCCATGGTTCTTCGTGCCGAGGGCTGACTGAATTGCTATCAACCGGTTCCTCGCTCAAACATGAGAAGAGTGGAGCCTTGAGTGTTCCAAGAAATACGTACGATGGGCCCATGATACCTAATTGGATCTGCATGTATTATAACCATGAAATTCACTCCCATTCCCGCTCAGCAGGATTTCGACGCAGGATTTCAGAGTACATATATGTTATATTCAAGAACCTTGGGAGAGACCCGTCACCCTGCCCAGCCCAACCCCTCTTCCCCTATCGCTGAAAAAGAATGCTTGCCCTCGATATTCGGTGGTTTCTCATCGCTTACATCTGGCTATTCATCCTAGTTGATGGAGAAAGACCGGACTATCTGCAGTTAAAATCAATCGACTTGACTCAATCTCTTGAAGAGGGTTCGGTCTTATGGCCTGTTGTCTCGAAAAGCGAAATTGCTGGGTTTGCGATCACCAATGACAAGATTGTTACGTTTCTTTTGAACATGGAAAACGTGATCGTCATGCGAAGCAGCAATATTCAGCAGAAGGACTTTTATTTAGAGTCCCCAGCATTCCAGAATGACATTGTACGCCCGCTTTTCGAAGACAATGAGTGGGAGAATTCCCCTGGCACCTTTCGAGCAGCATTCCTGTTCTTCCATCACAAGCGAGATGGCATGGCAAGAGGACTTATCGCTGCTCTTGGCCAGAGACTGAAGGAGAAGACTGGAGTGCAGGATGTGCGATACAGATTTTCGGAGAGTTACCGAACAGCCCTTTTGGCCTTGTGGAGAAAAAAGGAGAGCAAATACAAGATGGTATTTAAAATTCAAGTCGGTTCTACTACCAAAGGGAGAGGAGGTATATGGTGGGGGACCTGGAACACATACGGCGGCCATCTGAACCTTGTCAACATGGAGGAAGTTACCGGTACCGAATCTGCAATTATCGAGGGTGAGAATGCCAATGCCCTCACGCTCGTACAACGAGCGTATTCGATGCCAGCAAAGTTTCCAAAACATGACCTACCCATTGACTCTGGTCAGCGGAAGCCTACCGCTCAAGTGGTCTCCTATAAATGGCCCAACTCAGAGGGAGCCAAAGGAATCATTTTCCGCCACGATGATAACGTCAATCCATGTGGCATTATTATGCTAGTCACAACTCCAACGGATGCCTGGATCTTGATGTTACCCGAACGACTCATATTGTCTGCCGTCAGTGAAGCGAAACTCCAAAATCTTCCCCACATAACGGACGTCAAGAACGACCCTTGGTTCCAAGACAATATTGGCAATCAAGTTCGTGACTTGTGGGAAAATGCTATAAACCCCTGTAATGGTGGCGATCCTCTCATTTTCGGTCCATTGACGGGTATCATGATCATCGCTCAGGCGTCCAACAGTCATCCGGTCGGTCAAATGCTAGTCTCGAGGATTGCTCAAGCTATCCTCCGAGTGATGTGGGAGGTATCAAATGGCCAGGAGCCCCTGAACGGTCTACAAGATTTCAAAGTGCCAGTCTATGTTTCCAATAGCCTGAGCCGAGTCGGAGACCCCACAAGCGTCAAGGATCGACTGCGAAAGCCATATCATTACTTTGTGATCGCAAGCTCGGCTCAAACCATTACCGACAGTAAAGGTCGCAGTGCACCGGCATCACTTCTTCGTGCGATTTATGGTCCGCAGGAAGTCTTTTCTGGGACATTTCTGCAAGGGCGGGGAGGTTTTATGGCCGAGCAAGGTAGAGACTTCGAGATTAGGCCCGCTGAAGGGGAGAGCATAGGCTCATTGATGTTTTCACCAGTTGGGCATGAAGATTAATTCTGTTGATGGTGTATTTGGTGGCCCTTACAGGCTTGGTTGGATAGAGACTGGATAGGATAGAACTACCTGATTTGACATATCGTAGTTATCAACGACCGGAGCATCTTTGCTCCGCTCCAGACACAGACGCTCTGATTGGCTCGAGGCTGTTGTCCTTCCGCGTTTGCTTTTTTCCCTTTGCTCGCGCCTCGAAATCTGCGAATCTTTCCATCCATTCCTCCGACTCGCCCGGAGATCTGCACGACCATGTCCAAGGCTACGTTGGCCGTGATTGCGGCTGCCAGTGCGGCAACTGGTGCCGGTGTCACCGCGTTGCTGTACAGGCCCTCCCGATCCCAACAACAAGCACAACAACTCGCTCCTCCTTCAGCGAGCGGTGCTGTCAAGGTGCCTGTGACGACTCCAACTCCCATGCTTGGGGTCAAAGCTGCTGTGGGTCCTGTTGATCCGGCAGGCATCCTCCAATATGGCTTTCCAGGTCCCATTGCCGACGATTTGTCCACACTTCCTTTGCACGGTGCTTTCGACCGACGGACACGTAACCCTGCCTGGGTCGCGGAGCATATCACCCCGCAGTCGCTAGCGATGAAGAATGCCGACCGACGTCATAGCACATTTGCAGAGGACGCGCACATCCCAGCTCTCTTCCGCGCCAAGTTGGCCGACTACTTTCGATCCGGCTATGACCGTGGTCATCAGGTTCCCGCAGCGGATGCCAAGTGGTCCCAGCAGGCCATGGACGATACATTTGCTTTAAGTAATATGTGTCCACAGGTCGGTGAAGGCTTCAACCGCGATTACTGGGCCCACTTTGAGGACTTCTGCCGCAATCTCACTCAGCGTTACCCATCCGTCCGTGTCGTCACTGGCCCGTTATACCTGCCACACCGTGATCCAGATGGCAAATGGCGTGTCAACTACGAGGTCATTGGAAATCCACCCAACGTTGCGGTGCCAACCCACTTCTACAAGGTGATATACGCTGAGGACGGTACCAATCTCCCAACAAGCAAGGTCGCGCTGGGGGCCTTCGTCCTGCCAAACGCTCGCATTCCAAACCAGAAGAGCTTATCAGACTTTGAGGTTCCCCTCGAGGCCATCGAGCGAGCATCTGGTCTGGAGTTTGGGTCTCAGCTGGACCTAGGTCGTCGCCGACGACTGTGCCAGGAGGTACGATGCGAGATCACAGTGCGCGAATTCAACGACGCAAAGAAGAAGCTATCCGGATAGGTCCTGGAAGAGAGTTCGACAGGAGGGGGGTGGTTTCCAGCGAAATGCGAGGCTCTGTATATCTAGAACCTGATATTTGCATAGCTTGGGCGTTCTTCAACACTCTCGGGCGAAAACATTCAGTTGTGATTCTATCACTTTGAGAATAAGCACAATTCTTTCTTTCCGACTTCTCTAGAGTCTGGAACCATCCTGAATTCTCACTCGCGCTCCGAACTTGATCAGTGAGATCTCAAACAACCATCGTGTGACCCGGGAAAATACTGAACCAAGGGCGCATTGTACTATCGAAAGAAAGTGTTTACAAGGGTAGAAAACTTTGTAGGACCAAGAACCACGAGGCCCCTATCGTGACGTTCCTGGGTGACACTGCACGTTATCTACCGGAGCAATCTGTGGAGATCTTGGACGTTTGGTTTGAAATGTGCCTTAACGCTATTGACTTCCCGACTGTCCCTTGCGCTTGTTTCCATTCGGGGGTACGACAACAACTCAACTTCCACACTATACGGATGCACGCCACAGAGCCTCCCGTCTCTCTGCGCAGCATTTATATTGAGCACGCTCCATGATTATTCTTGCCGAAGGGCCCAAGCTATTGCACATGGGTTACATTCGGAATGTTACCCCCGTCCCCGGCTGACGAGGCAAATTTTCAGGGTCTGCTGGTGCACACTATATCTATGTATCACAGTCCGTGGAGCCTGGTTGGTGCCTTCATGGTCCAAGCTGAAGAGCAGGGCGAGAGGCAAACTTAATGTAACTCGGAAGATTTCTCGGCCTCATGTGTGGCCCCGTCTTTGGCTCGTGATGGATCGAAGCTGATCTGGCGGTTTATTAGCAGCTCGCGTGTCCATATTCCTTGTCAATGTCTTAGACAATTGCACAGTTAGATCAAGTCACAACCATGAAACCTAACTCGCGACTCACAATGCTACTGCGACTCCTTTTGTTGACTTTGATATCTACGATGGGAGTACTTGGATCGACCTTACCAAGTGTGGCAGATGAAGCGCCGGAAGTCAAGAGACAAGCGACTAATCGACTGGTCTTTGCTCATTTTATGGTATGAGAGCTAATGAGATGTTTTGACTTTCGATTATCTGGCTGATTATTTGTTTTAGATTGGCATCGTGAGCAACAGGCATAGTGCCTCTGACTATGACGATGATATGAAACGGGCTAAATCCCTCGGCATTGATGCCTTTGCGTTGAATATCGGTGTAGATCCATACACAGATCAACAGCTGCAACTCGCATATCAGTCTGCGGCACAGAATGGGATGAAAGTATTCATCTCGTTTGATTTTAATTGGTGGAATATTGGCCAAGCTTCTGCCATCGGGCAGAAGATCGCACAATATGGAAGCCTACCCGCGCAACTGATGGTGGATGGGAAGATCTTCGTATCTTCTTTTGCCGGAGATGGCTTAGATGTGGGCGCTCTACGTGCGGCCGTTGGACGACCAATCTTCTTTGCGCCTAACTTCCATCCCGAGTATGGAACTGATATGTCGACTGTGGATGGACTTCTCAATTGGATGGCCTGGCCCAATAATGGGAACAACAAAGCTCCAACCCCAGGGGCGAACATTTCAGTGGCTGATGGTGACCGAGCATACGCCAATGCTCTACAAGGGAAAGCATATGTTGCGCGTCAGTTAATTGCCTTGATTGATTGAGAGTTTCACTAATTCTGTGACAGCCGTTTCTCCTTGGTTCTTTACCCATTTTGGACCCGAAGTCTCATATAGCAAGAACTGGGCCTTCCCAGGAGATCTTCTTTGGTATGACCGATGGAATGAGATTCTAACCCTTGGTCCGCGCTTTATCGAAATCGTGACGTGGAATGACTACGGCGAGTCTCACTATATTGGTCCGCTGAGTTCGCCGCATACTGATGACGGTGCTTCCAAGTGGGTGAACGACATGTGAGACCCCTTTTCAATGACTTCTAATTGATGCGTTCCATGCTAAATCATACAGGCCACACAATGGATGGCTGGATATTTCGAAGCCGTATATTGCAGCATTCAAAGATGGAGCCACATCGGTCAACAAGTACATTACCTCTGATGAGCTGGTCTATTGGTATCGACCAGCACCACGGGGTGTGAACTGCGATGCAACAGATACATGTATGGTCCCCGCCAACAATGGAAGTGGGAACTATTTCATCGGCCGACCGGATGGTTGGCAATCTTTACAAGATTCGGTATTTGTTGTTTCTCTGCTACAAAGCGCCGCCACGGTTCAAGTGATATCGGGTGGCACTTTCTACACCTATGAAGCTCCAGCCGGGGCTTTTGCGCAAGCAGTTCCAATGCATGTCGGTGTGCAAGCATTCGGGCTCAGCCGTAACGGGCAGACATTCCTTTCAGGGACCAGTCGGAAGCCAATCATCGATGGATGTGTATGTGGTTTGTATAATTTCAACGCATATGGTGAGAAAGCCTCGAAAATTCCCTGGGAGTTTGATATCTGATTTGAGATTGTAGTTGGGACTCTACCACCCGGCTTTGATGATCCCCTTCAGCGGGATGGACTGGCAGCGTTCAATCAAGGCCTGCGTGTTCAGACTTGTAGCGCAGCGCCGTCTCTTGGTACACCTCCTCCAACGCCACCGACGACTTCTTCAACCTCTTTGCCCCCGACTACGACGCCGCCCACTACCACACCACCAACTACAACGCCCCCGACGACAACACCACCGACCACAACCCCGCCAACTACTCCTGGAGTAACCTCAACCGTAACGGTTACTGTCACCACGACTCAGAGAGTAACAACCACGGTGACAGAGCCCTGCAGTACAGGTGGAGGCGGCGGCGGCGGTGGCGGCGGAGGAAACACCTGTGCCGGTGGAACAGGACCAGGTAACTACGTTGGTCTTTGCAATTTCTGTTGCCAATATGGCTATTGTCCCCCAGGACCCTGCACCTGCACCAAGTTTGGCGTACCCCTTCCCACGCCGCCTTCCACCGGTGTGATAGGCGTGCCTCTTCCAGGTGAAGATGACTCCTACCTTGGACTTTGTAGCTTTGCCTGCGCTCATGGATATTGCCCTCCGACAGCCTGTACCACGGCCTGATTCTTTTTCTACTTTTGTTCCGTTAAAGTCTGTCAAATATGTGATCTACCGGTGTGGTGAGCTCATATATAGTTTGTCTGGGTGTGGGGTTTGAGGAGCTTCTGAATTTGCTGGTCTTGGTGAACTTGAATACATACGCTCGTTGCAGGATATGAAGATATCATTTTGGGAAATTGGAATGTCACTGAAAATATATTGAGACGATCTCAAGTCATGGTTGCATCGTTCTCAAGCTTTCGGCTACAGTCAAGATCTGTCTCATTGGAATACAAACCATTTACTTCTGAAGAATGCACAATTCATTTCGTTGAGCCATGGTGGTTTATACTTCGTCGCGGACCAATCATATCATTTGCGTAGAAGGTCGCTCGGATCGTCCGTAAATTTCAGCCAACCCGGTCTTCGCGGAAGATAGTCTTCTCTCCGCAACATTCACAATGTCCGACACCGCCGATATCGTCGCTCGTCGCCAGGCTGGCTACGAGAGTTTCAAAAACTATGCCGCCATTACCTTTCTAGTGGCGTCGCCAATCCTCATCGCTTTACCACCGCGCAAACTTGACCCCATGGCCGTCTTTCTCGGCGGCGCGTTCTGCATCTCCGCGAACCACGTCACGCGCGAGAAGACCGGTCGCAGCATAGTTGACCGCATCGACTCACGGATTCGCAACCAGCCCGCCATTTTCCGCGATCTACCCAGTGATCGCGCCGAGGAGGTCCAAGCTCGTCTCCGAGCTGCGCGAGATGCTCAAATCCGCGAAGGGAAAACCGTTGGAGAGGAGCTGGAGAAACTCAAAGCTCGTCAAAAAGGCGATCAGAGTCTGACATCGCGTGTCTGGATGGGTGGCGAGTCTGAGGGCTGGATGGAGCGTCGTCTGAAGGAAGAGGAAAAGGCTCTTGCGGAAGGCAAAGGTTATGGGGATCTGATCCAGGAGTACATTATGGAAGTCTGGAGTGGTGGTCGAAAAGTTGAGGAAGATGAATCTGAGAAGAGCCAGTGAAGAAGCTTGATGCGTGAAGCATGAGACAACATGACTTCCTCATTCCTAACCGAGCACCCCGAGCGATCGAGATCGAATCCCGTCCCAGCCGATTATCTATTTCACACGTCCTCAGAGAGTTGTTTCATTCAACCAGCACGGCGAGGCAAGTCTTGTTGGAAGTGCACAACGAACAGAGCTCGACCTCAATTGGGGACTTCGCCGATCATAACTACCACCTTAAGGCCAATTGACCTGCCGCTCTCGAAATGAATGACGACAATGAATCCAGAGACACGCCTTCTGTTTCAACTAAGGAATGTCCGTTATTCAGATGAGGAGTCAGGTTCCTACTGTATTATATTTGACCGTCCTGCCGGTCACCATCCCCCAACAATAAATCACTGTTAATACATCTCGAGTCAATATATACCCTATGACGTGCTTGCATTCCACATACGCCAAAGCAAATGAAACGTCTACTCTCATGTGTTCTGTATCAATCTGGGTGATGCTATAAACGTTACGCCACGGAAAATCCACGCCATCATATTGCTCCTTTTCTATTTCTGATGCTTGTCAACAAGCTCGTTGAAATAAATATCGACAAGCTGATTTGGCAATTGCTTTACCGGGCCGAGTGAAGTAAAGTACTACCAGTGCACAGCTCGAATACCTACACCCTTAGTCATGATGATGAGCCTCCCGGTGCCGTTAAACATGAAATTTACTAGCAGACAATTTTCATTGAAAGCAAAAGACGACCTCGGGAGGACGATGGGGAAATGACGTAGTCAAAATGGTGTTTGTACTGTTTGTCACGAGCCTCGCGCGCCGCGTCTAGACCATAATCGCCATCATCTGCAAAGCTTTGCAGATCTCAAGAACGTTTGGTCTGGCCATGGCCGCGCCATATACTGAGCCCAGCAAGCGGTTTGGCATCCCGAAATCATCATCGCGCCGGGAAAAGTCATGAATTCGCCATCCGATTCCCCTCCAGCCGGCCCCGTTCATTCAAGCCAACTTTCACAATCTGATTATGGTGACTTTCCGAGTTTCACCGGGATAGATGAGCCCGAAATTGGAGAGCATGGAGCTCACAAGTCCACTGGTGATCAACCGAGGAATCCTGTCACGCCGAGTCGAACGGCGGATGCACCATCACGAAGTCCTATGACCCCTCATTTAACATCGGAAGAATACAATGCACAACTTCTATCAGACCCTCGAATGCGAAATGCCAGCGTGAGCAACCCAGACTTTCTCCAACAGTACTATCGCGAGTCCCGTCTTCATCACTTGTCGACTTGGAAAGCGGAGCTCAAAGCGCAGCTACAAGCGGCAGCAAGGGAAAAGACGGGCGCGCGGATCTCGCAGAGACATCGAGTAACAGGGGCGAGGAGGTATGTCCTACACGTGGACTTTGATTCTTTCTTCGCGGCGGTCTCCATTCTGAAACACCCGGAACTCCGCGACAAACCGGTGGCGATCGCTCATGGCCCTGGGTCAGGCTCGGAGATTGCCAGCTGTAACTATGTCGCACGTGCACAAGGCGTCAAAAATGGCATGTGGATGAAGGGCGCCTTGCAGCTGTGCCCGGAGTTGCAGGTATTACCCTACGATTTCCCGGCCTATGAGGATGCCAGTCGCAAATTCTACAGTTCGATTCTCTCCATCGACGGCATTGTCCAGAGTGTGAGCATTGACGAGGCTCTCGTTGACATCACAACACTCTGTCTGGAGGCTGGAGGGTCGGACGGCAGAGGGGTATCAGAAGGGTCTATCTACCGGGAACAGGCCAAAGCGGATGAGATCGCCCAAGGCCTCCGCGATTCCGTCAAGGAGAAGACTGGCTGCAACGTTTCTGTAGGAATTGGTGGAAATATTTTGCAAGCCAAGGTGGCACTTAGGAAAGCAAAGCCAGCTGGACAATTTCAGCTGAAGCCTGACGCCGTCTTGGACTTTATTGGGGGACTTGAGGTTCGAAATCTACCAGGTGTTGGTCATAGCCTGAGTGCCAAGTTAGAGGACCTTGGAGTTAAGCTTGTTAAGGACGTCAGAGACCTCAATCGAGAACGATTGACATCAGGTCTAGGACCAAAAACAGGCGTTCGGATCTGGGAGTATGCCAGGGGAATTGATCGAACAGAAGTCGGAAGTGAAGACATCAGGAAGTCTGTGTCGGCAGAAGTCAATTGGGGCATTCGGTTTACCAATCAAGACCAAGCAGAGGACTTTGTCAGGTCCTTGTGCGAAGAACTCAACAGACGGCTCGTTGAGAATCTTGTCAAGGGCAAGCAACTCACTATCAAAGTCATGCGGAGGTCGATGGACGCCCCTCTTGAACCGGTCAAGCATCTTGGGCATGGAAAATGTGATATTTTTAATAAAAGTGTCCTAATCGGCGTGCCCACCAACGCTGTAGACATACTCGCCAAGGAGGCCATTTCCATGCTAAGGAGCTTTAACTTCTCGCCGGGCGATCTACGCGGTCTGGGTGTCCAAATGACCAAGCTCGAGCCAATAAAGGCTGGGATGTCGGCCAATCTGGAAAGCAGCCAACGCCAGCTGAGCTTCAGAAAGACATCTGCTCGAGATGTTGATCCCGATTCTTCCATCCCTAAAACACCAGTTACCGGAACCGCTCGAAAACCTCTGGAGACACCTGGATCTCAACTGATAATGCCCACACAGGTTGATCCTAGCGTGCTATCCGAACTCCCAACAGACATAAGATCAAGGCTCGTTGCACAGGCAAAGTCCTCTCCCAGTCCTCGTGAAGTCTCCGAGTCCACCACTGCGGAGCTTCCGCACCAATCGCAGCTAGATCCCGAAATATTGGCTGCGCTGCCGGATGATATTCGGGAGGAAATCCTTGGCCACTACAATCAACAAGAAAATCCAGCTGGTCCATCCACAGGCCCGGCAGAGTCTGTCGCAAGGCCAACGTCGTCTGGTACTCTTGGCTTGAAGCTACCGATCTCGCCGCCTAAAAGGAAACGCGGCCGCCCTCCCAAATCATCTTATACAAGCAACAAGTCACTTAAGCAGTCTAGTTTCGCATTTCCACGGCCATCAACCACCCGTAGGCCTTCGCCTCTGCCTTCTTTGGCAGATCAAGCGAGCTTGCCACGACAAACATCTCCAGCCGTGGAAGCACTGACAGAAGTTTCATCTGACTTCCTAGCTGCATTACCGGAAGACATTCGTCAAGAAATTCTTCAAGAGCAGCAGCGGGCTCGCTCGCTCCAACGGGCTTCTCCTGCTGCTCCCGCACCTCCTCAGTCAGTACCTGAGTCACGGGACTACCCTGTTGCAGATGGGGGGTCTGCTGATGAGAAACGGTTGCCACTGCCACCACTGCCTGTCCGACCTGTGTTTACTTCCCAGAAGTTATCAAAACTGTCTGATCTTCGAGGCGTAGTCGGCGAGTGGCATGCGGCTTTCTCCTCCCAAGGTCCGTTCAAAGAGGATGTACAGATGTTGTGTGGCTATCTTCGTCTTGTCATAGTCGAAGAACATGATATTGACAAGGCCGTTTCCGTGGTTCGATGGCTGATCTGGCTTGTGGATGACCACTCCAGCCAGGTCGACATACCACAGAAGCTCGACACTTCGTCTGAGCAAGATCGCACGACCTGGACCGAGGCCATTTGGATTTTCCATGCAGCTTTACAGGAAGCTTTAGAGTCAAGGGGCTTGCCGCCAGTGGATTTGGAATGATGAAGCATGTGACATAAATTAAGCACTAGCAGAAATGATTGGCTATGGGCTGGTTTCTCAACTCAAAAGTGGAAGCCACCTTTGTCGAGCTCGTCACTTCGCCGATTGCTTCTAGTGATCGACACGTCCAAAGGCAGCGCTCAGCGTCCCAATTCCTGTCTGCCTGGTTCAGCTCCTCCAAATCCCAGAATTCGACCATGAGAATTCCTCATTTTGACTTCTTCAGTTGGCGTTACGCCGTCATCCATGCCGTCCCTGCCAGTTGATATACAAAATTTCGAGACGAAGGCAAATGAGACCCCACTTCCTTCTGCGTACACAAATACAGGCGATCGGCTTCCTGTGTGTGTTTTTATCCACAAGAACCTAGCAAGACCCCATGCTAGATCCCGCACCAGTGTTGGATGACATCGATGAGCCAAAGCTCCTGCCCCTTGAGTACCCGATGTAGAACCGAGGCTCCGGGGATAACTTCAGACGTATCGTTGATTGTTTGTAGGGGTGAAGCCATCGATGAGGCTTAGGCTTTTTAAAGCTCTTGTCCCTCTCCCGTTCGGCTAGAAACTGCGGTAGCCACTCCATCTTTTTGAAGGTTGGCTTGTTTCCAGTATAGGAGAACAGACGTTTGACTGCGGTATTGTTGCAACCTTCTATATGGTTTGTCTTCAAGTGATTCTTGCCGCGCAATGGCTTTTTCAACATCGGAGATTTGTAGAAGTGGAAATTAATATATACAGGGAGAGTGGGAGTTGAGTTCGGCGTTGCGCTTATTTATCTCCCAACGGCCAAAGTTGATCTTCCAAATGGGGCGTTTTCGCCGTCCAATTGTAGGTCAGCTGGATTTTCAAATTACAACATGAGAGCGGGGTGTTCGTATTTCTGTCCAATGTGATATTTGCATGTAAGCAAGATTGTCGATCTCTACATATGCCAATATGGCACTGGGGGCCTGATATGGCCCTCTTGGCAACGGGTTTCAGTAGCAACGACCTCGGGAGCGACTCCGATGCTAACCACAGCATCATCTGTGACGTGTGATCATCTGCCAGATTCGAATGTGGGAGACAAAGTGGGAATTTGGCCACATGAAACGAAGATGAGATATTCAGCAAATCAAGACTTCTAAAGAGCGCTCGTATTGTTGTGGAGATTCTAAAGATAGAAGGCCAATGAGTCGGTGATGATCCCCAAGGCATAGCCGTTTGTCAACATCGATTCAGCCTTGTCTATCTTGGCCACCTTATGTAGATCCTGTCTACGGAGTACGTGTTGCAAAGCCCACTCGAGTATGTTGACCATCTTGATGTCTAATAGCTTTTCTCCGCTGTTCAATACTAAATATGTTGACCTCCTTAAATGTCAAGAATCTATCATCAACGGTCGTAAATAGACATTGTGGCGGCCCAATTCTTGCCGTTCTAGTAAAGGACATGCCGCCAAAATGAGTCCGACAAACCATCTGAAGCTTAACTAAGAGACATTCCGGACGACATCGTCAATGGCCTGGCCAACGTACTTGACGTTTTTCTCGCTCACTGTTGGAAGGTATGTATGAGCATGGATCTGAAGAATGTGACATTCCATACTTACAGCCGCTGATGGATGCTCGGCCTGACTTCAGCAGGTAGATATGATATTTTTCCTTGAGGGCTTGGACTTGCGTGGGGGTGAGACCAGTGTAGGAGAACATTCCATTCTGCAGGGACTATGATTAGTGGTTGTTTGTGAGAATTTGCTGCGGTGGAAGACTCACCTGCTCCACAATGTGCTTCCAAGTACCAGGAGTTTGCAGACGGACCAACTCCTCATACAGCGCCTGGCGCATAGACTTGATACGGGAACTCATCACTTGCAGGTCTTGATGCCAGTCGGCCACGAGCTCATCATTAGTCAAGATCTTTTTCACGATACTACAGCCGATCCGAGGGCCCATCGAGAATTCCCCACGGATCAGATGACAGAGGTTATTCACAATGGTATCCCGAATCGCAGTAGCGCTGCGGTTGGTAACGTAATGGAAAGCACCAAGACGCTGACCATAAAGACCAAAGTTCTTGGAGAAGCTCTGCGCCACACACATCTCCATGTCAGGCTTCTCGTTGAAGAAGTAGCGAACAGCCCACGCATCCTCTTCCACTGAGCCAGAAGCAAAACCCTGGTAAGCGGAGTCGAAGAACGGGAAGAGCTTCTTGCGCTCGCAGAGGTCGGCAATGGCCTTCCATTGTTCCTTGTTCGGGTCCAAACCGGTGGGGTTGTGTGCGCATGCATGGAGAAGAACCGCATCGCCGGGCTGGGCATCAGATTCTAGAGTCGCCATCATACCCTCAAAGTCGAACAACCGAGTAGCAGCGTTGTAGTACGGGTATAACTTGCGCGGGATGCCAGCCAACTCCCAGATTGTCATATGGTTCGCCCACGACGGATCCGACAACCAGACGTTGGATGGTTTCATGTGGTGAGCGAGGAACAAAGCACCCAGATGATTAGCACCAGTACCCGCAACCGTTTGCACAGTCGCGATGCGTGCTTTTGCCTCGTCTTCTCCACTCCGTCCCTCGAACCCGAACATCAGATCGCGTGCGATTGGCAGAAACGGGATGTCGCCTTCGATCGCAGTATACTCGTGGCGCATGAGGTCGTCATCCGCCTCCAAAAGCTTCTCGGCCTTTTTGACCACGGGCAATGGCCAAGGTTTTCCATCGTCTGTGCGGTACACTCCGACACCAAGACTGACCTTCTGCGGATGGGTGTCGGCACCGTAAGCGGCGTTCAAGGCGAAGATCTCGTCCGGCGGGACCGGAGCCACGGTGAGGCGGGTGGGAACGTTGGCCATGGTGGCTTGTAGGTGCAATTGAGTTGAGTCTGGTGTGTGGAATTGCAGAAAAGAATAGTTACCGGTTTCTTTTAGAGGCTTCGGAGTTGACGCTGAGTCAACCGACATTTTCTCCGCGGGGAGCACCGCTTAATGCGGCGGGCCTCGGAACTTGATCTTGTCGCCGCCAATTTATTTGTTACGGGTTTTAGTATGGCTTGCGATACTCAGATGCGAGGGTTGAAACGCTCAAAGGTTACATTAAGAGGGTTAAACCTAAACCATGTCGGGCGTCATCAGATGCATGCTGACTCCGCGGGGAGCTGATTATGCCTGAGGAATTAGATCAATTTTAGTTTGGAAAGGGTTTAGAATATAGAGAAAATATGATTCACTCTTGAAATTTCGATTTCCTGCAATTGTCTCTAGAGAAGCGACAATGGAGTACCAAGATCTATGGAGTATCGATCACCTATTAGTGGTAGTTCTACACTTTTACATTGGCGATATCAAACAAAAAGCTGACTCGAGTTATCAATAGGTTTTATAAAGCTCATTTCGATACCTACCTAGTATCTACTGTATCTTCTAGGTATTCAGCAAGCCAAGATGGTCTTTCCTATGAACTGTACTCTACAACAGATGGAGTCTGGACAGTCCAACCCATTGTTTGCATGAATTATCAAAACTGAAAATCGATACAAATCCAATTAATTTCCTTCAAAATCTCAGAGAACCCTCCCATATCTCATTAATTCACGTCGAATTCCCCGTAAACACTGGCGTTCCATTCTAGAGTGGAGCTCCAATCACCGCCCGCACTCCGCCCAAGCTCGATCAACATCGCTTCTTCAATGCCTCAATAGCAACCATGTGGCTCTACGCAGCACTCCTCGTCGCTGCATGCGTGTCGCCCGCGGCCGCTATCTATAGCGATGAAGTCAATCACATCGATTTTCATCACGCTCTCCTCGGTTCCCCCTCTCCCGATTCGACCTTCTTCCTCAAGCCTTCGTCCGCCTCGAATGCCTCCCTCCTATACACGCTCTCCGAGAAGTCAATTCTAGGCGCAGTCAACCCCCGCGATGGCTCACTAGTCTGGCGACAGAACCTCACCCGGTCAGGCTCTGCGTCCGGAGAGGGAATTCTTCGCGGCTCGGATGGGAACAACGCCGTTGTGGGTGCCACTGGAAACGTCATTTCGTCTTGGGGTGCCCAAGATGGCAAATTGGGGTGGGAGTCCCAATTTGCCGATGGCGTGGTCTCAGATCTTGAACTACTCGAGCTGGAGGATGCCAGCGCGACGTCCGACAGCCGAGATGCTTTGGCTCTCATGAGCGGCGACGGCGTTGGCATTGTGCGGCGGCTAGACGGTGATTCTGGCAAAGTCAAATGGGAATACAAGGATTCATCGGGCGATGCTCCATTTCACGTTTCTTCCTCGCCGACCGAAGTGTTCCTGATTTCCCTCCAGTCGGCGTTGCTCAAAGGCTCCAAGATCAAGGTCACGTCACTGGATTCAGTGACTGGCCGGCAAAATGCCCAGCACGTCTTGTCTACTGAGAACGATTTAGCCGGCCCAGAGGCTGTTCTTTTCGTGGGCGCCAACACCGCTGCACCCTTGATCGTCTGGACCGATAAATCGCAAAAGACCCTGAAGGTCAATGTGATTGGCACGAAGCAGATCAGTTCCCTTGCCATCGACAATTCCTCCGGACAAGAAATTCAGCAGGTTGATGTTCATGCACCGGGAAAACTGCACTCCCTCTCGCACTTTTTGGTTCATTACAAGACGACCGACGGTTCATGGGCTGAGGTTTACCACGTGGATGTAAAATCGTCGTCTGTCTCGAAGGCGTACCAATTGCCCTTTTTACAGGGATCGTCTGCAGTTGCAACTAGCAACATTGATGCAAATGTGTATTTCACTCGGATCACAGACTCGGAGGTCGTGGTCGTCTCGTCTGCATCTCATGGCATTCTGGGTCGCTGGGATTTGAAGGACACTCCAGCTCGTGCTGTGCATGCAGTTGCAGAGCTTGTTACTAAAGGCAGCTCTGTGGCTGTGCGATTGGCAGTCCTTCAGGACACGGGAGACTGGCAGCTAATTCGAAATGGCCAAACGGAGTGGACTCGCCCCGAGCCTCTGATTGACACAGTGGCGGCTGCCTGGGCGGACTTCGATGACCAGGAGGGGTTGGCACACGAGTTGGAAGTCGAGGGACATGAGAGTTTGATTGGCGCATACATTCACCGCGTGAAGCGTCACTTGCGGGACCTCGAACATCTGCCGGATTGGCTGAAGGAATTGCCCCAGCGTGTTCTCAGCAGTGTCCTGGCTGACGAGGTGTCCAACCTGGATAGCTTTGGCGTTGCTAAGCCAGTCATTGTTGCCACAAAGCAGGGTCGTGTCTATGCTTTGGATACTGGCAAGCAAGGTGCTGTTATGTGGAGTGTTCAAGCAGCAGAAACACCTCAGTGGGACGTCAAGGCCATCATCGCCCGTCCTGGATTCGCCACTGTGTATCCCAGCGACGGGAGCTCGGTGACAGTGAACATATCCACTGGGGAGATCACCTCGCGCTCCGCTGCTTTGGATACCAAGATCCAATCGGTTGCAACCGGCGGGGGCCAAAAGGTGCTACGTATCCAAGACAACGGCTCTCCCGCTGCTCCAGTTAGCGAAATCACCGGGTTCCTCGTCACCACTTCTGGAGACGGCCGCGTTTTTGGCTGGGAGGCACGGGACAGTAAGACCCCAGCGTGGGAATTTGTTCCTCCATCTGGCCAAAAGGTGATCTATGCGACGGCTCGTCCCGCTCACGATCCAGTTGCGTCGATTGGCAAGGTTCTTGGGAATCGATCGGTGCTGTACAAGTACCTGAACCCGAACCTTGCGTTGGTCACCGCTGTGAATGAAGCTGAGCACACCGCTAGCTTTTATCTGATTGACGGTGTGTCCGGCAATGTGTTGTATGCTGCCTCTCAAGCTAGAGTCGACACAACGCAGCCCATCGCCTCCGCAATTTCCGAAAACTGGTTTGCCTATTCTTTCTTCGGGGATGGGGTGGATGAATCGTCCGCCAAGGGCTACCAACTCGTAATCTCTGAGCTTTATGAGTCTTCTATTCCCAATGACCGGGGTGGCCTCGGCGACGCCGGGAACTACTCGAGTATCGACAACCTCCCGACTCCCCACGTCATCTCCCAGGCTTTCATGATTGACCAGCCCATCTCACACATGGCTGTCACTCAGACGCGTCAAGGGATCACCACCCGGCTACTCCTTTGCACTCTCCCATCGACCAACGCCATTGTCGGCATCCCTCGTCCGGTTCTTGACCCCCGTCGTCCCGTCAGCCGAGACCCGACTGCCGCCGAGGTCGAGGAGGGTCTCTCCCGCTATGCCCCCTTCCTCATGTTTGATGGGAAGTGGTATCTGACGCACTCGCGCTCTGTCGTAGGCATCCAAGGTGTGCTGTCCCGTCCGACTCTTCTGGAGAGTACAAGCCTGGTCTTTGCATTTGGCAGCGATATCTACGGCACTCGTTCTACGCCCAGCCAAGCATTTGACATTCTTGGCAAGAGTTTCTCGAAGCTTCAGCTGCTACTGACCGTGGTGGCTTTGGCGGTAGGAGTCTCGCTCCTAGCCCCGATGGTAAGTTGTTTCTGAACAAGCAATTATCGCACTTGTACTGATTGATTCTAGGTACGCAAAAAGCAGGTTAATGCGCTGTGGAAAGCTACTTGATTGCGGGATTTGCTCTCGGCTGTAATTAATAGAATTGATTGCATTAATGTTGGATGCAACTTTATTCGTTTTCATTACCGTTAGATCTTTACATGGCTGCTTCTGCATTGTATACTGATACACATCCCTAAGACATCCGAGGCCCATCCAGCCGTGATAGTCCTGAAAGAGATCAACATTAAATAATTTTGTAATATACATTCAAAGGCTGTCCAATCCATGAACTCCCCAACGTGGAACCCACCGACGAAGACTAGGAGCATTTTTATCAATCTCCACCAAAATAGCAACAGTAATCACCAACGTCACCAAAATGATCTGAGCAACACCGTTAGTAACTCCAAACCACCACCATACATCATACTCACAGCAAAAAGTAACAACCACACGGAATTCAGCTCCCACCCACCCGCATATACCTTTCCCCGAGAAATAGCACTTTGCTGTCTCCAGAATCGATACGCGCCGATCAGAGCCACCAGCACGGCGACACAGTGACAGGCAACAGACAAGGGAATCCCAACTTGATAAAACCCCAACCGGTCTTCAGAAGGCTTATTCCGCTGTAAACGGAAGAGCTGCGCGACGAGCACGCCTTGCATGGCGATAACGACTGACGTGCGAATATACGCGAGAAAGGTTCGTTCCAAAGCTGCAATGACGATGTCAGACTTGTACTCCGTACATCGTACAGCGTACCTGGTTGTTGCACTCGGTACGACGTGTTCCAGCCAGGTACAGAGAATGTAGGTACACACCGAAATGATCCCTGTTACTCTTCTGCGCTACCGTGAGCGTCACGTTGTGTGTCCAGAATTTGCAGATCCGTCGCCATGGTCCTGGACGTGTGTCGTGCGATCGTGGTGTGATGGGTCGCGATGCCCGTGTGGTTACCCGGTATTCCTCGCCGGATGAGGCGGATGGTGCTGAATAGTCTAGTTCGTTGTCTTCGTGCGTTTGGATCTCGTGGAGTTCGAGGGCATGGTCGTCGCCTGCGGAGGTTGGGCGGGATTCGCGGATGACGGCGCTGGATGGGGGGTCTGGGGAGTGAGGCGGGGGTTGAGGAGCTGTCATGATTGCGAGGAGAATGTCGCGGTGGTTGATTGCATGGTGAGATTGGATCGTGGAGTTTGGTTGGATGTGGAGGGGCGGTCAAATTGTGGTTGAGGACCCTTGATCGGGTTGATCATTGGACCCGCAATTGCATCCACGGTGATCTGGGGTGGTGATCTGTGGGGAATGGAGTGCATTTAGTTTGAAGTAGTTGATTGAGGATGGGTTTGCATAGTTCACGGTGGTATCAAGATGGTGTCTGGAGAGGGATAGACTAATGGTGGGAATAAGTCCGGATTGCACCATCGAGAGTTGTGAGTGAATGAGCTGATTATTGCAGCGATTGTTGACATTATAGTGCAAAGCGTATAGGAAGATGATCAATGCAATTAGTTTCATCTCAATAGCAAATGTTTTGATTCCTCAGCAAGATCAGCAAGGGGCTCTATAATTATGTTTCACGCGGCCGAGATATGATCCCGACATGGCATCTCTATATCCACAAATCTCTATATCTAAGTATGCAAGATCTATTTTCCTTTCCAGAATAGCCAGCCAAAAGCTGCGACAAACTTCAACCCAGCGGCAAGCCATAGTGCCGACTCCATGCCGCCGCTGCTGCGACTCATCCACCCGCCCACGATAGCCCCGATCAACAAGAACACCACACCCCCAACACGACGATTGCGCTTGACATTGGCCGTGGCCTTGTCCAGGATCTTCGCGTCCGATGCGATATCAAAGTAAACACTGGTCAGGACAACGGTGGGGATCTCGTTATACCCGAGCGATCGGCTGCAGGTCATGGCGCCGGCTGACTGGAATGCGAGCAAGGCGATTGGAATGAGCTCCAGGAAGAGCGGCCCGCTTTCGAGAGACATGTCGCTGGTTGTATGCGGGATCAAGTCACTCTCAATGAGCGCCACGGCAATGACAATGAGGATGGTCTGGACGAGGAAGGAGACGAATAAGGTGCCACGGCGGAGGGCGCCGACGGAGCGCATGATGAAGGAGAAAATCATGGCCCCGGCGAAAAAGGCGAGGATGGAGACGAGCGACTTCAACCAACCCCAGTGTTTCCCAACGGGTTGATTGGAAGCCCCGAGGCCGAGGAAGATGGTATTACCTGTGGACGTCAGTCATGTTTGGCGCTTACGGATCGGGTCACTCCAGCTCGTACCGGTTTGCATGCCCAGGAAACAGGACCAGGCATTGTAGGCGCTACTATCGCAGAGACCAGTCAAGAAGCACAGCATTAAGCAAACCAGATCGGCATGCGTGGGGTCGAGATTCTGTAGCCATCGTCGCGTAATACCGGCCTTTTCGCGTTGGTCGGGGGAAGGACTGGCTTCGAGATCCGGTGCTGAAGAAGGTTGAGAAGGTTTCTCCATGACGCGACAATCTCGTCCAGAGGGACAAAAGAAAGAGAAGAAGTCGTCGCCGTGGAGTCGAAAACGGAAAGGGAATTTGCGGGTGAAAAAACCCCGATTTTCGGTCGTCGTAGGGCTGAAGTTTGGAAAATCGGAGAAAAGACCGTGTTCGGCGTTGGTCCGATTTGCTCCATCTCATTAACGCCCGCATTGATGCATTTAGCCTCGGTCATCTATCAAATTACATGGCAGAAGATCAAATCCCCAGGTTTATACTTCACGATCAACAATCTCGGCCAATCATCGACCAAGGCAACGGTCGTGCAAGGGATTCCTCGGCGCACAGTCCAGGGCCCGGGCGTGTCCGATCCAAATGTATTGCGACTTGATGATATTTCTCCGCTTCAACATTCATCATGGCAGAGAAACGTCTATCAACCCAACAAATTGCCGAGCATAACACTGCCGAGGACTGTTGGATCGTGGTCGATAATCAAGTCTGGGATGTCACCGATTTTCTAGACAAACATCCGGGGGGAGCTACCAGTAGGCAAAGTCTATAACGACTGATTGAAGATTGCTAAAAGAAAGACAGTCATTTTAAAGCACGCTGGCAGCGATGCAACGACTGCGTACTCGCAGGTTCACGCACCAAGCGTGCTGCCAACCAACTTGCGCCCCGATCAATTCAAAGGCAGACTAGACGAATCCACCATCGATGGAGCCTGGTTGAAAGTACCGCCTGGCCAGAATCCACAGGTTGTGCATAGCCACGAAAAACCGCCACTCCAGACTTTGATCAACTCGCATGACTTTGAGCTCGTCGCATCCAAGACCGCCAATAAGAAGACCTGGGCCTTCTACTCCAGTGCAGCCACCGATTTGCTCACGCGCGACGCCAACAAGTCCTGCTTCGACCGCATCTGGTTTCGACCGCGAGTCTTGCGCAATGTCCGCAATGTCAACCCAAGCACTAACATCCTCGGCGCGGATTACAGTCTCCCGCTATTTGTGAGCCCAGCCGCAATGGCCAAACTGATCCACCCGGACGGCGAATGCGCTATTGCTCGCGCGTGCGAGAGTAGAAACATCATGCAAGGCGTGCGCATCTCTTCTCATGCTTACCCGCATTCCTTCCCTTTCGCTGTTCTTGGTTTTCTAACTACCGTATAGATCTCAAATAACTCATCCTACACAATGGAAGAGTTGTCCACCGCCGCTCCATCTGCTAGCTTCTTCTTTCAGCTGTACGTCAACTGGGACCGCGATAAGTCTGCCGCTCTACTCCGGCAATGCTCTGCGAATCCAAATATCAAAGCCATCTTCGTCACTGTGGACGCTGCATGGCCGGGAAAACGCGAAGCAGACGAGCGCGTCAAAGCAGACGAGGACCTCTCAGTGCCCATGTCGCCGTCCAAGGTCCAGAATGATAAGAAAGGCGGCGGGCTCGGCCGTGTCATGGCTGGCTTCATCGATCCCGGTCTGACATGGGAAGACCTAGTCTGGGTACGGCAGCATACTCACAAGCCAGTGTGTCTGAAAGGTGTCATGTCGGCTGACGACGCCCTCTTGGCCATGCGCGCTGGTCTGGACGGTATCTTGCTCAGCAATCATGGCGGTCGGAATCTAGATACCAGTCCACCGTCGATTATCACTCTCCTCGAGATCCATCGCCGATGTCCAGAGGTCTTTGATGCGATGGAGGTGTATGTTGATAGTGGGATCCGTCGTGGGACAGATATCCTCAAGGCTGTTTGTCTGGGTGCGACGGCCGTCGGTATGGGACGAAGTATGCTCTTTGCGACCAATTATGGACAGGAGGGCGTGGAGCATTTGATCGATAGTAAGTTGATTCTCCTTGATTACGGTAGCATGCTAATGGTGTCAAGTAATGCGAGATGAACTTGAGACTGCGATGCGGAATATAGGAATCACATCGCTGGACCAGGCGTCGCCTGATCTCGTTCATACGGCTGATATTGACCATTTGGTTCCCTCTTCTCGCTCCCATCCGTATGCTCGTGCTATAGCGAAGAGTCGTTGGCATGGTGCGAAACTGTGATCGGTCGATTAGGTACAAATAATGCATAAGGTGTACATGATTATCTCTTAAAATTCCGATCGAGCCTGGCCTATTTCAAATTAACAAAGACTTTGGCATTGGTCCAAGGTTAAAACTTACGCTGGCCCAAGTTCCAGTGTTAGGTAAGAGTCTCGGTTCCACTGTATCAGTGCGGGGTACATTTTGATGAAGTATTAGAAAGAGAGAAAGATTTGCTAGGAGAATTAAGATCCAGATATTGTGTGAGATAGTTCTATTTAAAGACTGATTTATGGTTCTGTTGTGTTCGGTTGTTGGTTGCGATGGATGACGCACTTCTTACTAGACGATCCAAGGCTACAGAGATGCTAACAATAAGCTATTATTCCCTATCAATAAATCAAGCAGGATCATAATGTACTTGAAATAGTATTTCCAATGCAATTAAAGAATGGTGACTCGGCAGTTGATCGCGGTGTGGAGAACTCGGCGATTCCACGAGCCTCGGTTCATCCGCTACTTTTATACGCTCGCGACGTCAACCGTCAACTCCCATACCACCATGTCATCCCCCTTTCGCGTGGTCGAGCACTTGGTGCCGTGTCAATACCTTCGTGAATACCCTGCTGCGACCGCCAACGATCAAGAAGAGACCTTGCACCTCGCAGTAAAGCAGTATATTCCATTGGATAACCCGAATCCACGCCCCGGCGATGTGACGATCCTGGCTGCCCACGCCAATGGGTTCCCGAAGGTACGACGGGTCGATTGTTTTCGGACATGAACTATACTAATGTTGGTTTGTACAGGAGCTATACGAGCCTCTTTGGGAAGAAATCCACGCGCGCTCAAAAGATACCGGATTGAGGATTCGAAGTATCTGGATGGCCGATGTTGCATGGCAAGGCGAAAGCAGTGTGGCTAATGAAGACCGCCTGGGCAATGACCGTATGCAATCATCCTATTCCTGAATGCGCTACCACTGACTGATACAGCGAGCTGGTTTGACCATCCGCGCGACCTTCTCCATCTTGTCAATGTCAAGCGCGCCGAGATGCCTCGTCCGATTGTCGGGGTTGGACATAGCATGGGCGGCGCCCACCTGTAAGTGTTCTAGCGACCGGCAGGATAATACAAAGGTTGCTAACATCAACATCTAGCACACAACTCAGTTTGATGCACCCTCGGTTACTCCACACATTGGTGCTGCTCGATCCAGTAGTGCAGCCCCATACCACCCAACTCGATGGTGTGAAACTCGCTGTTGAGAACCAGCGCATCATTGCCAAGACCACCCAGCTTTCCACGTACCGACGTGACAAATGGCCGTCGCGCAAAGCCGCAGCGGAAAGCTTCAAGCGAAGCCCCTTTTACCAAGCTTGGGATCCGCGCGTCTTGGAACGTTGGGTTCAGCACGGCCTGCGCGACCTCCCCACGGCCATCTACCCCCTCGACGAGCCCGTCCCCGACCCAAGCAATCCACCAGTCACCCTACGGACTCCTCTTCATCAGGAGGTTTTCACCTTCTCGCGACCGAATTATCAATATCTGCCCGGCAGCGGCGCGTCCGTCAACCGCCTGACTCACCCCGATCTCGACGCAGATCATCCTCACACCTATCCTTTCTATCGGCCCGAGGCGGCGCAAATATTTTCGCAGCTGCCACGTCTCCGACCCAGTGTGCTTTATATCTTCGCTGGCAAGTCGGATATGTGTCTCCCGGCGATGCGCGCGGCCAAGCTCGCCAACACGGGTGTGGGAATCGGGGGGAGTGGTGGGGTTGCGGCCGGTCGTGTGCGCGAGGTGTTCCTAGAAGAGTTTGGTCATTTGCTTGCCCAGGAAGCAGTGAATGAATGTGCTGATGCGGCAGTGAGCTGGTTGGTGCCGGAGCTCCGACGTTGGCGCGAAGAAGAGGAAAGTTTTCGAACGGAATGGGCGAAGAAATCCAAGATCGAGAAAATGACTATCGATGCGGACTGGTTGGCGCATGTCCCTGCACCGCCGCATCGTCGCAAGCCCCAGCCAAAGGAAAAGGCAAAGATATAGATCATAGATTTCAATAGAAAACTCTTTCTAAATATTCAATTGCTGTCAAAATAGTAGTTTCATCGTAGTCCGAGTCTATGCGAGTCACATGCCGTCAACCCCGCGAAAGAAAAAAAAGTTCGCCGATCCAAATATCGACCTTCACCACAAGATGCCGGTAAGACTGTCCAATTCGTCTTGGAAGTAGCTTGAACTGAGAATTACTTCAGCTTGTTATTCTGACTGGCTTCCCATGCTCTGGCCTCACCTATCGAGCCAATCAACTGGCATCTCTTATTGAGAAGACACAAGATGAACTCTTTGCAACCGCCGAGAATGCGTCGCCCGTCTCTTTGAAGTCTCGATTCAAGGTTCATATCGTCCCTTCTCATGATGCCTCACATCCTCGAATCGTCTACGATCATGCCCGGACCGAAAAAGAAGCGCGCGGGGTGGCTTATGCGCGGGCGAAGCGGGCACTCACCAAAGACAGCATCGTGATTCTGGACGGGATGAATTATATCAAGGGGTGGAGATATCAGCTATGGTGTGAAGCTAAGGCTGCGGGTACAACATGCTGTGTGGTGAGTGCTTTAATCCAGGTCAAGGAAGTGGCTCACTAATATTCTCCAGGTTCACGTTGGAACGCCCACCGATCAATGTGTTGCGAACAACGACGCACGACTTCGTCGCCAAGCCGAGACGGTCGATACAAATAAGCAGGCATCAGAGGAATCGAATAACACTACATCGAACGAATCAGCCTTCGTCGACACCGAGGAACCTTACCCGCCAGAGCTGCTGGACAATCTGATATTTCGCTACGAAGAACCCAGTACGCATAGCCGCTGGGACAAGCCTCTTTTCACCGTTCCCTGGTCCGACCCAGAGCCGCCAGTCGCGGATATATTTCAAGCTCTAACAGGAGTTGTTGTTTCTGCTGAATCAAATGCTGAAACCCCGATCAACCCCCTCGTTGAATCTCTGGCTGCATCAACAATCTCCTCCGCTGCCAGCACCACCACTACCGGCAAGACCTTTTCTCGTGGAGGATCTTCACGGCCCAAAATCATTCCTCATCATGCCACTGTTCAAGCCACCGCCACAGATTCTTCCGCCTTGTACGGAATGGAAAAGTGTACGTCGGCTGTTGTCGGGGCCATCCGGGCTTTCACTCAGTCAAATCCGTCTGCCGAGGTAGCCCTGGCACAGAGCTCCAATAAACAAGGCATTGCTATTGAGGTGCCGGATGCATCGATTCCGGTGCTCATTCCAACCCATGTTGCGGCAACCGGCACGACCGACGAGCTGGCAGGCGCCGGAGGAATTCTGGCTCTCCCGAAATTGCAGAGGCTGAGACGGCAGTGGATCAGTTTGAACCGAGTTTACATTGCGCGAGGCCATGCAGCTGCCCAGGGCAGACTGGCCCAAGACCAAATTCCGGACGCATTTGTGCGCTTTTTAAATAGTAGTTTTGGGGGTGACGGCGAGGATGCTTGATATCATGCTGCACATGTAGTCTGGAAAGCATTGGTATGGCGTTATTTTCTAAACACAGCGGTTGTTCTGTTTTCTGGGTGAACTGACTCGTAGCACCTGGAGCCATGGCGTTGTCGGGAAATGAGTGTGTTCATCGTGAGCATTGATGAATCTCCGATTGAGACCACCGAGAGACCACGATGAATCAGACATCGTATACATTGGAATTGCTCGAAACTTCTGTCAATGCGACAAATTCGTCGAGACCAAGGATTGCGCTGTACGGAACATCGTCAAAGCAGCATCTCGACGACTTCCACTCTGAGCAAGAGGATATTCTCGCAATGGCAAACAAACTTGAAACTCATTTGAGATTCGTTTCAGGCTGATAAATCACCGAAATCTGGATTGGTGCGCAATTCCTCCCAATCATCTTCTCTCCCTATTGAGACCAGAATCGGGCAAGTGGCGGGTCTCAATAGATCCATCACCACAAATCATCGCCATCCAACGAATTCAAAAGAAATGCTTCTCTTTATATTTAAAATTTCTCATCTGGCTCATTAGAATTATTTCTATTCGGTTATCAAGCGGTGCTGGTGGTGCAATATCGAAAAACGATACTCTTGCCGGTGAACCATGAGCCTCGCGTCGGTCTTGTATTTCCTTAACGTCCTATGGGCGATTCCGCACTTTGTTTTCGGTCGACGAACCGATTCGCCAGATGTGTCCCAATTCAAAGTGAATTCGTTACCAGACAGTCCCTCCTTGCCGCCTAGCTGGGCTGGGCGGTTACCGGTCCCAGGTGCGAAGGAGGGCAACGAGATCTTCTTCTGGCTCTTTGACGCAGAAGATGATCGATACGATGACAATCTTATCAGTAAGACTCATGATATCATAATGTCGGACATAAGTTAACAGTTTCAAGTCTGGCTCAATGGCGGCCCGGGCTGCTCGTCTCTAATCGGGCTGACGACGGGCAATGGTCCTATTTCCTTCGTTGGAAACTCGACTCGCTTGCAGCGCAACCCATACTCGTGGACAAAACTAGGCCATGTGCTCTACGTGGATCAACCAGTGGGCACTGGTCTTTCAACTGCTAGTGATCCGTATCCTCTACACAACCAGGATGATGTGACTCGAGACTTTGTCCGATGGCTCGAAGCACTATTCGCCCACTTCCCGCACCTTCAAGGGAAAAACATACACATGATGGGCGAGTCATATGCTGGAATATACATTCCATATATTTCGGCAGCTTTGATGGATGCAAATGATTCATTCAACCTGCGTTCCATGTCCCTGGGAGACGGATCATGGGGCAATGCTGCTGCAATGTCCACAGTCGCTATCGGTTCATACATGCATTCCCAGGAAAAGCTCTTAAAAGTTCCCAAGGATATCCTTTCGACATTTAGTGCGGCCGACCATATCTGTGGATTTGACACTGCGCTGAAACAAGGTCGCTCCTATCCACCGAAAGGCAAGATTCATATCCCAGGGGATCCCGAAAATATGAACTACCGACGACTTCAACGCCGCGATCTCGTGTCCGTTGCCGATGGCGACTGCGAAGCACCAATATCCACCGCGGAAGAAGTGCGCACCTCGATCCTCAACTCTACCTGCTCCGGTCCTTGCGCGACGTTTTCAACAGCCCTACAATATCTGACAACAACCTCCGCAGCAGGCACCGGTCCGGCCTGTTTCGACGTCTACGACATTCACCATGACTGCAAAAGTGTTGACCCCTTGACATTGCTTGCGGAATACTTCAGCCGCGCAGACGTCCAGTCCGCGCTTCACGCAGACAACACTGGCTCCTTTAGCCCCTGCAACTCCATGATATTGAACACTTTACTAGCGGTACCCACCACTCCCCCAGCCTACTCTGTGCTCCCGGACCTAGTAACGAACCACAACATCTCCCTTCATTTCTACCACGGTGAATGGGACATGCTCATCAACCATCTCGGGACTGAGCTGTCTATCCAGAACATGACCTGGAATGGCGCACAAGGGTTTTCTCAACGACCATCCAAACACTTTTACGCGGATGATCCCGCACCAGATAAGAAAAAGGACCATCGAAAGGATGTCACTGGTATCTGGACTGCTGAGCGAGGTGTCTCATATCACTTGTTCCATGAAGCCGGACATAGCGTTTTTGCGACGAAGCAGCGGGAAATGTTTGCTTATGTCCGGGATGTCGTAGTGGGTGCTGGAACGAACTGAATGGGGCAGCTCAGCAGATTTGGATAGTCGTATTTTAATATTCACCTTAACTTTTTTCTTCCATGCGCTCTCTGTGGGCTCTAGATTCTCTTTTGCCCTCTTCCTACTCTTTCTATCCTATATTCCACGGGCTGTTATCCAAGGTAACAGTCTGCCAGTCCTTCGTCAAATTCATGCTCCTGTGTTTGGTCAGGTAGTTGGTCAAGTTTCCTTGTCGAAACGATGCCTACCATCTATACGAGACAAGCCTAGATTCAATACAATCCGAGAGATATGTGGCAAGTGTCATTATCGCCTTGAAATTGCTTGTCAATCAGCCTTTATAGTTCTCTATCATCATCGTTTGTCACGCCGTCCCGGATCAAGGGTATTCCTCCTACCCAATCCATCACCACGAACCATCGCATCGCCCTTTTTACCCAAAACCACCTCGAGAGCCTGAGTCAAAGCATTGGAATCATACTTCATCCCAACGACAACTTCCCTAGTTCCATCCAGAGCTGTAATCTTGCGCCCGTACAACCGAAGTGTCTCAATGCCCATCTGTGCCAAGCGCTCCCGGTCAACAAGCGGAGTACCCGGTCCTTCCAGATGTAAAATATGGGTGACATAGGAAGTATATGGAATCGGCGCTGGCGGACGAACCGTGTCGGGGGATGCAGATAATGCAGGGGATCCGTGTGACGGGGGAAACTCATCCACACGGCGACCGCGACTTTCCTCGCCCGCCCGCGCAATAGCTTCCACAAACTCAGATGCGGAGAAATATTGGGATGGAGGTCCTGTTTCGCGATCCAGAGACCCGTTCAGAATGAGGATTTTGTGGCGGGCTGGACTCGCGGCGATGGCTCTCCCGACGCCGCGAAGTACAACGACCGGAATGATGGATGTGTATAAAGATCCTATGCTGTAGATAATAGCCTGGCTGTCGTTGATGGCGTCGACCACGCGCGGATTGGCCGGTGGTCGGATTTCTTGCCCATATGGATTGATGTACCATATGCGGCTGATTCGGCAGGGCAAATCCTCATTTTTGGCTTTGCTGAATGAGATGTTCTTGTTGCGGAGGGTTGCCAATGACCCTGGGAGATGATCCTCTTCGTAGGAGAGGGCGTCCGACACGTCCGAGTCTTCTGCCCCGTCGAAGTCATCTCCGGCTAATAGTAAGCTCGGTCGTCGCCTGCTGTTATCACCAAGGGCAGTTGCCTCGCTTGGATGGGAAATGCTATTCTGGCCCACGATGACAGTGCCGTCGGCAAGCGTGGCGGAAATATGGTGGGAAAAATTCGAATTAATGGCTGGGATGACGCGGACAATATCAGATTGAACACCACAAATGCTGCCGAGAAGATAGATGGCGCTTTCCAGACTGCCACTGAAGAGTCGCGCACCAGTTAGAAACAAATTGCCAACACTGGCAGAAGTAAAGTCGAAGGTGGACGAAGGTGGACGAGCTCGTTTGAGAATCTCCAAATTCAGCGAGTTGAAGAACGAGCGAATCAGTTCCTTTTTCGCAGGAGAAATGGACTGCCAGAGTGTGGAAGTCCCATCAACCACGGTCAACCATTCATATGAGGCTGCCGCTGGATCTGCGGGTAGACGATGGTTGAACAGAGATTTGATGGCGGTTCGTTCTGGATTGGACGGTGAATCTGGAATCAATCGCACCAATCGACCTGCGCGAGACGTTAGCAACGATAATCCAGATCGCGTGCGGATGTCGCACTTCGAACATCACCGATTCCCGGTCCTCCGAAGATCCGAATCAGTTCTGAAGATGATCCTCCATTGTCACTGATGGGAATGATGTAACTCAAGGGACAGTCTTTGCTCTCCCGAACGGCGTTGAACACGTCGACCAGATTGTTGGCTGCGCTGCCTCCGGAAATGACCACGATGCCTCGGTTGGACGCGGTAGGCATGGTGGAGATGGATCACTTTTGATCCTATTCGACGGATGATCCTGCGAGGCAGTGAATTGGCAAAGATGAATTCGAGACCGAAATGGTTCCATTCGGGAAACGCCACGCATGCCACTTTGGAACTCAGCAACGCTGCCTCCACCAACGATGAGAATTGTGTGGGAGTGAAATTTGCTAACTATGAAATGGTTATCATTTGCTGTCTTACTCAATAGATTCGAATCGTGTCGGCTTGACAAAACAGTGAAGATGAGTACTCGCGACCGATGGCACACGATGTATATATGGAATCACTCCAGTCAACGGATCTATCTAGTCAAGATCACCAATGAGGTTTTTAGTGATTTGGTACTATGTACGATGGTTATAAATTTGCCTGTCCAGTTAGTTAACCATCTCAGTCGGATGATGTGGAAGCCTTGACTGCTTCCATGCGCGCATATATATAATGCCAACTCGAAGCTCCAGATCATCCAGCTTTGCTCTTGTACGCACCTGGGCAGCTTCGAACCAACCATACATTAAGAAAGCATATGGAAGCAGCCAATCGCGTGTGCTAGACCCCCGCTCACGCAACGCGACTTCCCCGCTACACTCATTTACTTCGATTCCACGTTTGCAGTTCTGCACCATGCTAGAGAACAGCACAAACGATTCTCCGCTTCTTGAAATTGCTTGCTTCAATTTCCATTCAGCAATCAATGCGGCGAATGGAGGTGCCGATCGAATCGAGTAGGTTTTCCATTCAAGATGCCTGATTTTCTATCTAGACCCTGCAGATAATGACTTGCTTTGAGATGCTTCTTTCGGAGGATTTCTTACATTGTATTCGATCGTCAACTAATTTATTCCCAGGCTGTGTCAAAATTACAGTGCTGGGGGCCTCTCGCCAGATTCAGACTTGCTAATAAGATTAAAATCTCATCTGTCGATTCCAATCTACGTCATGATACGCCCACACTCAGATGGATTTGTCTACAATGACTCGGACTTTGAAACCATGAAAGCCACTCTATTGTCATTGAAGGATCTAGGAGCTGACGGTTTCGTGTTTGGCATTCTCAACGCGTCTCCCTCGACCACTTCATGGATTGATGTCAACCGGAATAAAGAGCTCGTGACACTGGCAGATCCCAAACCTTGCACATTTCATCGTGCTTTTGATTGCATTCCAGAGTCCGCTTGGGATTCTGCGTTAAACGACCTCGTTGCATGCGGCTTCACCTCGATTCTTACCAGCGGGGGCCCATCTGGAAATTGCGCTGTTGACTGCACAAGTTCCTTAGCCGAATTGATCCACCACAGAATTCATCTTCTGCAATCGCGGATTGGCCCGGGCTGCTCAGTCCCGAATGTCATTGTTGGTGGCGGCGTACGGTCTGCAAATATCGAAATGTTGATCGGGAAAACCAAGGCGCGAATCTTTCACTCTAGTGCTCTTCCGACTTTGGGAGAATATGTTGATTTGAATGAGGTAAAGAGAATGAAAGTGTCTCTACGCAATGCTGTGCTGTGATGGTCAATTCATTGTCAGATACCAATAGCCAAATTGGATGAATTTCTCGAAAGTACTTTTGAAGGGGATGCAGATTCTCAAATATCCACCTTGATGCCTTTTTCAGCCCCAGGAAATTTCTTTACAGTTGACATTTATTGTATAATAAATCTACTTCAACGATATCCAACGGGGATTGATTTGCATTTTTTTCCAGCTTCGACATGCTGACACGGTCAGTTTCATGGTCTGGGCCGCAAAAGACCCGACGTACATGACCATGGACATCGGTGAATTAATTTCGAATTAATAACAGACCACAAGTGCGATTGTCAGGGTACGCTTTATGAAAATCTTCTCGGTCTGCTTATTATAGTAAAGTGTCATCGCCACGACCATGGCCGAGATGAATAGTCCTTTCGAGCAACTCGCTGACATCTTGCACCAATCGCGAAGCATTTCACTTGCACAAAATGGTATCAAACTGCCATTCCTTAGTTTGGTTGGACTTTCTTTTTCTAACTACTATGAGCAGAAAACCACAGATCTCTCAATATCCTGCAAGCACTCATCACTATCGTGGGACTTCTTCAAACAGCAGGCAAGCACAGAGAATTCAGTGTTCTTTCCGACGTACTCGAAATATGTCAACTACCATCCGAGCTTGGAGGACTCGGAATACAATCTGACATGTCTCTGACTGAGAAAGAAGGATCTGAGATTCTGTTCCTTGTCTCGGCATGGCTAGAATCCCTCAATTCAACGGACCATGCTAAAGCCCTGCCAAAACCTCTTCGTTTTCGACCAGAGGGCCGTCGTGGCATGACGCTAAGTGAGAAGATATTTGCCATGCATGATATGCAGCAAAAGGGCTATGTCACTCCAGGCGAAGTAATTCGCATCCATGTGGACTGGGTAATCGCTTCCGAGGTTTCGTGGGCAGTAAGGAGCTCTCCTGCATGATAAAAGCACATGCTGACGAGTGTTACAAGGGCATGGAGCAGACCTACAACAGTCTCGGGAAGCCTGGCATTTTTCGGAATGATCGTTTCTGGCTTGCTGGTGACCATGTTGTTGATCCGCGAGTTAACAAACTGCCAAAAGTGCAAGCTTTGATTGACACGAGTGAACGAGCTAAACATGTCTTTAAGATGACAGATTATCAAGGCATGAATGTGGGTAGTTTTCCGTGCTGCCTTGCTGAAATAATAGCAATCATTAACAACCATTTTAGTACACCATTCTACACACGGAATTCTATCGCGAGCGTGCACAGCCTGGAATGGTGGTGATTGGCTCGGACTCTCATACATGCTCTTCTGGAGCAGTTGGCTGCTTGGCTATTGGGTTAGGTGCCGCCGACGTAACTCTCCCTTTGGTGACGGGTGAGACATGGTTCAAAGTACCCGAGTCAGTGAACATCCGACTCGTCGGCATCCCGAAACCGGGAATTGGAGGAAAAGATATCATTCTTTACATACTACAACAACTCAAAAGAAATACGGTTGCCTCGGAGCGGATAGTCGAATATACAGGTCCAGGAGTGACACATCTATCCATCGACACGAGATTTGCTATATCAAACATGACTGCGGTAGGCTAAGTACCTATTTGTTTCTATGACATACTAATTCAACGTTAGGAATTTGGTGGCATAACTGGAATCTTTGTGCCTGATAACGTCACTCACAAGTTTATTGAAAAGCGACGACTCACCCGGCATAAAAATCTATGTACCTATTTTAAACCCGATGAGGATGCAGAGTATGCCGCCGTTTGCGAGATTGACCTGGGAAATGTCACTTCATTCTTAGCCAAATACCCCAAGCCCGATGATGTCGTTCCCGTGCATGAAAATGAAGGCATGGTATTGGATGGCTGCTTCATCGGCGCTTGCACAACAACTGAGGAAGACTTGATTCTTGGTGCATTGGTCCTTGAACAGGGACTTCAGCATGGAAAAGTCCCAAGCAGGAAAGGAAAGAGAAAGGTGGTCCCTGGGTCAATGCCTATCCTCCACAACCTGCGTCAACTCGGTCTCGTAGAAATATACGAAGCTGCAGGATTCGAGGTCGGAATTCCTGGATGCAGCTACTGTGTTGGCATGTCAGCCGATCAAGCAGGATCAGGAGAGGTTTGGCTCTCTTCTCAAAATCGAAATTTTGAAAATCGCATGGGAAAGGGTAAGTCAAGTAGACTATCGGATTGGCTTTGATCGTTGATGTCCTTTCTAGGTTCTATTGGACATCTTGCATCCGCAGCCACAGTCGCATCGTCTTCTTTCGACATGAAACTCACAGACCCACATGAGCTTCTCGCAGGCATTGATCTTAACATGTGGGATAGCCTGAGAGGAAACTCAAGCAAATCTGCGTCCGCCGAGGTACCGGCTAGCATCGAGTATGTTGAGCCAAGTGGTTATCGCAAAGCGCAATGTGATGCTGCCCAACGGAAAGATGGGAGTCAATCAGAGACACCGAAATCGATCGGGAAATTGGGAAATTCCTCTGGAAACGTTCTGAAAGGCAAAGTTCAACGACTAGGTGATTTCATTGACACGGATGCGGTAAGTTCTATATCGCCTGGAGATGGTCAAGCTAATGCAAGTGTCAAGCTGGCACCAGCCGAGTTTCTCGTAGACATGAAAAATAACGAGATAGCTGGACAGCATTGTTTAGAGCATACGCACCCCGATTTTCGTCAGCGTGTGAAGAATGGTTTAAATATTGTCGTCGCGGGCAACGGACTTGGCTGTGGCTCCTCTCGTGAACAAGCCGTGATGGCCCTTCTTGGTGAGTTCAAGCAATAAAATATCATAGTCAGAACCACTCATAAAGATGACATTAGGATGTGGCGTTCAATGCGTCATAGCAAAGTCATTTGCATTTATTTTCCAAAGAAATATGCCTAACTTGGGTCTTCTCGGAATCACAATGCCAGATGATGCATTTTTCGAGACTGTTGTCGATGGCCAAGATATTTCTATCGACCTCAATACCAAGATGATCGATACTAATGAGCAAACATTTCAGTTCCAGCTCAGTGAGATGGAGAAAGAGCTCTATGATCATGGTGGTATTGCGTCTGCTTTTCGACATTTTGGTAATAAACTATTTGAAGCTCTGGTTTCCAATGGACCAAAAACAAAGGCTGGAGACAGACATGAATTTTCAGATGAACTACATGCGGCACTACAATGGTAGAAACAATTTGATCTCTTCAATGGCCACATGTCAACACTATATTTTCAATAACCAAAGATCAACACTTGATTGCAGGTGGTTGAAATCGATTTCTTGTTAATACCAAGCTGATGAGCGCTACGGGGTGAAACCCAGTAAAATCCATCTAACGAATGGACTACAAATCCTTGAGAAATCTCTGGACTATACTACAGACACCAGATCTATCTACCAAGTCCTTACTTTGAGTTAACATTCCTGACTAAATTTAGCAAATCGGAATTTCAGAGATATCCCGCAAAGAATGCTTTTCCGCTTGGTACATTCTTCATCGGTACTTGGCACCGCCGATCTATCCTGCTTTTTCTTCGGTAGCTTGGGTTGTGCTTTGAGACTTGCCTCTATGTAGCAATTTCTCAAAATGGAATTTCTTGGGTTACTAGACGCAAATACTTTCGAGGTTGGCCTTAAACGAAGGTCTTTGCCCGAGTGAGCGAGAACAGTTAATTATGTTCGGGTCGAAGGCAATAGGTAGATCCATAGGAATATATTGACTGACATCTATACACAGTCTCGGTTTTCTTTCATTAAGCTGAAGTGTGGGAAGAAGTACTTTAATGTGGATGGCTTTGGGCCCCGTACAATGTCAACTGTCAAACATAAATTACTGAAAACACTCGCAGACTCAGCCATAAGGTAAGGAGTAGACAAGACTACATGTCAGGTCCCTCATGTTGAGAGACGGCAATTGACCAGCCACTACAGCAGGAATGCATCACGGCAAGGAAGCAACAGAACTTCTTTTCTTCCGATTATCCACCAATCACATCAAAGGTAAATAGTTCCGGAAGTCAAATCAAGTTAGCCTCGTGATAAATCATTCGTTGGAATGTATGGAATTCTGAATACTCCGGTTATGGCCGCAAACGGAAGTGGCGGGTGAGTGGCATGTATAGAAGACCCACAGTGAATATTTATTTTTATCTCGAACTACACGATTGGTGAATGTCAGACATTGAGCCAAAGCGAAGATAATTAATTGTATATAGTAAGGACCGATAATAACATGGATACTGTGCAGATGATATATAGCCAAATATTCCCAGGGAACTGCATTCATCGTCTGTGTTGAATCAGACCATGAGTTTAATGATTTTATCCATTGTCGTAGGTATTCATGCGTGGCAGTTGATCACGGCGCCGCTGAGGTCGAGTGGATTGACGCCGTGCGGGTTTCCATCGAGATCCACGAAAGTGTTCTGGGCTGTCAGGATGGTGACGGTGATCCACTGGTTCTTGAGGACACAGGTGATGCTTTCGGGGAATTTGGTCAACTGGATGGAGCTGGCAATGACATGGCCATTGGTTGCCACAGAGGTTGAGCCGAAGAGCGAGGCGATGCTTTGGTCGGTGTGATCAGCGGCCAGGGAAACTCCAGCATATGCGCCGCTCTGGTCGTTGGAAAGAGCCACGGTGACGTGGTGGGGATTGCGAGCCTCCAGAGGAGCTGCAGAGGCCGAGGCAAAGAGGAGAGCACAGGCGGCAATGAAAGACTTCATTTTGAATGGATTGGCGAGTCGAGAAATGACGAGCAAAGTGACAATGCTTTGGGAATAATGGGAAAATTGGCTGGAGAGTAGAAGCTTGATGGACGGAAACCATGGCGATGACAGCTCTTTTATATTCCTCCCGTGCCAGGAATGTTGTATTGCAACCAGTCTCGGCCTATCTCGAGATCTGGCCGTCGTGTCTTACCTATTCCTGGATGACCGGACTCGAATACAAACGCCACTTAGATACGGGTCAAGATGTTCAGGCTGGAAGACCTCATGATCAAGTAAGTCTGAGATGACTACAGGAACGAACGCCACAGCAGCTCTGCTGCCACCATGGCTAACCTTGTATGCGGTCCACGTATGGAAAATCTACGGCGATGTGTTAGCGAGACGATAACCTGCCAATGAAAAGGTATCAATCATTATGAAGCGCACATTATTCTTCATTAAATGTGAATAGGATATTTAGTGAAATACCAAGTGCATAGTTAGTTCTCTACCCAGTGACCGATGTTACCTTGATAGAGTTATTAGGCCCCCTTGGTTGGACCTCATCTTGAACATGGTGGTATTGCCAAGTATTCTAGTCTCGTTTGAGACAATGAAATCATAATATTCAAGTGAGAGGTTTTCCAGAAAAGCGTACATCGTTAAGTTGAGTTCAACGATACGACGCACTGAAGAAAATTCGAATGTCACAAAATTGCAATCACAAGGCGATATAGCAAGTCGGGGGAACAGTGAGGACTGGCCAGCTCAAACTATGTTTGTTTATTACCAAAGTCCTAGGACCAACCCGGAAAATAATAGCCTTGTTAGACGCAGTCCACGTGGAGGCCTTGGGCTGGAAAAACGCGGGGAATAATTCCTAAGTATATCGCACTCGAAGGTTCATCCTCGATACTTCCATGCGGCTGAGATCTCGTATCCGCTTCCACGGTTTCACATGGCGTTTTGCTAGATCTGTCCTCGATCTGAGACAGTCATCCAGTGAATCTAGCGGTCAGTATTGAGGCAGGAATAATGTAACTACTCTTGTGTTAAAATCCACGAAATAATAAAAATAGAGCGAATGACAGTCTACATCTGCCGAGGAAGCGGGGCTGAGCAAGACTAAGACAACCAACGCATCCAACTCAAATCCGGTCAAGTTGAACGGAGTCCACCTCAGGATTGTGATTTGGAGAGGGAGGTTTGCTAAAGTAGTTGAGGTGGTCGTCAAGTCATTTTGGCCAGCCATCAACCAAATAATGAAGCTAAGCTGACTGCAGCTGGTCTCATCCACGTCTATGCGTCTAGATTTGATGACGTATGCATAGCTCAAATCTCACGAGACTAGACATGTTAGATTATTAAAGAGACCATATCGGTCCGTGACACATGGTTGGTTCCTTGGAATTGTTCATAGTCGTTGGTCATCTTCACTACAACGTTCTTTCATTTGTTGTGGAAAGACAATTGAAGGCAGCCCAGGCGCAAAAAGATGAGTAAGAATATTTGATTGTTGATTTCAGTAAATTGTCTAAATGTCTCAATTCTTCTCATCGCCAGCGAGGATAATTCATCGAGAAATTGAACCCTGCATTTGACATCGACGATGCGCACGTCCAAAGCTCCTAGCTCGCGAGATTAAATTTACAGCTCATTAACCTAATTGAGAAATTAGTGTTTTCCTAACCCATTCTGCTTCCAGTCAAACTCACTCTGTAAGACCAGGGACGAGCATTGGGGTCCACTTTGTAACAGCCCGAGCCAGTGTGGGAAGTACGTCCCTCCTTGCACTCTCTGTCGGTGTACCATACATATTCGTAGCCATCTCCCTCTAGCTTGAAAGCACTAGCAGACTGGTCCAGGAATTCCTGGCATCCGTATCCGGTGTCATCACCACGCTCTGAGCCAGTGGCATTTTCACAGTTATCGGCGGCGGAACCGGTCATCTTCCATGATTCAGCAGCGGAGATGGCTGCGAGGAGGAAGACAGGAATGAAGGTGAAGGTACGCATGATGTTGAGGAGGAGTTTGTTATAGCAATTGACTGAGGGAATGAGTCTCTGCAAGATATCTATGGGGTTTTTATAGCCTTCTGACTAGTTCATCACTCATCCATGATTATTATTTTCCCATGTCTAATGGCCCCTGGACCCCAAATCTGATAGACTGCGACGGACCAATAATTACGAAGTTAACAAGCAACACTTCATTCCTTCATTATTTTATGTACGGTCGGATAGTTGGTGTGGGTCCATGTTTTATTCAAAAAAAGGTAGCATTGGAAGATGTCAAGGACACGCGAGAAGAGTGCTCAAAATGGCATTCACCGAGGACTCTATCCAGATTCTGTAGATGTAAACTTATTCAAGTACTCGATGAAGTGATCAGACCAGCTTGAAGAAGATTAAATTCTCTTGTCTGTGGCGGCCCCAATGAGCCATACTGGGCAAAGCAGGGGCTGAAGGGGCAGCCTTGTGCACTCGGCCCCGTCATGATATCATCCCACTGATTGGATCGATGATTTTTCCAACTTTTGTACCTATGGCTAATCATTAGCAAGTAACTATACGCAAAATTGGTCAACCTTTGGGTAAAGCAGATGTTGGATCGAATTTTCAGCCCCAGTACGGAGTACGGAGGACTGTAAACATCTGATCCTTCGAGCTCTTTTGTGAATCTAGGCCATTCCATGGAAAGTGGTTGCCTTGTTTTCCCCAAGAGTCTTCCCTCGTCTGTCATCTCGTCCGTAGAAGAGCACAACGGTTGAATAACTTCAGTATCAACCACAATTATGCTGTCAAGTGTCCCTCGCGTTCTGGCACGCGGAAACCTTGTCAAACATGCCTCAGAGTGACATTGTATTTCTCGGTGCATTCACTGCTGTGGACCGTTTCCCCGTAAAGTCTCCGGAGACCAAAACAAAACCACAATGAGAACCCAACAACACAATTTCACTTTGATGGTCGTCTAGCGATCTCGGTCGCTCACTTTAAGCTAGATGACCCTTGTGCAAGAGCTCGTTGACATTGGCTTGCATAGAACGGTTCTGAGAGCTATGGTTGCCACTGTCAGAGGACGATTAGACTGACCATGATTTGCTTCGCTGCGACATGGAATTTGCCGAAATCTGCCAAGAAAGCTTCAAAGTCGTGAATACCACATCGCGATCTCTTCTGGACATGTTGACTCGCTGGTATTCTAGTCCCGTTCGATTTCTCTCCGCGTGAGCTCTATTCATGAACTCCGCATCGGCCCCCAACGGCATCACATTGACCGGGAAAGCATGCATCTTCTGCTTTCAAAGGCAGATCTTACTTTCAAACTGATGGTGTTGCATTGACATGCAGTTTGGTGGCGCTGGTGCCGTGTGATGATCTTCCGGCCTTGATGGTAGCTCGACCTTCCAAGTCATCAAGCACCAACGCTCCGGGTGCGACATATATTTACTCGCTTTCTATTTCTCATTCTGCGAGAGCTGTTTATGCAGAATCATTGCTGTCCTACGCTCTACTTCCCATTGTCCGGCAGCGGGAAATTCTTGCTTGCGACTCCTTTGATCCACCATGAAGTTTTCGATTCCCCTGTTCAGTACCGTTCTTCTCGCAGCAGCAACTGTCGCAGCACCTCTTACAGCTCAACGTCAGGCACGTAATGAAGCCCGCCGTCTCGCGCGCGCTGAAGGTCGCATCAGTCGCAACAGCCGCCCGCCGTATAAACCGGGAACAACAGAGGTGCTACGTCTCAACGCAAGCTCCCACCCACAGTACAGTTTGAACTGGGCAGGCGCCGTTCTCATCGGTACCGGCTACACCTATGTTACAGCCGAGTTCACGGTTCCTGCTCCCAAAGTCCCGGCGGGAAGTCCTTCCAACAAACAATACTGCGCCTCGGCGTGGGTTGGCATTGATGGAGATACCTGCACCACAGCAATCTTGCAAACTGGCGTGGACTTTTGTATTCACAACAGCTCCGTCTCTTACAACGCATGGTATGAGTGGTACCCGGACTATTCCCATGATTTCGGCGGCATCAGCATCTCTGCTGGGAATGTGATTCGCGTAACTGTGAACGCGAACTCCCAAACGACGGGAACTGCGACGGTGGAAAATCTATCGACAGGGCAATCTGTCAAGCACACTTTCTCCGGCGCCGCCAGTGGTAGTCTGTGCCAATATAATGCTGAGTGGATTGTTGAGGATTTTGAATTGAATGGCTCTCTTGTTCCGTTCGCTAATTTTGGGACCGTCACTTTCACTGATGCCAGTGCTTATAGCCAGGGAAATTTCTTTGATGCATCTGGTGCTGTTCTTATTGATATTTCGCAGAATAACCGAGTTCTTACCTCGAGCTCTGTGGATGGCAATAGTGTGACTGTGCGTTATAATTAATGCACTACTTGGCTGGCATATTTACTTGACTCTGGCGGGGATGAAGAATCTGCAAGAAACTATATTGCATTTTGGTTTATCAAATTGTAAAAATATGGAAGTTTGCGCTCACGTTGGCAACCAGGAAATGTCTGATTTGTTGTACATTCAGTCTAACATATCTGCGTTCAAACTCTTCTTTTCCAACCAATCAGTTGAAAATCCTAATCTGAGTGCCAGACTTCATTGGGAGGCATTGACAGTACTATCGGTAACGAATCTCCAAGCCAATCTGCCCGAGGTTATCATCCAGGGACGATTTATGGACCAGACAATTTGTATATACTTCTCAGCATGAGTAAATTGCGCTTGAATCTGCAATTTCTTATTGATCCAACACTTACCGTAACCAGGCATCGCTCTGCTCCAAGATCGTGATCCGCAACTCGGGAAGTACGACCGAGCAAACTCTACAGGCCATCGGCAAATACTATCGAAGTCTATGAGCAACGTCTAATTTTACTATTCATCGGAATAGTGTCGATCCTGTCGTGCAAACTAAATCTATAAAGATTGCCGTGAAAAGCTCGGACTATTCTGCTACAATCTCACATTATCAACATATCTCTGACAACTATAGCCAGGCAACATGAAGCTGCAACATCTTCGTGAAGCTGGAATTACAATATTGATAAATCTCTCCACCTTCGTGTCACCGCATCCTTCTCCTGTTTCGTTCACTGAAGCCGATTTTGATCCTTCCAACATCATCACTCGAGATGTTCTAGTGGTAGGAGGCGGCGCAACGGGCACATATGCGGCTGTTCGATTAATGCAAGACTTCAATAAATCGGTTGTTGTCGTTGAGCAAAAGTCCGTTCTAGGAGGACATACAAATACCTACCATGACGCCACCAACAACTCGACTATCGACTTTGGCGTGATCGTCTTTCATGACTTACCCTTGGTACATGCATTTTTCAACCGATTCAACATCTCCCTAGCAAATCACTCTTTCGATTCTGTTCTTGTCAAGAACGTCGATTTCCGAACTGGTCGTCCGGTCAATGTGCCGTCGAATCCTAATGAAACTGCGGCTGGCTTTGCCCAGTGGATGGAGCAACTAAACAAATATCCAACCTTAAGTGAGGGATTCGTTCTCCCAGATCCGGTTCCAGAGGATTTGCTGCTTCCATTCCGTGAGTTCGCGGACAAGTATAACTTATCAGCAATCGTTCCCATCATATGGTCATTTGGCCAGGGGTATGGCTCTATTCTAGATTCACCAGCACTCTATGCTCTAAAATTCTTCGGACCTGAGCTCGTCCGCGGTATATCCAGTGGATTCCTCACGACCCTCCACCTGAACAATCACGAGCTCTACGAGAAAGCGCTCGATTATCTTGGGAATAATACGAATGTCTTTCTCCGCAGCTCTATCCCCATCTTGTCCCGTAATCGCGGAGGCGAGTTCGGTGCAGCAGTCATCAGCACACCATCAGGCTTTAAGCTCGTCCGAGCCAGACAAATTCTATTCACGATTCCTCCCATGATTGATGATCCCCACGCATTCGATATAGACCGAGTCGAAGCAGATCTCTTCGCTCAGTTCCACGCAAATGGATACTTTACGGCTCTTCTCAAGAATACATCCATTCCTGAGAAGACGACCATTTCAAATCGGGTGGCCAATCCAGCAGATTTCTACCTGCCGCGATTACCTTCTTCATATATCATTGGCTCGTCGTTCGCACCTTCCAATCTCACAGATGTCAAATTCGGCAGCAGGTTCAGAATTTCTCCACGGGCCGTTCACAACCAGATTCTTACTGAAACTAGACGTGTCATTCCTGGAAGTCAGCCGCAGGTGGTTACTCTTTTGGATCATTCTCCATTTGGCCTTCAGGTTTCTGCGAGAGCGATTAGGAAGGGCTTCTATCGGAGGTTATATGCGTTGCAGGGGCGTGATAAGTTCTTTTGGACTGGTGCTGCTTGGCATGTCCACGACAGCAGTCTATTATGGAACTTTACCGACACTGTTTTGACTCAAATGCTGCAAGCCACGGGCTGATCGACAAGAGGAAGATGTGGAGATGTCAACGAGTGAGCACATGCGAGGAAGTTGTTATAACAGAACCAGACTTCTCTCAATCATGATCCGAACATTTATCAATTGTACTGCGGTATATGTCCAGAAAATAATGCCTGCTTTCCAGGATCTTCGGGCCATTGAATTCCATAAAAGCGCCACGCAGCATCTTTGATCACATCATAACATGCCCCGTAACGAAGGGGCTTCATATTTTGAAAGTCAATCATAGTCGAAGACGCCCGCGGGTATGAAAACTTTTGGCATCCGTAATCGATGATTATATCTGCTGCTGCTCTAATCTCAGGCTCGATGTCTTCCACAAGAACCTTGCTGCCCGTGCCAGTGATATTCGCCGAGGAACCGAGAACACAAACGCCCGCATCTGTCGCTAATCGAGCAATATGGTCTTGAAGTTGTCCTCCGTTCACTAGCATAGCTAATGTGCCGTCCACGGTACTCTCCGCCAGTAGATCTGATGGGATCTTTTGAACTATCGGATGATCGCGATGATACGGGGCAACGATTCCAACGGGGAGATCCAAATCCACGGTCAAAAGTCGAGCTAAACCTGCTGCGCGCGGAGTCATGTGGTGGATTTCTTGGTGGAGAGCATAGCTACCCATCATTGCGTGTCTTTTATGAGGTTGGCGTTTTTTGGTGGCGAATATGCGACGCAAGGCATTAGAGTCCGTTGCGACAATCCCGTATCCGACGTTGGCTGGGATGATTGCAACGCCTCCTTCTTGCAATACTGCCATGACCCTGTGTGCATCTTGCTGTGGGCTGATTGAGGCCGGCGTGGACATTCTCGTCTCTTGGGGAAGCGATGGCGAGATCTGGTCAAACAGAGCGATTGCCTTCCAAAGAGAAAGCCAATCGGATCTTTCACGTAGTTGACAGCTTCCTGGGCACCGGAGAAATATTCGATCTGACAATGAAGTGAGAAGTCTTCTATACAAGAGTTTCTTTGCTTTTGACCCGCGTCCATCCAATGGCTAGGACATTCCTAAAGTGGTGATCGACGCAAGTAGGAGGATATTCTAAATCAGGGGTTGAACCTCCGGGTCGTCTACCCTGGTAGATACTGGATGGTGACATTCAAGAGAAGCTTTCATCTCTGCAACGCTAGGTAACAATTGCGACGGATGGTCGCAGAGACCTGTCGAACGGTGAAGTATGAGATTGTAATTTCCCGACGAAAGCAAAACTCGCCAAATTCAAAGACAAGATGTCGAGCTCTGTCATCTAAATGAGTTGCTAGAATTTGCCGATTGGATCGATTGGCCGCTTCATTGCCATGCGAAAAGCACAATCCGAATTGTGGAAATAGAAGAGGAAAGATGTTTGATTTGAAGACACGGGTATATATGCCACGCTAAATGGTACTATCATGTCGAGTGCAGACGGATACGTGGGATGTCATTTGCGATCCAAAATGTATATCCAGTGAAAAACCTCTGGCGCATAAGTCGATGTGGATGCGACGCCGGAAGGTGCTTTCAAGGGAGTTCGCGAACGAAGTGTCCAGTATTCACCCAGGAAAGGCAAGTTATCGAAACGCATTGTGGAGTATGACAACACAATCCACGTCGTGTCGCTTCGTGTCAGGGGGACAAGATTCAAAGCCAGTAGTTCCACCGGAGACAATATCACTGTTGACTGTTTTGAGAGAAAATCACAGACGGTCGGACAGACGAATGAGGAGTTCTCGGTCGACTGAAATTTCTGGTCATTAAAGGTAGCGATGGCGTCGCTGGTGCTTTTGTCGAGAATAATCTCAAACGGTGCGAATTTTTCCAGACGGTCGACATCGTTCCAGGCGAGTAAATCAGCTCGTTCCCAGTTCATGGCCTGTTCAGGGGGGTTTTGGCGCTCTGCGTCTTGACCAAGACGCACCGCTTCGGCGGAGAAATCAACGTTCTAAACAAATCCGTGAATCAGTCAAACTGAACGATAGATGCAAATGACTTGACTTACTACAATGCCATTGCCCTTCCAATTGCGCTCAACACATGCATCCCGTAGCTTCGTGCCGAGTTTGGACACGCCCGGGCCCAGATGCAGGACACGAGGAGCATCGCCTTTGAGATTTGGTCGGTGTTCCAAGTCACTCAGGGCTACGTCCAGGAGAGCTTCACCGGAATTCAGCCATTCGCCAATGTCTCGGCCCGTTGCAAACCGGGTATCCCAGAATTCCGGGCTGTCATAGTCTGGGGCGCCGGCGACTTTGGTATGTGTTCGGCCTGCCGTGTGTGTCATAGTGGAAGACCGACGCCCCTTAACCCAGAGCAGCCCTTACTGCCAAGTGACCAGTTTCTAGTTGTCGATCGATCGATAGTGCAAATCGCCGGCAAGCCGTGGATCTTGATCTTGATCTTGACTTTCCAGGGCGTAAATTTTTGTGCAGCGGGAGCTCTTCTGAAGCGGGAACAATGATTGGTGCATCGCGAGGAATGTTCGGGCCTGACATCACCACAATCGCATCGCGTCACGATTCCGGGCACGCGACGATGACGGAGAAACATAAAGGGAGAAGGAAGTCTTGTAGGAGTTGGGCCATTCATATTCCACCATGACGGACAATCGAGCAAGAAAGAAGGTTGTCATTGTGGGCGCTGGGTCGGCGGGCATGGTATGAACTACAATGAAACGCGACAAGAGCGAGTGTTAATCATGATTCAGTCCTGTGCTGCGACGTTAGCAAATCATCCAGACTTGTTTGAAGTCACTTTAATCGACATTGATTCTCACACTGGCGGGCAAGCAACTTCCATCCCCCTGGATGAATCGAAACACGGCGCGAGTTGGTTGAATGATGGTGTACAAGGTGGCTCTGCCATTTTTCGACACACATTTCAATTCTTTCGTCGCTATGGATATGAACCGCAGCCCGTCAAGCTTCAAGTTGCATTTGGCAAAGGCCCGGATAACTTCTGGACGAATGTCTTCCCAAGCCGTTTGGTCGATCATCACTCGGGGGAAATCAAAAAACTGGGTCGGGTTTTGAAATATATCAAGTACTTGATGCCAGTCTTGGGTATTCTACCGGTTAAGATGATCTTGCGACTGTTCCGCTTTACTCGAGACTTCAGCAATCAAATGGTGCTGCCACTTCTTGCACTGTTTCTCGGCACTGGAAACCAAACTCCAAATGTGTCGAGCGTCCTGTTGGAACGACTGTTCAACGACCCGCAGATGAAGCTGTGGGAATATGACCCGGATACTCTATTGCCGAATTTGCCTACAATGTACACATTTCCAAACCTGGGCAGTTTCTATCAGGACTGGGCAACTGATTTGCGGTCCAAGGGTGTGGAAATTCGACTAAACACTCAGATCGAAATCATAGAGCGTGGCAAGAACGGTGTTACTCTACGGCTTCAGGAAAACAACGGTCCCTCTCAATCAGGGTCGAACTCTGCCACAGAGATGTTCGATGAACTAGTCCTCTGTTGCCCAGCAGACGAAGCACAAAAGCTTCTCGGCCAGCAGGCAACATGGCGCGAGAAGTATGTCTTAGGTGGTGTGAAATTCTTCAACGACATCACCATCACCCATTCGGATTCCGAGTACTTCCAAAGCATCTTCGAGTCCCAGTATGATCCCGCATTATGTGCACAAGCCACATCTCAAGAACGAAAGAATCAAATCTCGTTCGCGGAGCAGAAGCCCAGATGTCAAAAGGATGGTTGGGAGGGATTCCGTCCAATGTACTTTACACACTCGTTTGACTCCGACCCCGAGAAGATTGAAATGGGTTTCAACTGCACGAATTACCAGCACCAGTTTCGAGAGCAGGTTGGCGAGGGCAATCCTCCGCTACCCCGGGACCAGCAAGTCTTTCAAACCATCTTTTTGAACGATCAGCATCAACATTTGTGGACTTGGGATAATATCGATCAATCGAAAATCATCGGTCGGAAATGGTGGCACCAGTTTGGCCATCGATGGCAACACTATCTTCGCGTGGTGCCCGGTATGATGTTTATCAACGGGCAGAACCGGACACACTATGCTGGCAGTTGGACTATGGTGGTAAGTAAAAGTGGTTCTGCGATAAGGTTTCGCTCGGCTAATCATCTAGCAGAATATGCACGAGATCGCTTGCATCTCCGGTATTGCTGCCGCCTATAGATTAGGGGCCGAGTATGAGCCATTTGACGACTTTGCCGAAGACTTCTTCGCCAAGTATCTGATGGTTTGTCATGGCACGCGTTACAAGAGGAGGAAAGCAAAAACAACTTGATCATAATATAGCCTTATATACATTGTCTCTCGGTAATCATAATGCTTTACAGCACATATCGGAAACTCGGGATCTCGTGGTCTGTTTTGTTCGAGAACTCGTCCTGCAACTCCTCTGCCTCGGTCATCTCCCTCGGAGATCCATAGCGTCGGTCTCGCTTCTTGTTCTCGAACACGTAGAATACATATAAGCAAATGAGGAAAAAGGCACCGAATGCCAGGCCAGCCATGGCAGCCGTGATGCCAGTCTGGAGAAAGAGTTAGTGATAGGCTTTGTGGGAAATAGTCTCATGTCACTCACAGGGTAGACGGGGTGCTCGGCTGGAAGGAAGAATTGAGGTCCAACAATGTTTCCAATACAGTAAGCCGCAAACATCATCGCGCTCACGGTACTCTTCTTGGTAAATCCAGCCACGTTTGAACTGATCAGACTCAACGAGAGAGGGATGTTGGCGGCAAAGACGGCACCGAGAGAGAGACCCGTCAATCTTCCTGCACGATCTCCCTGGTCCAGCTTCCAAATCAAAATCATGCCAACCATAGACACAAGGGTATTCAGGATCATCATTGGAATTCGACTGGAACGCACGAATGATGCGACTCCCGAGGTCAAAACGAGAAAGATAAGCTGCGCAGCACCAATTGGGATTTGGAGGATCAATGCCCTCAGATTGGAGAATCCAAACCCAGCAATGATGATTGAGGAGAAACTGGTGACACCTCCATTGCACAGGTTCACACAGAATGTGTACAGGACCAGGAACCATGTCTGTGGATCCTTGACGGCCATCCAAACCTGGTTCCATCGGAATTTGCCTGTATCCATGACACCGGTCTTGTTTTTCAACGTCCGTTGCAAAGCAATGGCCTTGTCAGACTTAGTGAGGAAGATTGCTTTGGCGGGCGAGTCCGGGAGAAAAGCGAGAAGAATGAATCCATAGCCGGCAGTGACTGCACCCAGGACCAGGAACAGGAGCTGCCAGCTATTCACATTGTCGTCGTGAAGCAATCCGATCCCGTATGCCACCAAACCACCAACAATGGTTGCGATGGAGTTACCAAAGAACCAAGCTGCCTGACGTGCGGGCTGTTCCTCTCGCTTGTAGAACATACCCGTGATCAAGGCAAATCCAGGAGCAATGGATGCTTCTCCGACTCCGAGGAAGAATCTTGCTGCCATTAAACCTCCAAAATTCTTGCAGGCCGCGTGGCACAGCAGGACTCCTCCCCAGACAAAGACGGCAAGGGCCAAGTATTTTCCCAGTGGAAGGCGAACAATGAGGTAGGAACTTGGCCAACTCCAGGCAAAGTATCCAAAGTAGAATACGGCGGATGCCCAGTTGTATTGTGTTCCTACAAGACCCTGCCACAGGAAAATGGTGTTAGACGGATGATCTAGTTTTGACCAACGCTCATGAAGGGTTTATGAGGACGTACCAAATCTTCTCGAAGACCAAACATTGTTGCTTGACTGAGCGCCAGCTTGTCCATATACTGCATCATGTAACATAATCCCATGAGAGGAATGAGACTGATAGCGTGTTAGGGATGAACACACTCGAACGATGAAGACATCTTACCAAATATCGAGCTTCCACAAGACCTTCCGTTCCATAGCTGGAGTAGCATGTGTCTCCAGTACTTGACCAAAGTCCACATCACGAGCAGCTGGTGTGTCGTCCACCTTCAACATATCGATATCGACCGCACCACCCCCTGGCGGTGACTGGTGCTCTAGTTGTTGTTTTTCCATTATGAAGACAGTATAAGATAGAAAGACTCCCTGAAGAAAGGATCGAGGAATCAAACAATGGAAATTCAATTCTAAGTTTCTGCACCGGCGATGAAGCACCAACTATTTATGAAGAATCCTTCAATACGACGGGATTATCTGCCAAGGGCTTAAGCGCATACTGCATCAGTGGCAATGGACGGGATATCCCAATCTCAGACGCCGTGTCTGAATTTCTAGGTAATCTACCCCATGTCTTGGCGTGCATTCTACCTATCGTCTGCTCTCACCCTATCTGGGGGCGGGATTGGTCATGAAAACATGCGCCACGCGATGATCAGATGGCAAGCAACGGATTCAATTCTCGGTACTCGTGGACAATTCCGGGCAATGGTACATGCCGAAATCGCATCCTATACGCTACCAATTTCTTGGAGAAATCTTGGCCCAGGGATTCTATAACTTTAGACTTGACGTGGCCCAAGATCGAGGCTTGTCATCGGCAAATCAACCAATCCCGAGACGCGCTCGGCAATCCGTTAACATTCTTCTTCCTGTCGGCAACCCACTTTGCCTATCATTGACTATGGAATCCCCAAACACGACGAAATGCTGATCGTGCTCACGTTCAACCCCAAGATATCCTTACTTCCACCATGTTTACCCCGCAGATTCCATCGCGGGGGGATCCACCCATTGCCGATGCAGGGTGTCCTCGCCAAAATAATGATGATTATGATCAATCTGTTATCAAAATATACTCCAGTGGATCATCGGCTAATTCCATGCGGGGAATCCGCCCCGGGGTTTGGGCCTTGCCGATAATAGCGGACAGTCTCGGAGGTGACGCAACGGTTACCCCCCGTTTAAATGCTTGATTAAATATCATGTGCCTTCCATTGTCTGTTGTGAGGCTGTCGCTTCTTTATTCCCATTCACCATGACTGGTTCCGCCGTCAAAATCGATGACGTACGAGCTACTGCCGATGCGGCGATCGAGAAGCTGCAGTTGTCTCTCCGAAATCTGAATCATGAGGTAGGTGATCAGCCATGATATGGATACAGATCCATCGTCTGTTCTTGGCCTTTTTTACTCATGTGAAAATACCCCAGATCTGGTCCAATCCCGAACTCGCCTATGAAGAACATCATGCCCACGACAAGATCTGTGACTTCCTTGAGCAGCAAGGTTTTAGTGTCACCCGCCACGCATACGGTGTCGACACCTCCTTTGAAGCGCTGAGTGGTTCAGGTGGACGATTGATCAATTTCAATGCGGAATATGATGCTCTGCCTGGAATTGGCCATGCATGCGGTCACAATCTCATCGCGACCAGCAGTATCACTGCTTTCCTAGCGCTGTCGTTCGCACTGAAGAAATACGGTATCCCTGGACGAACACAACTTCTGGGAACTCCTGCAGAGGAAAATGGAGGCGGAAAAGCCAAACTGATTGAAGCGGGCGCCTACAAGAATGTCGACATTTCCCTCATGGCGTATGTCTTTCTGATAACTTTCGTAATCATAGCTAACTGGTTCAAGTCATTCTGGACCCAAGAAGTTGTTCCCTGATCAAGGCGATGCTGTTGGAATTGCTGGAACTTTGATGAATGCCCGCCAGAAAATCCACTGTGAGTTCACGGGCAAGGGTGCGCACGCAGGAGGAAATCCCTGGGATGGAATCAATGCGCTTGATGCTCTCGTCTCGGCGTACACAAATGTGGGGTATATGCGACAACAGCTTTTGCCTGATCAACGTATCCATTGCGCTTTCTTGGATACCCCGAAGGTCGCCAATGTTATTCCCGCGTGTACCAAGGCAATTTGGCAGGTCCGAAGTCCATCGCTGAAGACCCTCAAGATCCTTGTGACCAAGGTTCGCAATTGCATCCAGGCTGGGGCTCTGGCAACAGGCTGTGAAGTGAATATTGAAGAGTAGGTCTCTCATTGGTGGTACCATTTGATCAGTAACGCTGACACGTTCATTTTTGGTAACAGGGAAGAATTATATACTGATGTCCGCTTGAATGATACATTGTGTGAGCGATACCAAATTCACATGGGAGAGTACGATCGAAAGGTTCTCAAGCGACATGACAAGGTCCTGACAGCTTCCTCTGATGTTGGTATGTATTGCAGCTCCATGCATATCTCGCCAAGACTAATGACACAACTTCCAGGAAACGTGAGCTATACGGTCCCAACTCTTCATACGATGTTCGGTATCCCTGCACAGGAAGGCTCCTTCCCCCATCATCCCATATATGCCCAGGATGCGGGAACCGACGAGGCACACATGGAGGCTACAATCGTAGGAAGGTCATTGGCCTTGACCGGGTGGGACTTGATCACCGATGATGCCCTCTTCAATACCGCACACCAGCAATGGAAGGATGAGATCGCCCGTGAGGATTGATATCTGAAATAGATCATAAGCCAAGAATTGTACACACATCTAGCATATTCGCATATTTTTCTACTTCAGGAATAGCGTTTGGTCTTCTCCATATGTCTACATATTCAGGTATGTATAGTTCTTCGCAGCGATTTTCGGTTCCCTGCCCCTCCAAACTCCCGCTACTGGTTTGGTCATTTTCTCCACGTTACATTTTCCTATCCTCCTTTTCAAGTCCCGGGAATTCACTTCTACGAACTCAAAGCCACTGTGTATGGTTCCAAGGTTATATCTATGCAAAAAAAGAAACTCATTCTTTTATTTCCATATACTACTTTACTCTACATTTAGACCGAAACTACCAGGAATATAAATAACAGGGATTGTCTTTTTTTTGCCCTCTCAAATGCCTCAAATTTTTATTTCGTTCAAGCATTCCAATAACCTCTGTTAATTCTCCAATCGTCTATTATTTCCGGGAGCGGAATGAATATCTGACAATAGTTCATGCTAAAGGAACTAGAGGGCGAGGGCATCACGTGCAACGCTGTCATAGGTCGGATCGATGATTTAACTATTTTATCTCCCACTTCTTCACTCCCCGCATTTCCACTACCTAATGCCTGTATGTTGGTTCATTTGGATTGTATGAGGCGGCGGAATTCTTTATGTCCGGTCGGAACGCGCCGCGCTCAAAGAATGGTCAGTCATGTCCCACTGCGAGCCTTCTCCGTAATTGCCGACTAATCCGCTTTCTGACCAGGCTGCAGTACGTGCCGCCGACGGAAGGTGAAATGCGGCGAAGAACGTCCTGCTTGCCAGCGATGCTTGAACCTGGGTCTCAACTGTGAATGGGGCGTCCCTGTGAAGCGTTTTCGCTCTGATCAGGCTCGACAGCTTCAACCGGCCCCGATTTCTACAGATGTCGGCCTTTGGCCGGTGTCTGAAACTGGCAGTGACATTCTTGATGTTCCGCCGGATGCGCTACTCGACGGCTTGTCACCGGTCTCTTGGACAGGGGATGCGCTTCCCTTCAGTATACCTCCCACGACGGCGCCATTTTACCCAGTTGGAGCCCCAGTCCAACTTCCGACACCCCTTTACCCACCACTGAGCAGTGGCCCCAACATCGCGTGCGCCAATTCTTTAACATTGACGGAACACGACCAGAAATATTTTCAATACTTTCCGTCTTCCTCCATCGTATATTATTACATGAAAGGATGGCATTGGAGCAGCTTCTGCTACCTATATCAAGGGCCTGCGGCCAGCAACCAAGTCATCATGCGCATGATCCTGGCATTGTCAGCCAGCGACATGCACCGCAATGGGCTAGTTGTACGATCACCGGGTCGGCCCACGGCGGAAGACCACGGACGATACCATTATAGCCTTGCGGTCAAGGAGTTTCGGCAATTGCTTGAAACTCCCCGGCGGGATGTCTCCATCGCAGAGCTAGAGCTTATCTTCGCCACCATGTTTCTCATGATTACCTATGAATGGCAATTCGGCCACTCAGTGCGCCATCTTCAGCTTCACCTCCAGGGCGTGCGTTCTCTTTTAGAGTCTCACCCTCAACTTTTCCGGCTGAAGAATGCCAGCGACGCGTTTCTGGGTCTTGAGGACGACGAGTCATCTGAAGACAATGCGGTCACCAAGGTCTCCTTCATTCCAGAACAATTACTCCTGTGGACTTTGTAAGTTTGATGTCCCGTGTTGATTAATACCATTGCTGATTGGTTTAACTCAGGTACATCGATGCCAGCTCTCGGCCCATGGGACTGAGTGAGTCTTTGAATGATTATGTCCTCGAAACGAAGAACCCAGCATTGCATCCAGACCATCTCCACAGATGTGCACGTCTTTGGGGTCGGTGCTTCTGGGGAGGGCAATATCCCGATCAAGAGGTGCTGGACGATATCGAGAACTATCGAGGTTTGGAGCTACTCCACATAGGATTCTGCTTGCGCTACCGAACTTGGAAGGTTCTTGTGGACCATCCTTCTGGTACCGAGACGAAGGAATCACTGATGCAAGAAATAATCTCCATTCGAGATGTACGTCCCTTTTGAAGGCCTTTTCCTGGTGATTTTGATTGCTGACAAAACGTAGAGATACTCTGATCTTTTCATCACTGCAAAATTTGCCGGCAGCGTATCTGCCCGGCGCACCCTCAACACAATATACATGGCCGTGTGCACCTTCTATGCTCAGGTCATCTTTCATCGACGGCTGTTATTTGTCGACAGCTTACCTAGCGCAATGGACCGGCAGGCCACAGCTGGAATCATTGACATTTCTCGCAAACAAATGGCGTCCGATCCTCGGCTGATGCGACGCTTGCAATGGCCCCTCTTGATGGCTCTCATTGAAACTCCTGATGTCAGTCAGCGTGCCTGGCTACGGCAGCGCTTGTTCGACATGCGCGACTTTCACTCCGAGTACGAGTGGGCGAACGATATCGCCGATCACATTCTCGCTCAACAGGATGTGAGTCAGGGCCGCTACGTGAATTTAGCCGAACTGCTTCTTGAACGGATTCATGTACAGTGAGATGCTTGCCGTCTTGTAAGATATATGTAATTATCCAACTACATAGTTTCTTCGCTGCAATAGATTTCAATATTCTGTCTCTATATTTGAAAGTCAACATTCCATGCAATTCCTCGCCTCAAATGCATGATGATTTTCTCGTTAGGCATCGACAATTTCATTCGTAGCTCATTCAATTTTGACACACTTCTCCACACGTAGATCCGACATGCTTCGCCTCTATTTCAAAGCAGCCACAAGCTCATCAACACTTTTCATTTCCTTATCATTGTTCTCGCCCACGTCCAAAGCCACCAAAAAGCGGCTCACACAGTTATACCCCGCAATACCAGTCGTAAGCTCAACAATCTCCCGCTCATTAAACCCAACGACCTGAAGCTGCGCAAAAACCTCGTCCTGGACCTTGATAGAACGGGTCATCTGATCGGTATACCGCAACACAGCACGTTGCTGCGGTGTCAGCGGGCTGTTCTCAAGCTCAGCCAGACCACCTTCAGCCGTGCAGGGCAAGATGCGAGAGGCGTGGAGCTCTTCCGGCTTGATCCCGCCCTTCAATGCAAGCGGGGCATGTGCGTTCCATTCGTAGACGGCATCGTTGAGGACGGCAACTCGACAGACGGCCATCTCGAGGATGCCCGAATCGACAATTGTGCGCGAGCGGATCGCGCCGATGAAGCTGTTCCAGCCATCTGCGACGGGTGGACTGTGGAGGAGTGATAGGTCGAGTGGGATCAAGGGGCGTGGGTTCCGGCGCGCCGCGATGCGAGTGTAGATGTCTGCTGTATCGGCCGGTGCGTCGGCGGGGGGAGTTGATGGAGCGTAGGGAAGTCTCATTTTGGTCCAATTTGCTTTCTTGGTTTTTTGGCCTTGTTATGGTGTTTGTGAAGCTATTGTTTCCTATCATTTGAGTCTGGAGAACGCGGGGAGTGACACAACCGAGGTGTTGACCGGCGGATAAGGACTTTTCCCGCGCTCTGGGAGGCTGTCTCCGGTGGTTGCCGCAATGTTGGAGTTGATATTAAAAAAGATGGACGATATATGTGATAAGAATCAATTATCTGTTTATGAATGAATGGGTATAGACAGCTCAAAGACAAGCCTTGAGTTCAGGTTTTATAATTGTCTTGAACGACATAGATTTAGTACTAGCCAATGAAGATCAATCTGAAAGATGTATATTCTCCAATTGATGGACTTCGAGCATTCTCTATTTTCACATTGCCCATGTATGACCTCGGGAACTTCTTCTCGCTCGAGAGGTAAAGGTCTTGAGTATAACGATCCTCGATTCTTCCTACCTATACCACAGTCTAACGGAAAAAACTAAATAGTTCCAGTCATGACATCATCTAAAAATGAATTCGAGTACCTCATAGCACACCAGAGTCCATACAGATGGAAATGAGAATAGAGATACAATTGAAACTTGCAGAGGAATCTGAGGGTATGTATATCGACCAAATTGGAGACAAATGGACCATTCGGCAGTGAATATCGGTTGCGCTTTGCTTTCTTCCGGATGAGGGGCAATGCCGATAACCAGAAGAGAAAACACCGGGAGACGTGGGGTTATCACCACTATATCTCTCTTCTTTTGAAGACTTTCCTTCTCCATCCTCTCATCCCACTCACGTCCCCGCCATCATGCCTACCTCCGGCCTCCTCTACGTAACGATGCAGCCCAAGGGCTCGCTGACAGAGACCCAATTCCACGACTGGTACAACACCGAGCATGGTCCTCTGCGTCTGCGTCTGCCCTTCGTCACGAATGGTTTGCGCTACCGCGCAGCGGACGGCGAGAAGCCCGAATATGTCGCCCTTTATGATATCACCGACATGGACGAGTTGACCCGCAAGGCCTACCTGGATTTGCGGACGGATTTGATCAAGACCGAGCGTGAGAAGAATACTATGGCCCAAATTGATGTTGATCGCCTCCTCTATGATCTGGTGGAAGAACGCAGCGCCTCCGACTTTCTCCCGATCGAGGCGCGAGCCGACAACGATGCCGAGACCCGCGGGAGCGTTCTCGTCGCCGTTTCCACCACCACTCACCCGGACCAGCAGGCGGAACATGACCGTTGGTATCGCGAGGAACATATCGACATGCTTGCGCGTGTCCCGGGCTGGCGTCGCAGCCGTCTGTTTGCCACGGCTGCCATTGACCCCGCGGCCCCGCGTCAGACTCTAGCTCTTCATGAGTATGCCCCCGTCAATGGACTGGGAGGTGATCTCCACAAGGCCGCCATGAACACCCCCTGGCGCAATCGTCTCATGAGCGAGGCAGTCACCTCCAAGTCCCGACGAGTGTATAACTGGTTCTATACTTTCGGCCCTGCCCCGCGAGAGCTCACCTCGCTGGCCCAGCCCGATGTTGTCGGACCGTGGTCATCGAATGATGGTCGAACTCGCACTTTCCCCTCGCCCACACGACCTGCGGTCGAATCTTTTGTCACTACTCCGGACAATGTTGACCTTCAATACCGACTGGAGGGTAGCACCGACCCTCTCGCCCCGGTCGTGGTGCTGAGCAACTCCATCCTGGTCAACTGGAACATCTGGGACCGCTTTGTTGATAACTTTTTGTCTCGCAAGGAGAACCAGCGTTACCGTGTTCTTCGATACCACACTCGTGGCCGTCACTCGCCAAGTGGCGAGCAGCCCGTTACTGTCGACTCGCTCGCTGCTGACCTTGTCACCGTGCTTGATGCCCTTCGCGTGCCCCCCAAGGCCGCTCGCCTGATCGGTGTCAGCTTGGGAGGTGTTACTGTCCTAAACACTTCCCTCTTGTACCCCGAGCGCATTGCCGCATTCATTTCCTGCGACACCAACTCCTCGGCCCCCGAGTCTAACCGTAAGGCCTGGGGTGACCGGGTCGCCATGTGCGAACAGGAGGGTTCGACCGACCCCACGACGAAAGAACCCATTGTGGGCGAGCAACTAGCCGAGGCGACCACTCGCCGCTGGTTCGTCCCGGAGTCTTACGAGACTCAGCCCGAGTTCCTTGCCCCTGTCAAGGAGGCAGTGCGCACCAACAGCCTCAAGGGTTTCGCTCACAGCGTCAACGCTCTCTGTTCTTACGACATTCGCGAGCGCATGGCCTCTGCTACCGTCCCCGGTCTGTTTGTGGCCGGCTCCAATGATGGCGTCCTTCCCCAGACCATGCAGAAGATGGCCGCAGACCTGCGCGGTGATGCTGAGCTGAAGATCATTGACAAGGCAGGTCATTTGCCCATGGTCGAACAGCCGGCCGCCTTTGCGGATGTGGTGACTGAGTTTTTGGGCAAGATTGACGGCTGATTGTTGGATGTATAACACTGGACGTTGATAGTATATAGCACAATACTTGATGACTGTTGTTTTGGCTTCTCGTTTGTATTTTCTTTTCCGTTTTCCTTTTTAGATCTATAGATTTTACGCCGATAAATCCACGGAAAGATCCCCCGTGGTGAAAATACAAATGGCAAATACCCAACCAATATTTGACGACTATCAATAACAATTACAAATAATAAATGACTCCAGTATCCCACCTGGTCACATTTAATGTCCTTGTCGTGTGCCCGTGCGGCGTTCGAATCCCGCCACCCGCGCAGTTCCCCGCCCTCCGCTTCAATCTCTCACTTCTGCTCCTGCAATCTCCCTCTATACTCGCTTCGCCATGACCGACAGCAAGGTCCCTCAGCCGGGACCAGCCAAGTTGAAACGCAATGCCGGCCCTGACGAATGGCTGGAGGCTGCCAAGGACTGCAAGTACCTCTCTGAGGCCCATATGAAACAGCTGTGCGAGATCGTCAAGGAGTATATGATGGAGGGTGAGTACAGTCGAGCTAGGATGCACAACGAGTACTAACCATTTCTGTGCTCTAGAATCCAATATTCAGCCCGTATCTACACCCGTCACTATCTGCGGCGATATTCACGGCCAGTTCTATGATCTGCTCGAGCTCTTCCGTGTCTCAGGCGGGATGCCTGATGGCACCGAGCTCGATGCCCCTAGGACGTCCCCTTCCATCATTACCTCGGCCGATATCGAACCCCCGTCTTCTATCAGTGATCCCAAAGCTCGCAAGAAGCTCCGTGGGCCTGGTGTTAGCAATAAGGAGAATGATGAGGAGGATGCCGCAGACCCCGCCTCTCGCAGTCGATCCGCCAGCCAAACGTCCAACGACGTCCAGCTTAACCGGAATTTCGTGTTTTTGGGAGACTACGTGGACCGGGGATATTTTAGTTTGGAGACATTGACTTTGTTGTTATGTCTCAAGGCCAAGTGAGTGACCGCTACCCCTCGAAAGACCCCCGCGTGGACCCCGCTTACATTTGGAATGTGCCAGGTACCCTGATCGTGTTACGTTGGTCCGCGGCAATCATGAATCCCGTCAGATCACGCAGGTCTATGGATTCTATGAAGAGTGTTTCCAGAAATATGGCAGCGCATCTGTGTGGAAGGCTTGCTGTCAGGTTTTCGACTTTATGACGCTGGGCGCAATTATCGATGGAAAAGTGCTGTGTGTTCACGGCGGCCTTAGTCCAGAGATTCGCACACTGGATCAAGTTCGGGTTGTGGCGCGAGCACAGGAAATTCCCCATGAAGGCGCATTCTGTGACTTGGTGTGGTCTGATCCCGACGACGTGGAAACATGGGCTGTTAGCCCACGAGGAGCTGGTAAGGAATGCTTGCATGGCGCGTGTTTTGAAGAACTTTCACTCATACATTTTTTTCCAGGGTGGCTCTTCGGTGACCGTGTGGCGGACGAGTTCTGCCATGTCAACGACCTCTCCCTGATTGCCCGCGCGCATCAATTGGTAAACGAAGGGTATAAATACCATTTTGCCAATCAGAATGTCGTCACTGTGTGGAGTGCGCCAAACTATTGTTATCGGTGCGGGAACCTGGCCTCGGTCTGTGAGGTTGGCGAGGATCTCAAGCCGAGCTTTAAGCTGTTCAGTGCGGTTGGTGACGATCAACGGCATATGCCTGCTTCTCGGCCCGGCCGCAGCGAATACTTTTTGTAGAATGCAGATTGCACAGGCGCAGGCGTTTTGGATTGGTTTGGTTGGGGAATGGACGCATATTATAATGAATCTAGAGATGACATGAACGCTGTCGATACATCATTCTGGTCATGCATTCTATAATGGGTATTTCCCTCGATTCTATGGTAAATCAAAGACTATGTTTGAATCCTGATAGAATATTGAGATTTGTGATCCCGTCACTTTCGAGTTGTGCCATTGAGTTCGTCGGCACCGAGCGGCATGCTCATTGTCACTGCCCTCGTCGCAATCCGATGACGACTGTATTCTCTTGCCGAGCAAGATATATCAATTCCTGGGAAAGTAGTCTCTTCCATCTTCACTCAATTTCTCAATACTCAACATGGCACTCACCAAAATCGCAATTGCCGGCGTATGCAATTCATCTTACATCTTCCATTCACCAAAACTAACAACACAGGGAACCGGCAACCTCGGACCAACAATCATCAACGCCCTCCTCGAATCCAACTTCCAAGTAACAGTCTTAAGCCGATCCACGCATGAGCTCAACCCACAAGTCCAACTCAAAGTCGTCGACTACAACTCCACAGACTCGCTCATAACCGCTCTAAAAGGTCAAGACGCCCTAATCAACACTCTAGGCGTCGGCCACGTCCCCCGCGCCACGCACCTCCGGCTCATCGAGGCCGCATATGAAGCCGGTATCCAGCACTACCTCCCATCCGAATTCGGCAGCGATACGGCCAATCCACGTACATCGAAGCTGCCCGTCTTCGGGGACAAAGTTGCCGTCGTACAACGTTTGAATGAGCTTATAGCCACGGACGACACCTTTAGCTACACGGCTGTTATCACCGGGCCCTTTTTTGACTGTGGGAGTCGGAATAGGTTTCTTATTGACTTGACCGGTCCGTCGACTCCGCTTTTTGATGGTGGTGATGTCCCGTTTAGTACGACTACGCTTGCTGGGGTTGGTCAGGCGGTTATTGGTGTTTTGAGGAATCTGGATGAAACGAGGAATCGTCATGTCTATGTTGCTGAGGCGGTTGTGACGCAGAATCAGCTTTTGATGTTTTCTGGTATAGCTGATCGGTTGGAAGTGCGGCATGTTAGGACTGAGGATTTGGAGCGGGAGGCGTATCAGGCTGTGGAGCAGTCTACGCCGGATTTGCGTGATTTTATGGTGAATTTGATTCGGCGGGCTATTTTTGGTGGGGAAATGTATGGTGGTTGTTTTGGGAAGGTTGATAATGAGCTGCTTGGTATTCAGTCGTTGACTGAGGCTCAGATTAAGGATTTGGTGAGGCAGAATGCGTGATGGTTGAAGAGGGAGAATCTTGATCAAATTGGTACTAGAAACATGCGACTGGAAGTCTATCCACTTCCAGAAATATATCACTGCAAGAAACTAGATCTTGCTCTTGCTCTGAACTTGCGGCTTCATAAACCCAGCGAAGAACCGCGCCATATCCTCGTAGTTATCAACCTCACCCACCCAGCTCACATATTGGTCTGGTCGTACAATAACCGCTGCACCGCGCGCTGGATCAATGCCGTAGTTCTTATAGGCTTCGCCATGGCCTTCGTGGAATGACTGGTCGTCCACATAGACCTTCCAGTAATCCCAGCCCAGTTTCTCGTCATACGGGTGGAATGCTTCCGGTAGGTCTAGAAGCTCCACCTTGGTTCTCGGAGCCGAGTGCACAGTCAACACTTCGATCACACTGTCGATGGACTGGTTGGCCGGTGTGTAGCGGCGGATGAATGAGTCGGGTGCGCTCAGCTTTGCACCTAGCTCTTGCATTCGTTGCATGGTCTGGGCCTGTTGCAGATCGCCAGGGAAGACGATCACTCGCCATCGGCCGTTGCTCTTCAGCAGCTCTTGCAGGTGCCATGGTCGGGCGTCGGATTGGTTCAGCACTTTGAAGCTTGCAATGCGCTTTCCGATATCAATCTTGGTGGCTAGCTCGGGCTTGCTCATGACTTGGGTAGAGTTGGGTTGCTCATCTGCCTGCAAGTCATTCACTTGTTCGGGGGTTGCTTCTTTGGCGACCAGTAGACTGGAGCCATAGTTCACCGCTGAAGTGTGTTAGCTACGACAGTTTTCCTCGGTGATGAGATTATGAGACGTACCGAGTCCACTGGCAAACTCGTTGCCTTTCTCGAATGCATCTTGGAATTCTTCCATGCTGACGCCTTCCTCGTCCATGAGGTCCTTGGCTGGTCGGCCTGAGAAGAGCCTGGAGAATCGGTGATCAAATGCAATCAGCTCATGTGCGATCTTCTTTCGCTCGGACTGGTAGGTCTTGAGGATTGACGGATCGCTGTAGCCTTTAACGACATGCGCGATCTTCCATCCAAGGTTGTACGCTTTATAATGTCAGACTTCAGTCTATTTCTGGAAGGGGTCCACACTCACTGTCGTGCATGCTCACATTCATACCCTGTCCTGCCTTGGGAGAGTGGGTGTGAACAGCATCACCGGCAAGGAAAACACGTTCCTTCAACGAAAATTGATTGCCCACACGCTGACCGATCTGATATGCCGTCCACCAGTCGCAGTATGAGTAGTCCAGCTTGTACGGGTACAAGATCTTCTGGGCAGACTTGAGGATGTGTTCTGGCTTGATCCAAGAGCGATCGGCTTTGCCGTCTGTGCTTGCATGCTCGGTGGCCTGAAGTTGAATGTACAGCCGAACCAACTTGTTCTCGCGAGGAATCACCATGACACTTCCTGCATTAGCGGAGTGGATGGCACAGCGCTGGCGGATATCCGGAAAGTCTGTAATCGGGACAATATCCAGCACGCCCCAGACATAATCAGTAGAATCACCTTCCAAAGAGTAGCCAATCTGGCGTCGGACCCAGGAGTGAGCGCCATCACATCCAACCATGAACTTAGCATTCACGGTCTCCACCTGATCCGCTTGGCCATTCTTTTCAGACTTTCGGATAAGATCATCTGTGTCGTCTGCAGCCAGGTTACTTCGGAATAGGCCGTCTTCGAGTATGCTTTCCTTGCCATCAGCGTCTCGGTGATGCTGTTGCTGCTGTTGAGGGGTGGCTTCGGATTCGGACAGAGTACGCAGAGTGACCTTGATCGGGTAATCGTTGAAATCGGCCGCTTTGTTGTCATCGAATTCAAATGATGTGGGCAAAACACCACGCTCGATCGTGATATCGCTGTGCTCCTTGATTGAATCCAAGAAAAAGCGCTCAATTCGACCTTGATGCAGGACCACCTGCTGGAAACGACTGATCCCGGGAATAGTGTCAGGGATCCGTCCCGATCGTTGAATTTTCCCACTCTGGTCGGGGTTCCAGAAGCAGATCTCCAGCATATGGTTGGACTCGCGCCAGGCGCGGTGGGCAAAGTCAAACGAATCGAAGATTTCCAAGGTACGAGATTGCAGACCGTCGGCTTGGCCGTTAAAGATCTAATTCACCGTCAGCAATACGACCCCAAGACTTGATGTTCAGTACATGCCTTGGTTCCTCGCTTATCCACGACGCGTGTTTTGATGCCACACCGGCTGAGCCAGTTGGTCATCATCATACCCGCGGGGCCACTCCCCACGACGAGCACGTCCACATGGTCTTCGGTTGATGAAGTAGTGCCAGGCATACTGAATGATCAGAGTGATTGAATTGTACCGAGTCGTCGTGACAGGAAAACCACCGCATTCTTATACACAACGATCTTCATACCCGGCACCCCGAAGCTGGATTTCGGAGACCAAGTGGGGGTGGATCGATCCGTATTCCTCATTCGCTTCCCCAGACTTTCCCCGCAATTGATCCGCATCCGACATCCAATCCAGTCCTGCGTCTTTCCGCGTCGGATATACCAAGGATTGCGTCGATCCCATATCGGAAAAGGATCGGATCGGGCTTGCTCGGAAGAGCTTTGCACATACACGTCTGAAGGTGCATTAGGACACACCCATTTTGGCTATAGACACAAACCTAGGTAGCTACCTTACCTAGGTACCTAGGTAAAATACAGTTAGGAAAATCAAGTGAGATGCCAAGTTCATGCATAAAAAGTCCAATCGAGGCAATGCCCCACATGTGATGTACATTCAGAAGTGTGATTGCCTGGTCAAAACAACCTATCCTCCATTGGAGTATCTTCACCCGCCAGAGTATAAACTATAGACCCCGGAGGTCTCTGGCATGACTTTGGCGGGACGGCTCCTTCGAATCAGGCGACATCATCGCCGCCTTCTGCGCAAAGTGCATCAGCAGACCCATAACCGTCCTGTAGTCTCTAGTTTTGGTCGTCAATGAGCGTTGTGACCACTATTTAGTAATTAGACCGAGATACCTATTTCGATTAAAGATTATATGTTCACATACCTTAGAGTTGTGATTAATCTTGAGGAAATAGACATAACAGTCCCTTTTGTCCGCGTCTTTCCGGAGTCGATAGACCATTCCTAAGAGCGAGTTAAATTGTAATCGCAATCGGAGTAGATTTCGTAAGGGACTAGAAATCATAAGATACTAACCCATATAGGCCAGACACTAGGGCAGGCCAAGCGATACGTGATGCCTTCTCTTCGCTTCTAACAGAGTACTGCGTAACTTTCGATAAATTGAAGGTAAAAAGACGGTCTGGACTGATTACAAGACTGATCTCTGATTCTTCCGAATCAGCAATCGAGCGGAAATTATATTGAAGAGCTATAACTAATGCAGTTTTTCTTGCCTCTGGTTGGCTACTGGCCCTAATGCATACGCAGATAATCCGCCCACACATTCCATTCTTCAACCCCGCCATGACGCACTCATACACGGTCGCGCCGCACCTGGCGTACTTTGACGTCCCTCTAGCCGAATTCACGGCGAGTCGACCGGAATTTGAAAGTTTCGGCATTGGGGGGTACATCCTCTCACACACGAACCCCGCTGCCTCCCATGGTTCACCCCACATTCTCCTCTTGCAGCGCGCCCTGACAGACTCCATGCCGGGTTGCTGGGAAGGACCCGGCGGATCGTCTGAGTCGGATGATCGGACTTTGCTCGATGGTGTGGCTCGTGAAGTTCTTGAAGAGACTGGATTGCATGTCTCGCGTGTAGTTGACCTGGTTGCGGTCGACGGTTGGCAACATACTCGTCGAGATGGCACGCGGTTCCGCATCGCGAAATATTCGTTTCTCGTCGAGGTGTATGAGACAGTGTGTGAATCGTCTGATGGGATGAGAAAATCTGTTCCTCGAGACGAAATTCCCGTTTCCTTGGAGGCGACGGAACATCAGGCGTTTGACTGGGCGACGGAAGAAGATGTGCGACAGTCTCTATATACGAGCCATGGAAAATATCATTTGCCCTTACATGGCCAGCAAGGGAGCAATATTCTCCGATGTTTTGACCTATTCAAGGAGATGCAGGGAAGGGAACATGGTTTGAGTATATAACATTGGATGAAACCCGAAATTAATGCAGGGCTTGGACTTATAATGTCACTCTCGTAGAGTATCACCTTCAATCCTCTGCTGGGAGCGCCCCATCCGCTTGCATCTGAAGAGCGACTTCATCGACATCCCTCCATACGCGTAGCAGGTTCGCACCAGCCACCTTCGCTGCATCTTCATCACTCACTCCGCGACGCAACAACGCCGCAATCAAGTCCGGAAACTTGGACACGTCTTCAAGACCCTGGGGCACAGTGTCAACCCCATCAAAATCACTACCCAGGCCCACATGATCAAACCCAGCAACGTCCGCAATGTGTAAGATGTGTTCTACAACCCGATCCAATGTCGCATGCGCAGGATCGACACTAGGGATCCCGTTGCCGCTTTCCGAGGGTATGCACGAGATAAAATCAGGCGAGAAATTAACCATCACCAGCGAATTTCGATCCCGGACCAGCCTAAGAACATCATCTGGCACATTTCGTGGGTGCGCGCAAAGAGCTCGTGCCGAACTATGGCTGAATATCACAGGTGCACGGCTACCAGTCCATTCGGTCTTGCCGGCGCCCAGTACATCGCGCATAGTATCCGTGCTGACATGTGCCAAGTCAACTATCATGCCGAGTCGGTTCATTTCATGCACAAGCTTCTGGCCTTCTTGACTCACTCCGTGCCAGAGTGGGTCGGACTTCTTCATCCCGCCACCTGGCAGCTCCAAAACTGCAGCGTCGGCGTAGCGGTTGTGGCAATTATGGGTCAACGTCGCATAGGAGACCCCCAATTCATAGAAGATCCGAAGATGCGCGAGAGAATTGCCGATGGAATGTAAGCCCTCGATACCCAGCGGCGAGATAATTCGCCCCTCTTTGAAAGCACGAAGGGCTGTGGTGCCGTTTGGTGGCGTGGAAAAGACATCAGGATAAGCCCGCTGTACGCGCGACATCACGTCGACTTGTTCAAATGTTTTACGCACGCCTATGTCGCATAAGTGAGCGGTTCATCTGTCAAAGAATAAAGGATGCATACTGGCTGCGTAGTTCTCGTCGGAAAAGTCTGCCCCGTCCTTCGGGCAAGGGACGAACACACTCCAGAAGGTTCCTCCAACAAAGCCTTTCTTCAAACGAGGCAAATCAACATGCATGGGCAGTGTACCGTTGACGAAGGCCTCGGTGAAATTCGAATTATAAATATGGTTCTGGTAGAATTGGCGAATGAAGATGGGGAAATCATCATGCCCGTCTAGTCCATTAGCTTCATGTTTATAATCTTGTATATTTCAAAAACCTACTCACCAATCAGAGGAGTGTGTGTTAAGATCCGCTGCACGCGATCCTCAATAGAAATCGGGTGTCTATGGTAGCAGCGTGGCCAGAGCAACCAGCCACTAACAATCACAGCCAAGACCAGAAATGACTTTCCGAGGGAGATGGAGGATCTAGATCGATTGGCAGGAGCCTTTTCGTCTTGCGGCGCCACTTTCTCCATGGTGAAGTGTTGTGGAGGGTTGAAGTGCTATCACGCGATAAGGCAAATATTTAAGTGGCTCTGCACCTGATCGGCATGCAATTTCGACAATCAGCTGCAGTTGATCAAATTTTAATTATCTAATGTTAAGTTAACTATATTATCGCCATGCAGGTGCTTGTCGAGCTGGTATAGCTGTTGAATGTTAAAACTTCTATATTCTCAAATTGGCGGTTACTGGGGAACCAATGTTATGCCCACCTGGTTGCTTTCAATAATGGAAACAATTCGTCCTCTTGTCACAACTCACTCCCAACCTTGTTGAAGACGTAACAACACCAAATCCGATTCTTATCAGCGCATCTACCTAATCTATTCTCGCTGCTAGTCCCTTTTTATTGTGTGAGCAGGGAGATATGATAACGTGCCACCAGATGAAAATATATATAATGCGTATACATTCTTTGCGATTACCTATATGAGAATGAGCTGCTGTGTGCCGATCAACTATCACAAAGGTCCTCATCTGGCCTGTTCATTTGGTGGCTTCGAAGTCTATAGCTACGGTACAGGTTCACTTTGTAATCAAATGCTACCTTTTATTGCTTGATATGGCTCGCTTCTCTTTCGACCACAAGACTCCCGTTTTTCCATGCAAGGTCCAGGTGGTAGAGCGCCGACGATAACCCGTAGATCACTTCCGGGAGTGCAATTATTTATCTATTGGTTAGCTGGCAAACAGAAGTCGAGGTCGGGGTGTCTGGTCGTAAACACATGGCTGTGATGAAAGGACTGGATCATGTGTTATCAAATGACAGCCATTTGGTAAAAAGAAGTCGTCAGACTGCAGTATTCACAATTTTCTCTTTGGTACAGTAGTTCATTCAATCATGTCTTCAACAGGCTCATCTTCATAGTAGTCCGCCTGTGTGTATAGCCAAGGATGACGAAGTAATTCACTAGCAGATTGGCGATCCTCGGGCCGCCACTGAAGAATGCATTCGAGGAAATTCACAAACAACATCTTTTCCTCGCCTCTGCAAAAAGTGACCAAGTCCTCGAGTGACTTTTCGTGAATAGGAACTTCCCACGCAGACCATTTCCCTAGAAACTATCAGCACGCATGTGGCTAGAATCAATCAAGAAACAAACCTTTTTGATCGAAAAATTGATAGGATCTGGCTCCACGCTGTAGCAAGTCGGGTGGTGGTGGTCCGAGTAATCCAATAATCTCGGCAAGATGGGCATGAGGGGAGTAATCGCCTTCAAACGGGTGGTCCCCAGTGAAAATCATTTCTCCCTGGAGCAAGTGCCATACCTAATCTATGTGAGTATATTTGATTTTGAGGACTAATGACATTCAATATGCAAACCTACCATCATCCCTACACTCCAAATATCAACCGGATAGCTCCAATGAGCCCTGAGTATCACCTCGGGGGATCGATAGAAGTTTGGTTGAGCCATATGGCTTCGTCGCTTGTCACCTTGAACCGCAGACCCAAAGTCACACAGTTTGATCTTGCGTGTGGGGGTGGTATCATCAAAGTACTTCGTCATATATATCGTGCGCTCTCCCGTGGTCTTCCGTGGACTGGGCCATTCCAATTCCGCTGCGACAAAATTGTCCAAGAGAGATTCATCTCCAATCACTTGAAGGATATTATCGAGCTTGATATCTTCCAATCGAGTTAGAAAACATCCAAAGTCTGATTCATCAAGACTTACCGGTATGAACAAGCCTACAAAACCTGTGTAGGTATTCCAGTGCCCACAGTAATTGCTGGAGCATCTTCTTGATATCACTCAGCGTGACCATTCTCTTCTGCAGCTGTACTCGCATATCATACAAGCTCTGTCCAAGTGGTGACTGGATAAGGCAATCATGATCACCCCCTGGCCGGGGCAGTTTAATCAACTCCAATGCATCCCTCATATACACAAAACCATCATGTCTGTGTCGACCGGCATTTTGAATATACTTCATCCTTTCGAATTCTCTTCGGCCACTTGCTCTGCGGGTAAAAATCTTTAGAGCAACAAATTGACGCCATCTATTTCGCAGAATTAGAGACACAGTCGCAAATAATAGAAATCTCATGGGCAACTTACTGCAAGTCCCGGGCCAGCCAATTTGTCGATGTAGTTCCAAACCCGAGCTTTCCAACAATCTGGAACCGGGACTGTATAACATCCCCGAGAGTCACCGGGTAATAGTCGCCGAAATAAAAGTCATCGAACGTTTCTTCTTCTGTTATATGGTGATCGGGAATGATGTCGAAACCACTGGTTGGAAAAGATATTGGTGCCTCGGGGAACCATGACCGGAGATAGCAAAACAACCATCTCAGTCTATCCCACGCACGAGAACATATACGTGAGAGGAACATATTGGGGTTTTGGTTTTTGTGGATTGTTCATTCTGGGGATGACTCTTATATCAAAAGATCTAATCATTGTATTTGAGAAGTCTAGACAAAGGGATCGAATAGAGGGAGGTTGCGATGGCTTTGAACTTGACCTCATCTTTTGACTCTTGTCTTGACATCTTTGTCTACTGTAGATGTCCTTTTGACTGTTATATTTATCCTAGGGCAGAAAAACAACCAGGCACAAGCACTGCCACTCGATGGTATCTGCACTTAGGTGGGATGGTACCTTGGTACGTTACAGAAGACACCTACCTACCTAGGTATAGTGATCCGCTATTGTTCAAAGTTGTAGTATATCTCCATTCTGGGTGATTCGATGGAAGGAGTTTGAAGAATACTCTCTGATAGGTATGGAGAAGACATGTTCTTTCCACTCGCCTTTATGAAGTCTTTCGTCGCTAGCAAACACCTCAAAGACTAGGTACTTAGGTACTCATTAATATCGCATCATTACAACCCGTTGAATTGTAATACGTCGAGGGTAATCCCTGGTTGCATGAAGAATACGTCGACGCTCATTGCTCCGCTCGCTCCACTTACTCGTTCGTCCCCGACGCAAAAACGAACCCCTCGACATTCTCCGCAAATTTTTCAAGCGACCTGAACTCCAGTCATGGCGGGCATGACTGGAATTACAGACAGTAAGTGCAGCGCCCATTATATTCCGACCGACATGAATGCTAAAATTCTCTAGGCCTGATGGCTGTGTGGCATGCCTATCGCTTGCCACTCCTCATTGCGCTGTCTGCGCTATTCTTCGCTCTTCGCGCCCATCGAAAATTCCAATCGAGATCAAAAACTCCTGCCTCGGCTTCCGTTCCATCCTCGCCGCGCAGTTCTTCCCCGGAAAAAAGGGATATCATCGATGTCACGACCGAGAAACAACCACCGGTATCGATTGCGAAAGACCATCAAAAGCTGCCCCGCGCCGGTGCTACTGCGAAATCCACGTCCGGTCCGAAACGTGTACAGGGCAAGAAACCCGCAAAGACGATCGGAGCACGTCGTGGGTCCAATGAAGTCGTTCAGCCGATTACCTTCATCCAGCCGATCGTCTTCTTCGCCTCGTTGACAACCACGACAGAGCGATATGCAAATGTGCTACTGGAAGACCTACGCGCTGCTGCGCGCGATCAAGCAGACCCTCAAAATCGCGAACGCGGCCTCCTGCCTCCCCAGATCCACGACCTGTCGTATATCGACTTTGATGACTTTTTCATCTCGTCTCCACAACCACCGTCCACCTCCCCCGGCACACGTTACGTCTACTGCATCTTGATCCCCACCTACAATATCGATACTGTCCTCAATACGTTCCTGGGTCATCTGGATGAAACGCACAATGATTTCCGCATTGACACGGCGCCTTTGTCCCAATTGGCTGGGTACTCCGTCTTCGGCTTTGGGGACAAAGAAGAATGGCCAACGGAGGAGGAAGGGTTCTGCTCCCAGGCCAGAGAAATCGATCGGTGGATGGCAAAATTGACGGGTCGAAAGCGGGCTTATCCATTAGGCCTGGGTGATGTGAAGAGTGACGCCGAGTCGGCCCTGAAGGAATGGACTCACGGACTGACGGAAATTCTCTCCGATATCTTGAAAACTGGTGGACTCGGCGAGGGAGTTCCGGGTAGCGGTGATGCGCTGGAGAGTGATGAAGAAGATGTGGATGATGAAGATGCATCTGGCTCGAAGTCCAAGAGTCGGAACGACAATGCTTCAACGATGGTTGATCTTGAAGACATCAAGATGAATGGAGACTCCGCCGCCCCAATTCCCGTTGACTTCACCACATCTGGTAAGACGGTCTCTACGGAGAGCACTGCCAAGGAGATGGTTCCGAAGACCTCGCCAACCTATGCCGCCTTGACGAAGCAAGGATATTCGATCGTGGGCTCGCACTCTGGAGTGAAAATCTGCCGGTGGACCAAGTCTGCCTTGCGGGGCCGTGGCTCATGCTACAAGTACTCATTCTACGGTATTCGGTCTCACCTGTGTATGGAAGCGACTCCGTCCCTGTCCTGCAGCAACAAATGTATTTTCTGCTGGCGCCATGGCACCAACCCCGTCGGCACCACCTGGCGTTGGAAGGTGGATGATCCCGACATGATTTTCGAGGGAGTCAAAGAGGGCCATTACAAAAAGATTAAAATGATGCGTGGCGTGCCTGGTGTTCGTGCCGAGAGATTCTCAGAGGCCATGCGTATCCGACACTGCGCCCTGAGTCTTGTTGGTGAGCCCATCTTTTACCCTCACATCAACCGATTCTTGGAGCTGTTACACGCCGAGCGTATCTCCAGCTTTATGGTCTGCAATGCTCAGCATCCGGATCAGCTAGAAAGGCTACATCGTGTCACGCAGCTGTATGTTTCCATTGATGCTAGCAATCGGGAGAGTCTGCGAAAGATCGACCGTCCATTGCACCGCGATTTCTGGGAGCGCTTCCAACGGTGTCTTGACATTTTGCGAGAGAAGCGCCATTTCCAGCGGACAGTATTCCGGCTTACTCTTGTGAAGGGGTTCAACGTGGACGATGAGGTGATTGGCTACGCCAATCTGGTCGAAAAAGCCCTGCCAGGCCTTGTTGAGATCAAGGGTGTGACATACTGTGGTACCAGCACTAGTGCTGGCGCGGGCTTGACAATGCAAAACGTGCCTTTCTATGAAGAAATTTCTGCCTTTGTCGTGGCTCTGAATGCAGAGCTCGAACGACGTGGCTTGAAATACGGTCTCGCCGCGGAACATGCCCACAGCTGCTGCGTTTTGATCGCCTCAGAGCGATTTAACAAAAACGGCAAATGGCATACGCGCATCGACTACGACCGATTCTTCGAGCTTCTAGAAAAGGAGAAGGCCGACGGCACACCGTTCACACCAGAGGACTACATGCGGGAAACCGAGGAATGGGCGCTCTGGGGCAACGGTGGCTTCGATCCCAATGATGAGCGAGTGTACCGCAAGAAAAAGAATCAGGCTATTGAGGCTGCGCCCACATCATGAGCCGATGCTGTGTGGTACTTTCTCTCTCCCGAACCATGTTTGGACGGCTCTCGGCCGCAGTCGCAAATAGTCTATTCCAGAGCACTGGATGAAACCCATTGCAGAAACCACAAGTCCGCAAGGCGTTGTTCGAATGTTTCTGGCTCCCATGTCTCGCTACCGCTTCTTTAGGTATACATCTGCCATGTTTTATTGGACAACGATTCAAGGCGAGTTTCTGATGACTTGACTGATGATTGAGTGATGGACTACGATGGCGCACATTGTATATTGGAAACAATGAAATAGACGATATACAATGAAACCAAAAGTTTTTACCGTATCTCCGTACTTCTCATGTCTTCGAACAGTCCTCTCCTATTAACTTAAATTATCTAAATTATCTGAAGCGCACTGTATGTGATGACTCAGCTCTCCGATCCAGGGCGGTGATTTTCAACTGCACCAACACCTCCGCGGCGAAGACAGGCTCTCATTCAACCTTACTAGCCCTCGGAACTCTTCGCGCTTGGTTATCTCGTCATCGGTCTACTTAGCACAGTGCTTTCTGCGATGACCCAGCCCAGCGCAAAGTCCACCGCGGGTGTGCTTCAGATCCCCGCAGCAGCTACCCAAAAGTCCGCCACGGGCACCCCAGCAAAGAAGACACACAAACCACCAGCTCCGCGATTAAAGCTTCTGTTACGTCGCCTGCCTCCCGGTCTAACGCAGTTCGAACTTGAGAGCTCACTCGGCGAGGAATGGAAAGTTGGCGCAGGAAAGGTAGATTGGCTGCAGTACAAGCCAGGCAAAGTCTCCAAGGAGTAAGGTCGCTGAATTATATTCGTCTAAACAAGCTGACAGCTGACTCTTGAAAGTCCCGCCAAACCATCTCGTCCCTCTAGAGCCTACATCCACGTTACATCCAGTGATCACATCGCACTGCTCTCAGAGCAAGTACGCCGCGTTTCGTTCCAAGATGCTCGCAACACTTTGCATGATCCTGTCCTTCTCGGTCCTCCATCGCTGGAGTTTGCTCCCTACGCTAAATCCCCCGGTAGTAGGGTGCGCAAAGATGCCCGTCTAGGGACGATTGATCAGGACCCTGACTTTATTTCCTTTCTCGAAAGTCTGACCCAGCCTCTTACGAAACCGGCGCCCATGGAATCGGCTGAGGGTGAGGATAAGAAGGAGGCGGTGGGCACCACCCCGCTGGTCCAATACATTAAAGACAAAAAGGCCAGCAAAGCAAAGGATGGCATGGCATCAAAGTCCTCCAAGCACGGTCGGGAGAAAGAGTCGAAGCAAGAGAAGGTGCAAGCCAAGAAGCTTCTACAACGTCCCGGCAAAGACACTGCGGCAGCTACCACATCCGAGAAAAAGGCGAAAGGTGACAAGGGAGGCAAGGAATCTGCCAAGGCAGCTAAGCAGGTCACAGCTCCTACAAAACCTGCCAAGGCCAATGCTCCGGCCGGTGGCAAAGAGTCTACTGCTGCTGGCCCAGAGAGGAAAAGGGAACGAGGCAATGTCGCTGCGGCAACCAAAATTTTACAACGTGACCTGGGGCTCTCGCCTGCCGGCGGCCGGCGACGTGGGAAAGCTGGACCGACTGAGAACGGATCATCCAAGAACGAGAGCTCCCGGGAGTCATCTGTTCCAGCGTCTGATGGCACTAAAAAGGAAAAGCCAGGTAAGAACACGGGTGTAGCTGGCGCGGCCAAGGCGAATGACGGAGAGTCGCCCTCATCCAGAGCTTCAGATGCTACAACACCCACCGCCAACCCACCGCAGGCCAAACCGTCGAAGAATGCCAAAAATAAACCATCTGCAAGCCCCGCACCTACTGCCACGCAAGCATTTCTCAAGCACGCGAATCCGTCCCAGGGCGTGAGTGAGGCTCTCTTGGAGACTGCCTTTACTGCCTTCGGCGCAGTGACAAAGGTGGAGATTGACAAGAAGAAAGGATTCGGCTATGTTGACTTTGCGGAGCCGGAGAGTCTACAGAAGGCCATGACCGCTAGTCCTGTAACGGTGGCTCAAAGTCAGGTGGTCGTGCTAGAACGCAAAGCGAACCCCGGGGGAGAGAAATCTCGCAAACCCCGTGGCGATCCACAGCCGAATCAAGGCGGCAAGGGGAAACCAGTCGAGGGCACTGGTGCTGGGACACCAGGATCATCAAGAGGATCTCGAGGTGGGCGAGGATCACGGAATAAAGGATCCAAGGGCGGTGCTGTCGGTGGCAATCCGGCTGCACCGGCTGAGAAGGGCGAGACTCCGGAGGCGAAATGAAACAGCATTGATTTAGTGGTGAGATATATGATACCCTGAATAACAGCGAGGATGAAGATGGTTTGAAGGCATTGTCGGGAATCGAGCATATATATTGAGCTGGCTGGAATACATTTAATGGAGGTCTACGGAATGAATCTCTTGGTCAACTACAGATTCAGTTGACGGGGTAATTCAATGAGAAGTATTTATGAAGATTGTACGTCTCATTGCATGAAGGATGTTATAGGATTGCCTATAAATGTATCCCATCTTAGTGTCATTGATCTTGCGCGAGTAAACCGCCTAAATCGTTCTACTCGCCAGAATTACTAGCATGTTTCAAGCTGGGCTTGTCTTTAGGTTCAGTTACGGCGACACGATACTGTACGTGCCTTGGGAGGAAGAGCACATGAAGATGAAGACTCGACAAGACGAATCTTAGATAAAGCTAATGACTACAGCACAAGGACATAAATCATGAACGAAAATTTTTTCATTGGAGTAACTAACACAGCTCCAGCCTAAACTCCCCACAAAGGAAAAAGGCACCTTTCAGACCTCCTCGACACCCACCAGGACCGGCCGACCGAAGTCAGACACCAAGACCAGGTCAAGATCATCACCACTCCCTAGCACGAAACACAGACACTGCAAGCAGCACGCGTGACGCACGAGGCGGGAGTCCATCGGCTTCACTTTAGGGCATCGAGGACATAGCAGTCATCAGCAAGGGTGGAGATTCTGTGGCTCTTTTAAAGAGCTTAGAAAGAGGACGTCTACTCTAAAGTGATTCTTTGAACTGTGGAAATGGTCAGCACATGTTTCATGGAATAGTTGAAAGCCATGGGGGGTGGGAGACACATACGTAGAGTCGCTTGAAGAAGAAAAATTGGATCGGGGATTCGGCCCTATTTATACCTGTGCTGCTGCCACTAGCGACTAAGCGAGTTTGGACGGTGTTTGTCTGGTTTGTCTTTGTGAACCAATCAGAGTGGAGGGTTGGATCTGACCCGCTGAGCTTGGGCAGAAAATTTTTTCTGTCGGGGTTTGCCGCTCGCGTGATTGGTTGGTTTTTTGTTGATGCCGTCGGGATCCACTATGCGCCGATTTGACTTGTTATGGGAAGTGTCAATTTTGGTAGATTCAGGGTTTGCGCGTTTGCTGTTGAGCTTAATCCAAATTAAGCCGATAATATTGATTCTGACTTCTATTCGACCTATTTTGGATATCTGTCCATTGCAATCAACAGTAACAACTACGCGATGCATGCAGTAGGTTCAACAGGGAATAGTCAAATAGAAGCATTTGGCGTATCATTGCATTTCTATAACTTGATCATGGTATATCGTCAGTCCCTGGAATACATGCTCCTACGCATCCATCGACCCCAACAGCACATCAAAAATCTGAATTACCTCCTCTTGCTCCTCGCGAGAGAGCTGCAACTTCAGCGTGTACGCATATCCCTCCCGCAGCCTCGCGACCACAATTGCTTTTGGTGTTTTCGTTCGAAAAGCAGATTCAATGCTCTTCGAGATCCCATGGAACGGGTAAGCCATTAGCCCAATCCCAGCTGCAAGCGAAAAGTATTAGCACGCTGCATTATTATTCACCAGGCAGATGAGTACTCACCTGAAGGCATCTTCGTCGCCATACCCAGACCACCTCTGGCAAGTCCTCGAAGTGCACCGTCTTTTCCATCTTCGAGAGCACCCTTCAGCGGCTCTTTGATCATGCCTGCTACACCGCTGGTCATTCCGCCTACAAAGTTCTTGCCGCCGACTTTGACACCGGATTTCCAATCGTGCACAGTCCCGTATTCTTTCGGCTTTTCCCCGTACAATTTTGGTGCCCGCCGGAAGCCCTCTGCGGCTGCGTGTGGAATGTCAACGATTACTCCACGTAAGTAGGTTGCGGAGAATTTTCCGAATCCCTGGAGGCCCGCTCCGGCCATATTGCCAGCCGTTTGGAACGGGTCCTGGCTTTGGCCACTTCTGGGTTTATCGAGGGAGTTCTCATCTTGTGAGTGGCCTTGGTTGTTGGATGACCGGCCGTGTTTGAATTCCTTGTAGGGATTGTAAAGCATTTCGCCCGTTGACTTTGCCATGTTTGTACCTGTCGAGGTCGCTGCGGAGAGCACTCCGGTCAAGGGGTCCCAGCGGCGGTTTTCAATGATGATCGGGTTGATTGGATAGCTATTGCTCAATTGTCAGTACTGATTCATCATAGGATGGTGTTAGCCAGTAGCTTACCATTTGATATTAGTAGACTCGATTCTTTGGTGTTCGATGAGGATATTCACGGCTGCTTTAGAAAGGTTTAATGATTGCTTGCCCTTTTTATAGGTCCATACTGCCGGCTGGTCCGGCATGATACTGCATCGCATTCGGTCGAGAGGGAGATTGCGGTGGAAAGAGTTCACGGCGGCCAATACACCAGACTCGGTTTTCATTTTGACAGCAATCTCCTGTGCGGCAGCCGCCGCCTCTGGTGTGAGACAGTAACGAATCGCAGAAGCCAGATTCTCAGGATTGAGACCAGCGTGGGGAATTGGCTCGGGCCCGGCGCCGGCTTTGGCGACCATCTCTCCCCAGAAGGGTTGACTATAGAAAGCTATCAGTATCCAGAGCCTGCACAATGCAGCAAAAAAGACTTACTCGCCAAAGAACGGTACGATGGTGGTTGGGCGCCCATTCAAAAGACCACAAGCAGTGGTTCCCGCTCCGCCATGGTGGACAACAGCAGCAACATGTTGGAAAAGCCAAGTATGTGGACAATCGCCGATGTAAAAGATATTCGAATCTTGTGGTCCCGCTAGCTCGCTCCAGCCTTTGGAAACGATTGCACGAACGCCAGCCACTTGTACTCCTTCGATCACAGCATTGATGAGCCTCTGAGGGTCGTCGACAACGATACTTCCAAAGCCAATGTAAACGGGCGGTGGTCCGGCTTGTAGGAACTCGGCCAGGTCGGCCGGTGGAGTGTAGTCTGGCGGGTCTTGAAAAAAGAAACCGCACACGTCTGGTAAAGCAGTGAGTCAGCTGCAATGTGGACAAGTCGTTGGACACATACCGATATGAGCAGGCCAGTCCTGAGGTCTTGGAACCAGTGCCGGAGACCAACAGTATGTCATAGGGATGTTCAAGGCTTCAGTGAGACACGGTCCTTCTGTCGCGGGAACAGGCGCAAGATCTATAGAAGATCGCCACCGATTGATTACATCTCCCAACCTATGAAGAACAATAAGGCTGCGATTCGGACAATGGGCTGAGCGTTTAACTTACCCCTGCCATGTAAGCCATTCCACAATTCCATATGAAACCCAATTCTCCATCTCCTCGTCCCTCATGGATGAAGAATGTAAATTGGCCAATGGGTGCGGGAAGGCTTTAGTCGTGGTCCAAGGCATCGTAAACATCAAATGAACCGGGATCCCCAACGCCTGCGCACAGTGCACATGAGCAAAACTTGGCGGGTTGGCAATGATGGCATCGGCAACGAATGGTTCCTGGGTATATGGATCATCCTCGATGCAGGACCGCCAGCAGCCATCAAGCATTTCCGACACCATGCGCTGCTTCCTTTTGATTTCGCCGTCGCGAAGGGTTTTCATTTGCGGGATGAGACCTGGATTCTTGACCATGTATGCCATCAATAGTGCTGGATCACCACCTATGGGAAAGAACTCGAGATACGAGCTCCTGACGAATTCGGCGAAAACGCCATGAGTGGCAATGCGAACGCGATGTCCATGGCTTTGTAGGGCATTCCCCAGTGCGATGAACGGCTGTACATCTCCACGACTCCCAACAATTTGAATCACAATGTTGAGTTTGAGGCCACAGAATATCGGTGTTGTATCAGCACTGCTAGAAATTGGGGATTCGCTCGGTTGGTCCTGCTGGTCGGCGATTTCAGCCAATGACTTGGCAATCTTGGAATCGAGGTTGATATCAATTCGGCCCTCCACTAGTATCGATGATTAGCTCTGTCATTCCTGAACAAGCGAATGGTCGCATACAATTCACATCGCCAGAATCCTCGGTCAATTCAGGATCGATATATGGGGTGTAGGATGGCGGGGATGTCTCCGATTCCGGATCACGAGGAGGGGAAGGAGTGTCCCCCATCTTGCTGGATGAATTGAAACAGAATCAAACTCCCACAGCGAAGGAGGGGTGTTTTGGTAGCAAGTAATGTATCCAGTGGCGAATCTCGTGGTTCCCCACGATGCCAAGTGGGTAAAAGGAAAAGAAGTTGAGAGATCAACACAATCTTAGAATGGGGGAAATGGCGTCACAGGGCGATTCTTGTCCTACTTGTCCAACTTGGGTATTTTGCTGCAATTCTCCACTTCTCATCTGCATCAACGCATCAGGCATCAAGACAATTTCATCGCGATCAGTGCTGGTGGTGGCAAAGGGGCCGTGCAGTGTCGATCCCCCAGGCGCATCGTGGCTGTGCGAGTGATGGACCGGTTTTATCCTGTCACTTTTCCTCGACCGTTTGGGAATACTCCATCCTCGAGAGTCTCTATTGAGGCCGTCCATGTCGCTATGGGGGATGACCGTGACTGTGTCAATGGCTCGTTGCCCAGTCTGTCGCTGCCCCCACCATTGCCCCCTCGACCCCGCGGCAATAAGCGCAGACTATTACTGATTTATATCCATGGGTTTATGGGTTCCGAGGCCAGTTTCCATGATCTGCCGGCGCATGTTCATGATTTGTTGACGACCTTGCTGGACGAGTCGCATGTGGTTTTTACTCGTATTTATCCCCGGTACAAATCTCATGGTGAGATTCAATTTGCCGTGGAGCAATTTAGTGCCTGGTATGTGGTTTTCTCGAAAGGTCTCAGTCTCCTTGCTAATAAGTACCCAGGTTATCACCACATGAAGCAGATGATCTGGATGTCATCTTGCTAGGACACAGTCTGGGTGGCATCTTGGCCGCAGATGTGGCATTGCTGCAAAAAGAGGGCCAACCAAAGCATCGCATCCTAGGATTAGTGAATTTCGATGTTCCCTTTCTGGGTCTTCATCCGCGTGTGATCCCAACGGGAATTGGGAGTTCCATGCCGAAGAAGGATCCTGCCGCGGAAGAGAAATTAGCGGGCGAACAGGAGTCCTTGGGTATGGAACCGGCCTTTCAACCTGCTCCGAGTCCAAATTTCAACCAACCATGGAAGAACGATGTGCGCCTTCCTGAACGGGGCTTTCTCAAAGGTGTGATGCATTTTGTCAATAAAAACACCGACAACCTATCTCGTTCTGTCTTTGACCGTCTCTTGTCGCCGGTCAAATTCGCAGGCTGTGTCAATAACTACACCAAGCTGCGGCAGCGATGGCGACGGCTCAAAGAGCTTGAAGAGGCAGAGCTCAGTCCTGGGCGAGTTCGCTTCATCAATTACTACACCGCGAGCACTGGTCGTATATCGCAGAAGGTGAAGGCGCCAGCGAAGGATATCAAGGAAGATGACCAGACCGATGAATCAGCCTCATCCACATCGCGGCAATTGCCAGCGGACCAAGAGACAAAAACAGCAGAAGATACGATAGACCATACGATATCGGAAGGCCTTCTAGAGAAACCAAACATCATCAAAGAAGATGAAGCAGCCATGCCAAGTATGCATACAAAAGATGAACCAGAAACAAACCTGGACAACCTCACCCTCGAAGAACAACCACCTAGGCCCATGACCCCCGACTCCGACCTGGCCACCGAAAAAGGCAATGAAAGGGACGAAAACGACCATCCAGAAGATAATACACGCACACCCTCACCCACTACAATCAACCAAACCGAACAAGAAATGAAAGAAGATCAAACTCTCTCCGAAAGTGTCTCCCTCTCAACCGCAGACTCCAATCTCAGCTCGCAAACCCAAAAGCCAAAGCTACGCAAATTCATTCTCTTACCATCGCACCACTGGAAATCCGACGATGATTCCCATTGGACGCCTATTCTGATGGAAGATATGGATGAAGTGGCCGCACATCAATCGATTTTTATCCCGAAAGGCAAAAACTACGATCATCTTGTTGGGGATTGTGTCGCATTGATTGAGCAGTGGGTGCAGACTGATCTCAGTCGGCGGGTGGTGCAGGAGAGTTTTGGATCAGATTGAGATCCTGGATATTCATGATCGCATAGAGGTTTAGACTGGGATAATTAATGTATGCATGTTGCTTGGGACAATATACCCATCGGATACTTTGACCAAGTCCGTGATTGAGTGGCGTGGAAGCATCTGTGCGCTGCGGGGAAACAACTTACCCCGCTCATACGCTGCCGAATGTACAAGGCGAAGAATAATACAGTGTTAAACGAAGAGAATGGCAGTTTTGGATTATGTACAAACTTATTTCCTATTTATCCAAAGGCATTTACGCAAACAGGGCGTCGCCGAGACGGTAGTGCACCGTCTTGACCTGGGTGTAGTTCTCCAGAGCGTAAGAGCCGAGCTCGCGGCCAATGCCGGACTCCTTGAAGCCACCGAAGGGAGCCTGGTAGGAGATCATGTTGTAGTTGTTGACCCAGACGGTACTACAGAATGGTTAGCGGGATACATTGAGTGATACTGGAGATGGAGACATACCCGGCCTTCAGAGCATTGGACACGCGAATGGCGGTGTTGACGTTCTTGGTGTGGACACCAGCAGCAAGACCTGATTGACACATCAGCATAAATAGAACAAAGTTGGTGAAATCGTTGAAACTTACCATAGCTAGTGCTGTTGCCAATACGGATAGCATCGGCCTCATCCTTGAACTTCTGGACGGAAATGACGGGACCGAAGATTTCCTCCTGGGCGATCTTCATATCCGCAGTCACATCGGTGAAGACGGTGGGTTGGATGAAGTAGCCCTTGTCGCCGTGACGATCACCACCGACGGCAACGGTGGCACCTTCGTTCTTGCCATGGTTGATGTATTCCATGATACGGTCATACTGGAGCTGCGAGACCTGGGGTCCCTGGAAGGTGTTCGAGTCGAAGGGGTTGCCAAGTTGGTTCTTGGCGGCACGCTCCTTGAAGCGGGCAACGAACTTGTCGTAAATTCCCTCCTGGACCAGCAGACGGGAACCGGCACAGCAGCATTGGCCGTGGTTGTAGAAGATACCAAAGTTGGACCAGGAGATGGCGTTATCAATATCGGCGTCATCGAAGACAATGTTCGGCGACTTGCCGCCCAGCTCGAGGGTCACCTTCTTGAGGTTACTCTTGGCCGCAGCCTGGAGGATGATACGGCCGACCAGGGTGGAGCCGGTGAAAGCGACCTTGTCGATATCCATGTGGCTGGAGATGGCGGCACCGGCGGTCTTACCGAAACCCGAGATAACGTTGATGACACCAGGAGGGAAACCAGCCTCGACAATCAGCTTAGCGGCATACAGGCCGGAGAGAGGGGTCTGCTCGGCAGTCTTGATAATGACGGTGTTACCAGCGGCAACAGCGGGACCGATCTTCCAGGCCCACATGAGAAGAGGGAAGTTCCAAGGGATAATCTGACCGCAGACACCAATCGGCTCATGACGAGTGTAGGAGAGAGTCTCGCTGTTGGTGTCGATGGTCTGACCATGGATCTTATCCGCCCAGCCACCGTAGTAGCGCAGACAGCCGGCAGCGTTGCCAATGTCGGCCTTGGCCAGGGTGATGGCCTTACCGTTGTCAAGGGACTCAATAGAAGCCAGAGTCTCCATATCCCTCTCGAAGAGGTCGGCCAGCTTGGTCAACATACGACCGCGCTCCGACGGGGTCACTTTGTGCCAGGCGCCATCGAGGGCAGTGCGAGCGGCCTTGACGGCGACATCGACATCCTTCTCGGTGGCCTCGTACACCGAGGTGATCACCTTCTCATCGGTAGGGTTAATAGTCTCGAAGGTCTTGCCCTCGACACTCTTGATGAATTCGTTGTTGATGAACCTAGGCCGAGGTCAGTGACGCAATCACCAAATGAGGGGCAAAGAGGGGAAGCCATACAGGCCTTGCGGCTGCTCGTAAGTAACGTTGGGGGTCTTAATGGTGGTAGACAGCGACATGATGGGCAACGGGAATAAGGGTATCACAATGATGCAGGGAAGGAGAGACGGTTTGGTCGAGGTCGCCCCTCTTATACGCCCTGTTCTCGCGGTCTCGATTTCGCATGCGGGGTTCAACTGAGTTCAACGCCACGGTATTGGTTTGTACAAGGTGGAGACGATGCGCTTTTGCTTCTGAATTATTAATCGTCCCGAACTCCCATCGGACCAATCTACGTCTTCTGTTCTACGGTGCGCCTATGCTCCGAGGCACATATACCACATATTCCGAGGTTCCCTGAACGAATGGTCGTTGAATGCGTGCCATATCACATCCAGACCCTTGCGACCAAAGCCGGGCCAAGCGAGAGAGGTGGGCCGGATGTGATCATCGTGATGTTATTTGGTCCGAATCAACGTCTATCCGGCTCTTCGCGGTGGAGCTTCGATCCAGAAGACTCCAACCAGAAAGGAATTTTCTTCGATAGCCTTCACTACGTTTCACATCAACTCCACTTTCTTCATGATGCTGCAGGATCCTCATCGGCCGAGAAAGATCACAAATCAGATGATCCTTCCGTTTACTTCCCAAACAGGCATTTTGACACCAAGTGCAAGAAAAGGTGAAATTCTCCAATGGACTGATTGAGAGGTTTCAACTTGGCGCTACGAGCTTATAATTTCCCGCGATTCAAAAATCGGACAGGCAGATCAACATGCCGTGCCCGCAGCCATTCCGCCACATTCTTACCCAAAAAGTCCACGGTCGTCGTGACACCCACTCCGCGATCCAACAGATTACGGAACAAGAAATGCACGGCATGGAGTCCAGGAAGCTCGAATCGCTCAATCGACAATTGGGTCTGATTACGGCCCGTCTTACCCAGTAGTAAGTCGCGTGCAGTGTCGATGGATAGTAACGAGCGTAGCCAGAGATACTCGTCCTGGTGCGGGACCCAAAAGCCACAGTTCGCGTCCGATCCCTTGTCCCCAGACCGGGCGTGGACGATCCACCCTAGCGGACCGCGGACGGTAGGGCCAAAGTCAACCAACAAGTTGACTGGTTGATCGGTGAGGGTGATAGCTTGCGAGGGTTGTCGGGACGGGTATGTTTTGGTTTGTGGTGGAGGTGGAATATCAATGACTTGTGTGTGCGCAGTGGGCTTCCAAGGTAGATGCGCCCGATGCTGCACGGCAGACTGCGGCAGCAAGGTCACATAATACTCGAAAAGAGGCCGCGGGAATCCCTGACGCAGGTCCAGGTGGAATGTGGCCCCTGGGTAGCCCTGCATGATGTTATCGGTGATTGGTTTCAAAAACTTCGTTGGCGCGAGATCGGTCGCCTGAGGCGCTTGCACCACGATTCGGAGAGGCACGGTTGCCCGATTCTGATCACTCGCATCCGACAAGGAATTCCCAAGCAAGTCAAAGTTCAAGGCCGTGAACCGATCGGCGTAAGGCGCCAGCAACCGGCGGATCTGCGCCTCGAGCATTCGAGCTTTCGCCTCAATGTCGAGTCCCGTCAAGAACCACCACGCCTCGGCCTGAAATCCACCCCGGGCTGTGATGCCAACCTTGGTGGTTGGCGGCGGTAATCCAGACTGGACTCCATGCACAGCAACTCGGTTGATTCCTCGCTGCTCAAAATAGATTCCATCCAGGATCGCTGTTACATCAGAGTTATAGTACCAAGGTCCCTGGATCTCGTACAAGAGCTGAGAGGTGCAAGTATCAACCGTGACAGCACCACCTGTTGCGTGCGCCTGTTTGGTGATGATAACGCTGCCCTCTGCTGAGATCTCTGCGATCGGGTATCCAATATTGGACCAGCCATCACCGCCGTGCTCAAGGGTTTTAAACCCAGTAAAATTGCCGCCGCAAACATAATTGCTGCATTCAATGAGGTGGCCCGCTACAAAGGCATTGGCAAGCTTGTCCAGGTCTTCCCGTTGCCAGCCATGGTACCAAGCAGCAGCTCCAATCACAGGCGATGCATCCGATACTCGTCCACATAAGACGATATCGGCGCCTTCTGCAAGTGCGGCAGCGATTCCAAGCCCGCCCAGGTAGCATTGCGCGTAGATGGGTTCAAAGTTCCAATCTGCTAGACGCTCGCCTGTGTAGATATTCTGAAACTCGGATTGACCAGAACTCAATGCCTTTTGAACGGCAGGTAGCACTTCATCCCCGGACACCCAGGCCACCTGTGAAAGATTAGTTTTGAATATTCTTCATAGAGTATGTAAAAGTGACCTTCAAGTCCAGTCCTTTTGCCTGAATCATGCGCGTGACCACCTCATAAAGACCCCTGGTATCAGTGACACCTGCATTAACAGCAAGCTTGATACCATGCCGAGCCAAATCCTCAAGTGCCGGCTCCAAGGCCTCCAGAAACGATAGATCGTAAGCAGGCAATCCACCCTCGGATACCTTGCCCTGGTCCACCCGCCGACCTGCGGCAGTGGCCATATTAAACTCGCTCATAAAATCCGCAATAATAACATCGACGGGGTCTGTCGGATGATAGCGTGCGAATTCCGCAATGGCATGTCGTCGGTCTGAGGCAGAGCCCGAGGCGCCTTGGATATGTCAACACCATCGTATATAGCTCGTTAATAAACTTACCAGCGATGCGAATGGGTCGGCCTGTATAAGTCATCGTTCTGTAGTGGAATTACGATATAGGGTGACTGGAAGAGATGAACCTTGGAAGTTGTACAACTATCCCCGAATGAACAACATCGCGGTTGCCGCATTTGGACGACCGAGGCTGCTCGGCCCAAACTATGCGGGGTTTCATAACTTCCATACAACAGATGTTATGACGATGGAGATATGCAGATATTTGGCTTGGTTTTTCTTGAAGGCTGTAAAAATGAATGCACAGTTAAAAAATGTCAGTTTTGATTGACATTGGTTTCGGCATCTGAGATTTATATCGAGAGAACTACCTACCACCTGGGCAGTATAGTATGTCGATTCAGCAGCATTCCTTACTGCTATAGATCAAACTGAAATTTACCTGACATTCCTGATCCATGACCTCGGGAATCCTTCCAAGGTTTGCTACTCTTTCGATTTATGATACCTATGGCCGTCATGTTGGAATGCATCTCTTTTACAGTTTCCATAAGCTTGGTCTATACACTAGTGATTTTTGAGGGAAGCCGCTGAGCGAGATAGTTGGTAATGGAATGATCATAATGGTCATATCAACTCGTTTAAAATATATCACTATCGACGCCTGGAGCTAGAGCTGGGCATGGGCTCAAAGGCATCGTCGTCATCGTCGTCGCTGATAACACTAATAGGGCGCGTCGAACGACTAGGGCGAGACGATTGGGAGGCGCTAGCCTGGGAGCCGACGAAGTTCAGCGTCGACTGGGTTGGCTTGGCCGTTCGAGCACCCGTTCGGCGAGGCGCAGTGCCACCCAACGTTGCTGACGACGGGGCTGGCGATGCTGTAGTACGCGCTCCGCGGCGCTGCGTAGTTGACGCAGTCTTGCGTCCTCTAGGCGCAGTCGATGAGCGGGACTGCTTGACAAACAAGGCCTGAGAATCATCATCGTCGTCCGAAATAGCATCCGCTTCTTTCTCATCGTCATTTTCCAACATGACGACGTCGTCATCAGCAGCCGACTCGTCATCGGAAACAACTTGCTTCTTCCGTCCCCTAGCCGAAGTAGTGGCAGTTTTGGGAGCTGCCCGAGAGCTAGTTGATGCGCCCCGGCCACGACCTCTGCCACGACCACGGGTTGAGGTGGTTGCTGTGGAGCGACTGCGGGCTGGTGCTGTGCCATCCTCTCCAGCTTCTTCTTCCACTGGATCTCCACCTTCATTGTCTGAATGGATGAGTGCCCCTGGTTGATCCTCCCAAGCCCCATCGAACTCAGTGTCCCAGCCGTCTGGCTTGGGCTTGAATCGTTTCTTGCCACGAGTGCGCCTTTTAACTCCCTTCGAGAACAAGTCTTCCATCTGCGTGCGGTACTTCTCCATGGCTGTTGTCAAAGAGCTTTGGGCTCTGTCCTCGTCGTCCATGTCTTCATCATCTCTATCCAGATTCATGAGATGTTTGACCTGCCCTTCCAAGGACTCGTTCACGAACATTTCCATGGCATGTTTGTCATCCTTATCGATGAACTGAGCCACGGCATCACCGAATGAGTTTTGCGGCAAGATACTCAAAGATTGCGACGCCAAAAATTCCTTGACGAGCTGCTCTACCTTCACCGTGTCTAAGCCGGCAAGATGCGAGGCAGTTGCTTCGTCGAGCCCGGCATCGGTCTTCCGCGACGCAGCGTTCTTTTTCTTCCGGTAGAATTGGACCACATCGTTAACATTGGCGACCTTCCCTACAAAGCGATTTGAGAATCGCTGTGGGTTCTCACAATCGTAGCTACCGCCTTCGGGGGTGGAAATCTCGACACGAAGCCGGACAAGTGGAAGAGGGATATCGCGGGATTCTTCGTCTACCTCCTCTTCGTCCGCCTGGCCGTGCATATCAAGCCACTCTGCATTGGCTTCTTCGATCAACTCTTCAACGATGGTAATGAGGAAACGGGTGACTTCAGTACGATTATTCTCCTTGCGCGCCAGTTTTGCCGCGCCCTTTTCCTCGGAGAGTACTATTTCGCGCATAACAAACGGCCGAACTGACTTTAACCGGATCGGCTCGCACTTGAATTCCCGGCCAGTGACACTTAGAATAGCGACCTGTTTTGTCACAGCTTCTCCCGGGACCAGAGATGTCGCCACAGATGATCCTGGTTGCATAACGTGGAATTTCATGTCCGGATTCAACCGCGGGTTGATCAGACACTCGTGCTCGTGCCCCCAGACGACAAGATCCATGAATCCTGGCAAGAAGTTTTCCGGTAGGTATCCTGTTTCGGTATATGCATGGTGGTTTTGATGCACCGACATGAGGTTGAACCAGTCATCTTTTTGGACTGATGGCTGGAAGAATTTGACTTTGCCGTCCCGAAACGTTCGAAACAAGCGTTCGTCTCGAACATTACTCATCCCGTACAGGGCAAGCTTGGTCCGCCCTTTTTGGAGCAATACAGGTTTGATCTCGATGTTATCAGATTCAGGGGTTCGCCCGTAGTAGTTGAGAAGACCGGAAACCTGAAGCAAATCTAGCGCAGCGAGATGGCCCTCACCGGATGGGTCATCGTGGTTTCCATGAATTGAAAAGATCGGGATGGCAATGTTCATGTCCAGATCCTCGTAGTTGACATGGTTGAATGCACCTTGAAAGTTCTCGCTGGCATCGCTGAGCATCTCGATCTCGCAGGGTTTATCCCCGAAGCAGTTCATTCGGATCGAACGCATGACTTGATACATCGATTTACGCGATGGCTTGTTTTCATGAAACAAATCTCCTGCGAGTAGAACCATGTCCACATCTTGTTCCTTCGCTAAGCACATAACTTCGTGGAAGCTCTTCCAGCTATCGTCACCCCGAATGGGATCTCGCTCGTTGTAGCCCACATGATTGTCGGTGGAGATCAGAATGCGGATAGTTTCCGCCTCTGCAGGATACTTAGAAAAGACCCTGGCAGAAGCTCCTCATGTACTCACCATTCACTCCCGGCATGCTGGGCTTTAGACGTCACTTGAGACCTGCTTTGACGCTGGACCACTTGATAACAGGATCGCCACACCGCGTTTATAGCCTCGCGTGGTCACGTGAAACCAGACGCGTTGAAAATGGCCATGCAACAAAAGTGTGGCGTCGAAGATAATTCAAGGTGAATGTAAAGGCTGATACTGATCCATGCAAAATATCAATCTGAGCTCGTCGTAGAAGATAGAAAAAGTGTCCAAAGTTGGGGATCATCGCCAACCCCGTGACAAATGGAAACGTTCTCTTCTCCGCTTTCCGCCGTCCCTCTTTTTCCCTTCATCATCGCCACGCCTCACTCCACCTAACACAACTCGTTCTTGTTGTCTCCGGCTGATCCAGGTCCTGTTGCTGGCTCAGTCGTTCTCGCTCACCGATCTCTCTCAAATCCTTTATATGCAACCAGAGTCTACTGCCGTATCTCAACATACGCCTTCCGTTGATTCACCCCCAGCCGACTCCCATAACACCCAGCATGGAAACGACTGTGAAGATGGTCCAGTCTCTGGTCTCATCCACCGAGAGGAGTCTAGAGACCCCGCGATTCTCGATGCCTCCGCGTCGGGTGCGAGCTTTACGCCCCTGAGTGCAGTTGGCCTCACCCCGCACTCACCAGTTCAACGGGTGACCCAGTATGAAAATGCTGGCCCTGCAGGGAAAAAGTCTTCAGAACCGACTTTCCGAGTGATTGCATCTGGCAACCAGTCAAGACTACCTTTGGAGACGCTCCCAAATGGTAGGTGTCGTCATGAGTATTTTGTAGTATGGCCCCCGCTAACAACTAAATGTAGAGGTCCTCACCCACATCTTGTCGCACTTACCTCCGCAGTCGCTTTCAGCTATGACCTTGGTTTCCCGTCGATTTCATGTGCTGGTCACTACTCCGCACGCCTGGAGGATTGCCTTCTCTCGATTCTTCCCCGGTCCTGAAGCAACCGAAGATGGCCGTCGTATCACGACAAATGAAGCTGATCTGATGTCCCATCGTCGCTTCTTCACGCGACTGACTGCACTGGCCTCCTGGCGTAGTGAGTATATCCTTCGCACTCGATTAATGCGCTCGTTGTCCCGAGGGAAACCGACGCAGTTTCAACCTTCCAAGAAAAACGGCACAGTGCGTGCAGCAAATGCGCGTCACGGTAGCTCGGTTGCAACGTATACGTCGCAGCTTTTATTCCCTGTGAGCCACATGCATGGGTCTTTCAACAGCCCTGAGAAGGAGCCCAGGTTCATCCATGGTGCTTGCGAACAAGGTATTGCATCTGCGAGTGATCCATCATCGGTCAAAGTCAGCACCTGGGGACTTTCCGATCATCAGATGTTCCGACATTTTGCCGACATCTTCCCCGGAGATGTCCCATATGGTCTTGGGCCTGGAGAGATCATTGGCGTGCCGAACTCAATGGACGTCAGTCAGCCTTACGGCATGATCTATGGCGAGGGGTGCCCGCAAGGCCGCAGCTACTTCATCTCATCAACTGAACAACGAGGCCGCTTTCTTGGAATTTCGGATCTGGGTTCCAATCCAAAATTGGGAATTCCTGCTGTCAACATGATTACCCATGCCGTTTGTTCAGTCTGGATTGCCAAGTCATCTTCGATTCTCAAGACCACCGGCGGTCTTGTAGCAATGATGTCTGGGTCGTCTTCTGGTATTCTCACGGCCTACGCACTCGGGATCCACCCCACGTATGAAAGGCGTTATGAGCCGGGACAACCCACGGCCAAATGGGTTCTCAGTCCTGGAGTCCCCATCATCGGGATTGCAGTCGATGACAACTTGTCTTCTAAACGTCATTCACAGCGCCGGATATGGGCTGTTGCTTTGAATGCTCTGGGAGAGGTCTTCTATTTAACCGATCTCCCGCATCAGCCAGCCGTTTCATCCAATGCCAAGTTGAATGCGGAACAACTCGACGAGTTATCCTGGAAGACAGGTCGCAGCGTACGGTGGGAGCTTGTTGAATTAAGCCGCCGCAAGGCTTGCCCAGACCCTTTCAATCGGGAACTCGTTGATGGTAGCTACAGCCCGAGATCCTCATCGGACGCCATGCTTCTCAGTGAGGATCAAATTGCGGCGGAGACCAAGGAAATTGAGAAGTTCATGTCATTCAAGCCAAAGCACTTTCGCAAAGTCTGCGAAGGCTGGAACATGCGTCGGGATTTCCATGTTGACTTTGCGGGTGATGACGAACAAGGATTCGGCGAGTCTGTCATCGTTATAGCTCGTGGCACCGAGGGGGCAGATAAAGCCACCATTCGACGACATGTTCGAACACTTTGCAAGCCCAGGATGGCTTCGTCGTCCAACATGTCAGACGCTCGCGGAGAGGAAAAGACTACCTCTTTGTTCGGTGGCCCAGTCCAACACTCAAGTCCGCTCGCTAGTGAAAGCCTTCCGCCTTCTCGGTCTTCAGTCCGATTCAATGGAAAGGTCTCCTCGGCGGTAACCGAATGGCGCATATCTGACTTCATATTTGGTGAGCGAAGATCGGTCGAAGTAACGACCAGCGCTCTAGACAATTCCATGTTTGCTACCCTCACGAAAGAGGAGGATCCTCTGTTTGCAATGTCTGGAAGTTCATCTTCTTCGGTCATGTCCTCGCCGATGCCTCACATGGAGCAACCGCGGTCTACACTCGAAGTCCCTGGACAACGAGCACGATACTTGGCAGTGGGGACCACGGCTGGCACTGTCTACGTTTGGGACATTCGAGCCTTAGCAGCTCAAACAGTTGATGTCATCAATTCCATTCAGCCCTTGCGCATCATTCAGACCGAATCGCCCCGGGTATCGTGTGTCGCATTGACGTCCTTGTACCTGGTGCATGGCGGCAATGATGGTTTGGTACAGGCCTGGGATCCTTTGGCTTCATCCACACGGCCCATCCGAACCATCAACTCCAGATTTTCATCCCGAGCCCGTCGGCGGTTGGTGCAGGCAGAGGCTTCCATGTTTGGCGTGGGAAACAACTATTTCGCGACTGGGGCTCTCTGTCTGGACCCCGACCCGACGGTTCTGCGTGGCATGGTATCGCTCGGTACGCATCTCCGCTATTGGTCATACAGTGCAAGTGCTGCCGATCAATATAAGACCAACAAACGTCGACTTCGTCACTCTTTGCGTGGGAGCAATGGCGCTGTGGAAGGTCAACGCTATACCAATAGCGGTCGCGGTGCAATCAGAGATTTCATCGAAGACGAGCGCAACGAGTTAAAGCGACAGAGCATTGCTGATGAGAAGGAACAAGCCTATTTGAGTGCACGATTCGGAGTGGATCTACTCGGGACCGACGTTGACGAAGATCAGCTGTTAGCCTACGCTCAACTCCTCAGTCAAGAAGCTTACACTGGTGACGCGGTCCAGCGTGGGGACACGACAGCTGCTGCGAGCTCATTTGCCAGTACGTCTCCCAGCGACAGGGTCGGACCCAGTTCGTGTGCCCTTGGCGAAGTGTCGTCGTCTTCGTCTCCTTATCAGGATCCGGTGGATGAAAGCGTCGACGATGATCTCGCCGAAGCGATTCGATTGAGCTTGTTAGACGAACAATCCGTTGCTCCGCCTGTTAACACAACGCCTTCTATTCCGATCAAGTACGCTAAGAGTGTGCAACGGCGTTCACCTTCTTCGCCTGGAAATGGGAAAGCCGAGGGTAGTCGACATCAGGAAATGGATGACATGGAGTTTGCAATCCAGTTAAGCTTGGCTGAGAATCAAAGTCACGGCGCCGCTTCTGAGGAATGGGAAGAATTTCCCGCTCTTGCGTCTGGGCCGTTGTCTTCTTCACAGACTTCTGGCAAGGGCAAGGGCAAGGGTAAGGCGAGGTCTATGTGGTGAAGGTAGCATCTTGCCTTGGACAATATTTGCATTTGCATACTGCCGATTTTGAATTTCGTCATTGGATTTATTTGCTCTAGATTAATTACATTATATGATTTGATGTTTTCACTATATATACAGAAAAGATCCCAACGAGTAACCTTGGAAGACATGGCATCGCCAATGCCAATCGTTTATCTATATCCTGGCATTGATTGATATCCAATGAGTCTCGGCGATGCTACCCTATGTTTTATCCTAGACATCTCCGAAATGGAAAGAAAATATTCATTGGACCAACAACCGGCAAAAAAAAAGAATGTACAAAAACCAAGTCAGTGACAGGACACCTCAACAAGAATGAATAATGTGCAAAACACCCGAAACGGAATTTCGGCAGACGAGATACCTTCCGTGCGTTCTATACGACTGATCATACAATCATATACACAGGCGCTTACAGCAGAGAAGCGATCAGCATGAAGAGACCGCCAAGACCACCCATGGCCAGCGGGGGACCGTTGACGGAGGCGGCGTTGGTAGGGGTCTCGCTGCTGCCGGAGGAGGAATCAGACGAGCTGGGGGAGTTGGGCTCAACGCCGCTCACGACCTTGAACTGGATATCCTGCACCTCCTTGCCGGTGTGGTCATAGACAGTGTCGGGGATGGTGGTGGGCGACACGCTGGCCCAGGCACCGGAGGGAGCGTTAGGCAGACCGTTCTCGATGTAGTCAGAAACCTTCGAGGGGGTCTTGGGAAGATCCCAGGCGTTGTAGAAGTCCTTGTCCTTGATGAGATCGGCGCTGCACTCCTTAGGCTTGACGCTGGTCTGAGTAGCGTTGTTGGTCTGGATACGGTCCATGTCGAGCTTGTTGAATTCCTTCTGGAGATAGGAAAAGTCCTCGAGAAGAGTCACCTCGTCAGTGCCGTTGACGGCGACCAAACCATACTCGTTATCCTCCTCAGTCCACTCGTAGACAAGACCACCGGAGAAAGCCTGGGTCATTTCCTTGCCGTACAGGGCCTCAACCTCGGTCCACTTGCGGGGGCTGACTTCGTTGCAGCCATACTCGGAGAAAAAGACAGGGAGGGAAGCATCGGTGAAGTCACGGGTCAAAACGTTGTAACCACTGGACTTGAAGGTGGCATCACCGCACCACGAGTAAGAGTTGAGACCGAAGAAGTCAGAGCGGGAGGAAGTAGAGTTCTTGAGGTCGCACTCGAAGTAGTGGGAGGTGTCCATGAGGATGTTGCGAATATCAGCGGCGGAGTAACCAACGGGGATGGGACGGTCGCAGTTGTTCTTGATGTAGTCCTTCATGTCACGAATGACAGCCTAATTGGGGGTCAGCATCCATAGTTTCACTTCAGTGGGAGTAGCCTGCACGTACGCGAACATATTTGGGGACGGTGTAGGTGGCACCCTCATTGATGACCTCGTTACCGGCGAAGAAACCCAGGAGATTGTCGTAGTTCTTGAAAGCCTCAATGACACCGAAGACCTGCTTGAAGTAGCCCTCGTTGTAGGAGACCCAGGGCTTCTCGCGGTTCAGGGAGCCGGTGGAGAAGGGCGAGTTGACATCGAGAATCATGTAGATGCCGGCCGCGTTGAAGATGGAAACACACTCGTCGTGATTGAGAGTGGGTTCCAGGTTGTAAACACGGATTGTGTTGATCTAGTTTTCATCGATAAGCAGGGTACATCACATCATCGATCAAGATCACGTACACCCAGACGCTGCATGAGAGCAGCATCACGCAGACAGGCCTTAGGCTGGCTCAGAGGATCTTTCTTCGAGCTAAAGCCAGACTCACCACCGGGCTGGTAGCTGTAACATGAATTAGAACCATCACTCGGCGGAAACAAGCTGAAGAACGCACTCAACACCGAGAATCTGGAAACGGGCCTGGGTCTTGGAGTTGACAAAGTCCTTGCCGTGGACCTCCAGAGGAGCGAGAGCGGCCGCGCTGCTGGCGAGAGCGCAGACAGCCGCGACGAGACGACCGTAGGACTATTCATGGTGCTGTCAGTCGCATGATCGATAGGACGATCTGAGATCGCATTATCTCATTGAGACGATCACCTACCATCAACATGTTGCCAGTCGATCGGGTCGATCCAATAGGAGTCGTTTGACGAATGTAGAGAGCTGATCGGCAGTCGATCAGTAGTCGATAGAAAGCGAATGGCAGCGCAAAGCGCGGAAAGAACGAGTGACCGGTGGAAAAACACCAAAGGAGAGTATAAAACAGAAAAGAGAAGGGAGGAGATGATAGAAATCTTGACCAGAAAAAGGAGATGTCTGGGATTATAATTAAAACCAGAACCATCACGACGTGGAGTGGATACCGAAGTTAGGGATGGGCTTTGGGGGCCAATCGGGGGCGAGCCAAGCATCTCTCAGGACCACTAGGGACCACCCAGAACCACTCAGCATCATTTCGACGACTCTGGGCGTCGCTGGGCGCCAATGGCGGCCCGGTCTAAGCCCCTCTTGACCCTTGACCGCTGGGATGCAACATGCTGGTGGATGGAGTGAGTTCGGGACTTGGGAACAGCGGAGATGAATAGGGGAAAGTGGACAATTGGGTGGAAATCATCTTTTTCTGGTTCACTCTAGAATACAGTCTGCGCAAGTATCGGGGTCCTCCTTCGCCCAGGAAGCAAATGCAACAAGATAAGGGGCTCGCGTAAGACAAAAACAGACACAAATAAGAGAAAATCATGGCGCCGAGAAATACCAAGACCCATGATGCCACTTGGCCCTGGCCAAGACCCAATACATATACACAGGGAGGGAAAAAGTGGAAGAGTCGAGAGTGGTGGTGGAGGTGGGAGAAAAAGGGGAATGATGAAACACGCAAATAATACAGCTGAGGCAAGCCAAGCATGCCCCAGTTGAGAAGGTGAGACCCTTAGCCACCCCAAGAGATCAAGGAGATGACTTTACTCAACCCCGTGGTTGTCAAGACCCGCACCAGCAGTAGCAGCACCGCTAGCTTCGCCCGTAAAGGAGCCCAGCTTCAGTCCAGCGTCCATGGCCACCATCTCAGCCAAGATTTCCAGAACCTCCTTTGGCACGGTCTTGTCGTATATCGAGATCAGGTCCTTGGGCTGCGGGTACACCTTGAGAGCCTTATAGAAGGCCAACGCCGCTTCAATTTGGTTGGATCCTATATCCGGCGAATCAATATACCGTCTGAAACGGGGTTTCACTTGCCGCCGCGATACATACCTTCGGTGCACAGCCCTTCACCCTTGGCGACCTGGTTCATGAAGTATGATTCTTTCTCTTCCAGATCAGCGGGGAATCCCTCGTCCTTGGCGCGTTGCACGGCTTGCTTGATCGTCTCGCGTTGTTGGGCTCCATGGGCCTCGGCCTCCTCCTTCACAGCCTTGGCGAGACGACGATTGTTGCGCTTCAGGGACTTGCGGAAGTCAGGATCGGTCTGTCGCTTGTGATCGAAATACACTGCGTAGGCTAAAATGCCATTGACGGAGGAATTAGATGGTGCGGAATTGGATCATGGAATTGAAAAGCTCTTACCGAGCAGGCCGGTCAGCACCGTGCCGGCCGATGCGGCCACCAAAACAGACGTCCGCATGGTGAAGGAGAGGAAGTGTATAAGGGAAACGAAGGAGAAAAGGACGAAACGAAAAGTTCACGCGGCCGATGGGGGATGATGCGAGATCGAGGGAGTCGGTAAGGTGTTTTGACGATAAATTTGATGGGGGATTTACGTTCTTCCGTCGGGCTTTCTCTCCCACTCGAGCACCGCGACGTCAGTGTCGAGAATTCGAAGAATTCCATGGTAATTGTGGTAATTCCGATGGTACAGTGATGGCTATATTATATGTTCGCCGATACACCTTTAGTGTCTTGAATGTGGTGAATGAGGGATGCCCAATCGCATGTAGTCAGGTATGCCTGGGTCGACAAGTCAATTCCGAGTTGACTAAATTCAGGATATATAGAGCTATGCAACGAGTGAGAGATATAATCAAATTCCACAAATACTCGAGCAACACGTAGAATTACGCGATGAAAGGATCCGTACACCTAGGTAGTATTCCAAGGTTGTCGTCGGAGCTCCAACGTTGTTCCGCCTCGGATCGCCCCAACTGCTTTCTCTCTCTCCATCTCCCAAGTCAACCCCGCCCATTGCTACACCATGGAACACCGTGGCCTCACCCTGCGAAGCAAGTCTCGTCGACAACGTCCACAAATTAGTGCCCCAAAGCCTATCTCCGGTCCCCTTCCTCCGAATACCAAAGCCCCCGATGCCGGACAGGGCGCCCTCGCCGCGGGTCGCGAGCGAGCTCCCCAAAACGATGCCACCTCGGATTTAGTCAAAAGGCGTTATTCCACCCGATTTAATGCACCGGCAGATTTCGATGCGAACGCTCCTCCGGTCCCAAGCCTTCCGCCCCCCGCAGCACCAGGAGGGCTTGGTGGCTTCTCTCCAGCGGCCATTCCAAGACAACCATCACCACTCGATGGGGCAGCTCCAGCACCGAAAGTAGATCTTCATGCACTACGGGATCCTAGTCTGCCGGTTGAACGATGTGAGTATTGGCATGTCTGTATGACATGGTCGGCGATGCTAATCCATGCCTTTCAGACGTGGCCGGCCTCCTTGCGAACGCTTCCGAGGAGGAGATCCAAAACTACCAGGAGAAGCTTCGCAAAGTGAAGAACAGAACATCCACCGACCTCCAGCAGAATGTGTACCAGAATCGCACACAGTTTATCAAGATCAGTAAAGAGGCGGAGAAGTTGAAAGATGAGATGCGAACTCTCCGCACTTTAATGGCGGACCTCACAGCAGCACTCGGACAGACGACCGTCGGAAATGCGCCGAACCCCATGTCACCAGCTGATGACCACTTTCCAAAACGCAATGCGAACCGCAGCTCCGTGGCCAACCTGGAAAGCATGTGGAGCGTCCAACTCCAGACATTATGGAAGACGGTCGAAGGATCGCAAAAATTTCTTCCGGCGGTACCTGGGCGACACATTGTGTTGGAAACGGGCAATTGGGCGGAGCTGGACTCAGCCACCTGGAAACCCAAGCGCCCAGTTCACATTGTTTTACTGAACGACCACCTGCTGGTGGCCGCCAAGAAGCGCAAGCGCATGGACCAGAATCACCCGCATTACCGTGGCCCTGTGCCCACGAAGCTTGTCGCAGAGGAGTGCTGGCCATTGCAAGATATCGATATGATTGATCTGGCAGCCAACTTGGGGACAGGCGCTGCGCGAGAAGAGGCGTTGGACCGTGGTATTGCAAACGCGCTCAGCGTTCGTGTCGGGTCAAAGCCTTTCACCTATCGTCAGGACAAACGCGACACGACGACCAAGAATGAGCTTCTAGCGACTTTCCGAAAGACCGTCGAGGATCTGCGGCGAAACTTACGGTCTGAAACCGAGGCTGCGAGCAAGCCATTGGACGCGCTGGGGTATCTGACAGGACGAAATCTCTCTTCGCAAAAATCCGAGACTCTTGATCTTGTGGACGGACCTCGCGACAAGTCTGACTTGCGGATTGATGTGGATGGCAAGCAGCAAAATCTTCGGTGGGTGGAAGGACAGATTGACGAACTTGACATCGACATTGCTCTGCAGAGATTTGACGCTGCAGTTACCACGATTGAACGACTGCGGAAACTTGCCAAGGGGCTGAAAGGAAATACTATTGCGCAAGATGTGATCAATGTCAAGGTTGACGGGCGGGCTACTCGCCTGGCCGGCATGCTCTCTCGTGCGCTGGTGGACACTCACTCATTCCCGAACGCGACCAAAACCAACGTCACCTGGCTCAGTCGCTTGGGATTTGAGGATCAGGCCCGCGAAACCTTTTTGCAGGCCCGTTCGGACGTGGTTGTCAAACGAATTCGGTAAGTGTTCGGATAATCAGCATGCACATGTCCATTAACTAACTCGTTCGCAGTGCTTGTGTCTTTGAGGGCGATTTGCCGCTTTACATCTTTCAGATCTCCTTCGTGTACTTCACCCTCATCAAGAACACCATTAGCATTTACCAACAGTGCTTCCCTGGTGTGATGAGCAGTTCTTGTATCCGCTGGGCCAAGCACCACTTGGATGGATTCAATGCTTTGCTTACGCGCCAACTTAGCAGCGTGCAGCGGGGAACCTCTGTCTGGACAAAGTGCTTGGACATTGTACATGAACACGCGAACCTGCTAGTTGAAGTTGGCGTGGATTTTACCGACTTGGTGGCGCGAGGATTGGATGGACAAGGCGACCCTGGTCTCACAGGCCGCACCGTCCAACCGGCAGAGAAGTTGCCCTCGCCGGCTCCTCCTGTTATTTAATAAGTAGCTTGAATCAAGACTATTCTGGTACCTAGCAAACTGGTTTCCACCTTGCATTTTCCGTCATGGGTGTGTCCATTGTTGTAACTTGAAAAGTGCCAAGAAATAGAGGTAACCTTTCGCTATGAGTAATATAAATAAGGTCATTGTATATTTCCATGGCAAGTCCAGGAGTCTGCAAAACCCGTCTTTATAGATAGTCGTCAATACCTAGGTATTACTTGGATAGTGCGGGTGTGACTATAAATGCCTGTGAAGAAAACTCCTTATGATATAAAGTGCAAATCAGCTCTGAATCTTGCCCAGATCATTCTCTCGACATCTACTCGACATGAACAAGTACCACGATAAATCATACCATGACGCAACAACCCCTAAATCCAAAGAATCAAGACAATTTCGACTTGTTTCGACACGGCCTGGATATACCATCTCCTATCAACAACGGCAGTCCCTGCCGCAAATCGTCTCCACCCGAGCTCGTCATCGCGACCCCGGAATTGCTCATCGTCACCTCATCTTATCGCGCCCAGCCTATCTGAAAAGCACAAATGCTGGAATCTTACTCGCTGCAACCACCCAATTTCTCGGCCGGGTGCTGCCATGATGCAGGTCGTCTCCCGCCAGCCGTGTGGCTCGTCGCGCGAACCACATGGTGAATGATGTGCTTGCGCCTCGGCGATATATATCATTGGCGTCGCTCTGCGGGTATGATCCCAAGTCTATTGTGAACTTTTGCGCTCGTCGATATGGCCTTTCTCGCGGAAAAGAAGGAGGTCGGTGCTGGTTCTGATGCTGGAAGTAAAGAGGCTACAGTGTCGCCGGGGTCCAGTTGCATTGCCGAGGCTGCTGGGATTAATGAAAAGTCGTTGTTGAGGAAGTTGGATTATCGGTTGCTTCCGCCGTTGACTTTGTTGTATCTTCTTTCGTTCTTGGATCGAAGCAATGGTGGGTGATCTGTGGATGTGCTTGTATCGCTTGACTGATTTTATCGTGTAGTCGGCAATGCAAAGCTGGAGGGCATGACCGATGATTTGTCTATGGGTATGTATCTATTTCTTTCTATCAGAGTTGATAGCTGAATCGTGCAGACGGCGCTCAGTACCTCACGGGTCTGACTCTATACTTTGTCGGTTACGTGCTCTTCGAGATTCCATGCAATATTATCCTGAAAAGAGCCACCCCAAGACTCTGGCTACCGACTCTCACACTTACTTGGGGAATTGTTGCAACATTGCTCGGTGTGGTGCAGAACTACCAGGGCTACCTCGCTTCCCGCTTCTTCCTCGGTGTGGCTGAGAGTGGTCTGTTCCCGGGTGTTGTCTACTATGTCTCGATGTGGTATAAGCGGAATGAGCAGCATTATCGGATCTCGCTCTTTTTCTCTGCAGCCAGTCTTGCAGGTGCATTTGGTGGTGTTCTTGCCTGGGTTGGTGCTTTCGTCCGGCGAGTGATTACGAGGCTAACACCCTGCTAGGGCATTGCTCATATGAGAGGAGTTGGCGGATACAATGGCTGGCGATGGATCTTTATTTTGGTATGTTCTTGATGCTCTTTTTTGTTGCTGTGACTAACGGATTTTGATATCATGTAGGAAGGTCTGTTAACAGTGGTGGTATCTTTGATCGCCTACTTTTGGGTATACAACTACCCATCTACCGCCGAATTCCTATCGGGCAATGAGCGTGAATTTATTCAGACCCGATTGAAAAATGACACTGATGCGACTCGTGACGAGACATTTACCTGGTCGGCCGTTCGCGATGCATTCAAAGACCCTAAAGTCTGGTTGTATGGACTGGGCTTCCATACTCTGAGTTTACCCATGTACACGCTCTCGCTGTTCATGGTACGTGCTCAGACCGAAAGCTTTCTATTGTCTCTAACAATGTGCAGCCCACAATCATCAAGGAACTCGGATACTCCGCAGCAGAGGCCCAGCTGCTCACCGTTCCTCCGTACGCGGTAGCCACAATTCTAACCCTCGTCGTGGCAGTCCTATCAGAGAAGACGCACCTACGTGCACCCTTCATCATGGCCTCTAGCACCATTGCTTGCATCGGGTATATCATTTTGCTCACGGACAACCGTGCAGGCGTGTCATACGTCGGTACATTCTTCGCCGCCGCCGGAATCTATCCCGCTGTGGCCATCATCTTATCTTGGCCTGCGAACAATGTCTCCGGACAGACGAAGCGCTGCATTGCAAACGCGCTTCAGATCTCCATCGGTAACTGCGGTGCCGTGATCGGGACACAGCTGTACCGCCCTGAGACTAGCCCGCGCTACTTCCTTGGACATGGCTTTGCCTTGGGTTACTTGGTTGTGAATGTCTTTATTGTTGCGATATTGTGGAAGGTTCTTCGCAGGGAAAATGCGCAAAAAGCGACTTTGCGAGACGCACAGGGGTTGCGTCCTTTTATGGGTGATGTTGGGGATGCTGAAGGGGAATTTCTGGGTGATCAGGATCCACGGTGGGAGTTTCAGACTTAGACGCTAGATATTCACGGCATTGATCTGAACAATAGATTGAAGATTAACAGCTGCATGGAATTTAGGGACATGGTCATCTCGCTGCTATAATTTTTTAAACAGTCTATTTTATTCATGGCATAGACGAGAAGACTAAGTCTTTGAGTCTACTGCCACCATCCAGTTGTCCTCAACTAGTGAGCTCAATCTGAACATTCTATACAGCTTAGAATCCACCAATTAGAAAATTCTTCAACTCATCACTGATCACCCTCCGCCATCTTTCCTTAAGCTCGAGGCTTGAAATACCTAGAAATACCGTCTCCATTGACAAGATGGCACATCCTTCGAGCAGCTTCCGGATCACTCGGCGTCACTTTCCCAAACCGACACTGCAGAAAAGGTCTGCCATCGACAACCAGATCGTAATTTATGCCAGGGCTATAATCATACTCGGGCTTCCTATAAGACCGCGTGAACACAATATTAGAGCCAGGAATCCGACCCGGCGGACCCCTTGATGATGATCTGAGCCAGCGAGAAGGAGGAGTCTCATTCAGCACTTGGAGCGCATCACCGAGCGCGCTCATGAACCTATAATTCCAATGGCCGGGGGGTAACACGCCCAGAACGAAGAGAGGCATTCCGATTTTCTCCTGGTCAGAATACCTCATATAATGATAGTAAGAATTCCATAATGTCGGGTACTGAAGGCAATCGGTGGGCTGGGTTCTTAAATATTCCTTTTCGGTTTCATTGAGCCGCGGGTCATCGTCGATGACCCTGTCGGCGTTGAGATCGCCGAGAAAATCCCGTAGGATTGTTTGCCGGTATGGTAAACCATCCTTGATAGCCTCGGGTGTGAAAGATTTGGGGGCCAGTTCTGACTGAAGGGGTTCGGAGACTAGCCCGAACCAAATCCCAGTGGTTCCAATCACTATAAGGGCGAGATCTCCATGCAATTTGTTGTTCTTAGCCCCCAGTTCGAATTGAAGTTTGGAATCTAGCGGCCATCTGCGTCCTACGGCATTCGTGCCTCCGGGCAGGTTCTCAAGGGTATGTTCCTCAAAGTGGTTGTCGTTATTGCGTCGGTGGACAGTCGAGACAGCATAGCCCCACGCGTGCAGAATGAGTAAAAGGAAAAGAAAAGCTCGCATGATCATCAAGATTTGATAGAGTGTGGGTTGAGAGGGAGAAGAAAGACCTAGATGTGTTGGGTACCGAGTACGGAGTACAGGGCCAATACTTATATGCTGCATATTCTGCACTCGGCCCTCTAGGACTTATCATGCGCCGAAACAATCACTTTCAAGTGAGTGTCGTCGGGCTTGGATCCTCTCGGGCGCTGGCGGCCAAAGGATTGTCGTCTGGTTTGCAGCAGGAATCCTTCTGGCTACTATTAGCACTATATACAGACAAGGCTCCCTCGTTTTACCTACCTTGAAGAAAAGGATAGGATTAGTGAAACACACAAGATTGACGCAGGTATCGATTCATGAACCCGGCTAAGCACACTCATGATCTGGCCAATCTCTCTGCACAATGGCCTTTTTGTTTACTGTCCCCATGGCATTACGCTCAACGCCATTGACAAGTTTCAGCACCGATGGTATTCAATAAAACGCCATTTTATTGTTGACCTGGGCTCGCAGTGATGGAAGGTCTAGTGGTACAGTCTGAATCACCTTAGCAACATCGAGGAGTCAAGGCGAGGGACTCTGACTCCTTTACGAATCTTGACGGCAGCAACTCGTTGTCGTCTTGAGCCAGCCATCGGTGTGAATTCGGAGGATATTCGCAGGGGTACTCCATACTCACGCCGCCTTTGGGATTCCCCGTCGCGCCAGAAGTATCGCGACAACGGGAAAGCGGGAATCGACGACAGCAAGAAAGGCAAAGGATTGCGGGAATGCGGGTCGAAGCCTAGAAACTGAGGTTCGGGGGCGCATCATTAGCGCAAGGCTGGCTCAACATTCTCCAAGGCAGGATGAATGAGGATTAAGGATGGTCCCGAATCGCCAGTCGTACTCCGTATAGAGGAGGTCTTTGACCGGGTGGCTTGGGCCTGAGGGGTACATTAGTTTGTGCAAGAAGACTGCGCATTCCCATCACGTACACAGCGAGACTGACCTGCTAGTACATAGTCATATCCATTGGGCAAAAGGTGTCCAGATCCCCCGAGGCTGTCGGGCACCACCCGCTCTAGGATGCGCTGTCGTACGGTCGCAGCATCCTCAAGGAGCTGGACATGGGTAAATCGTTCTTGCCGTTAAGAATTCGACTTTGTTGGGATCATTCTGCGCATATTGCTGCACCGTGACGAAAATGGCAGCGATGGAACAGACATGAAGTGCTATACGAAAAGAAAGCCGGGTAATTCCATGACATTATTGAACAATTGTTTGATACTCCGTAGAGAATAACAAGAATAGTTGCATCGAATCAAGGGATTGGAAGTTCGATCCACATTAAACTCCTTGAATGAGCCAGACCCTATGTACTCCGTAGCCCCGGCCATGGCTTGAGTACGTTGAGATAGAGATTTGTATGCCGAAAGTCAAATTTAGAACAGCGCCGTTCGATTGAGTTTGAATTTTGAGTTTATACAGTAGTATATCACGGGCCACTAATTGAAACGAAAATCATTCGGCAAAATTATCCCTTGAACCCAGAAATATACTGATCAAAAAGCAACGGGTTCGGTTAGTTCGGAATCATTTCTTCAGCTTGACCAGGGCGTTGACGTATTCGGGAGATCTGTCGACTCTCTCGGTATATATATCAAGTTGATTCCAGTCGAGTGACGTCAAGATGCTTCTACTTGTCAGATGAGAATAATTATTACGGAGTACTTCCTGCTAAATTCATGTATACCCGGACTGAATGCTTCAGATCCATAAATAGTTCACGATCGTCAATACAGAGTGGCTACTGCAGGTACAGGAACGGAGTGCATACTGAGACAGCCTTGTCTTGATTGGCCCGAGGTATGGAGTATTTGCCACAGACCTACTCCATATTCAGGGGATCTGCATTTCTCGGTAGGAGTACGGAGCTTGCGAAAGTGGTAGAATGCACTGGGAAGGTACATGCATCTACTCTGTACTTGTGATAGTAGACGGAGTACGGATCATACTGCATTGCATTCAGGAAGATAACACCGACCGCTGGTTAAATTCCTTCTGTTTACACCGCATTTCCATACTACTATCAATCTGCGCACTAATGTGCTCCGTACTCCGTACGGAGTGCCACGGATGGCTTCCAGAGTCAAAGAACTTCCACGTCATAACATATTAGCGAGCGATTACGCGGTCCTTCGAATCCTCGAATTCCTCGAACAATATGAGGGATCTGATTTGTGAGTGATTGCTCAAACCGGATAGGGATAGAGCCTTATGACGTCTCAGGTCGGACGTGTGCCAAGATCACTCTTAATCAGATTAATCTCAACGGTGGAGTTTACCCTGGAATTGAAAATGGGAGCATTGATTCGTCCATACAATGTGACTACAGACGCAGTGCATATGCTATACCGGTGTCGAGGGGACGGTAAATCTCCTGTTTCTACGGAATACACATCCTTTCTTTATTATCCTGCCTGGCCTTGAGTCTGGATTTCGGCACTATTTGTGCTCGGAGGAGCGGATCGACCCACCACATTACTAGATGAAGCAGCAGGCAAGTCGATCAACTACTCCGTCCTACTCCGGAGGAGTATGGATTACGGAGTACATGCTGCCTGGCTCACTCTGTCTCGGCACCCCTGAAAATCACGCGAATCTGAAGTCGAGGTATAAAGAACCGCCTCGAATTCCAATCATTCTTCTTCCTTTCAACTCATCATCTTCCCTACACTTCAATACCTCTTCAATCCCATACCAATATGCGTTTCACCGTCTTCACCCTCCTGGCTCTTGCCACCCTCGGCTTGGCTGCCAAGCCGGTACGTACATCAATCTCATTATTGTGACCATCTCTAACCCAATGATAGATCCCCGCTGGCGGTGACTGCAAGCCAGACGGCAGCATGGGCAACTGCGAATCTAAAAACTGCGTTGTACGTACTATACGGCATACCCTCAAGCCACCGATATGAGCAACTAACAAATCCAAACAGAAAGACGCGAATGAGCCTATTGGCAAGTGCGCTTAAATGTATGCTGAACTACCTGTACATACATCCGCAATTGTCAGCAAGCGGTTTTACTTTCATTAGAGGATCTCCGCGGTGACAATGGAATATATTCTCTCTTGACTTTTGCTCGTATCAGCAGTACCAATTTCCATTCCGGCTGATCTCGGCCAATTTCCAAGTGAATCAAAAATTCTGCGAAGTAGGCTGTAATTTGAGATAGATTTCCAAGGTTCTTGTGTGAAGCTTTGGCAGGTGGAAATGGAAACAAGTCGGGTTCTCTACCGAGGTAAGAACACAAACTGGAAGCATTCATGACATAGGAGCCTTATGTTTATGTGCTCCGTATCATCAGAGCAGAAAGCTACTGGATCTAATTATCCCTGAATATAATCCAAGACCACTACGGGGTTTTCCGAGGATAATGTTTGTTTTTTTTGTTTTTGTCTTTTTTCGCTATAGAGCTTCAAACAATACCACTTGAGATGTTTAGATTTCAAGTTTCGAAATAATAGTGGTAGAATCTCATTGTTGTTGAGTTGGAGCTGCTGACGATACTTTCGGTTCATAACCTGGAGGTATAGAGCAATGGAAACAAACTCAAAAGTGGTACCGCTTCCTCAACAAAACGTTTTTCAGAACATAATGCTATTATGATTGAATGAATATAATGCCATTATAATTAAACGAAGAAATGGTATATTTAATGGCTGCCAGAAAATGCCAATGCAAAGAGAAATGCCCGAACGCCAATGACCCGAAACAGGAAAAACACACACAACGCAACGCACGCCAAACGACACAACACATAACACACGACACGCAACACACAAATCACACATAATATACAGACATACATAGCACGGGGTCATCAAGTTCATGAAACGGAGATTCGTCTAATCTATACAGCACGTATTACATCGACGCAGCTGCAGCTTACGGATATATCGAAACAAAACGGCAGAACTTTTGGAAGCAGAAACAGAAATGGCAGACATGTCTTGCGTAACGAAATCGACGGCGCTTTCTTGGTTGCCCGGTCCCTTGGGCATAATATCAAGTATGCAAGGATTCCTATTGGGCCAGAACCAGGGCCAACAGCGCCATGCGGCAGTACAAGCCATATCGCATCTAGATCCAAAGTCAGTACATTAAATCAATGTGGAGCGGAGGGAAGGAAACTCACCTGGCGGAAATAGGCCGCCCGCTGGTCAAAATCGACCTCCTCAGCGATCTCGGCGTTCCGAGGCAGCGGATGCATCACAACCATATGGCTCTTGGCGTGCTTGAGCAAGGCGTTGTCAATGACGAAGCTGTTCTTAAGACGTTCGTACTGGGCGAGGTCGGAGAAGCGCTCCTTTTGCACGCGAGTTGAGTACAGAATGTCAGAGCGAGCGACAATCTCGGGGGTCAGCTCCTCGGACTCGAGAACCAGCTGACCAGACGCCACGACCTGCTGGCGGACCTCATCGGGAAGGGCCAGCTCCTTGGGAGACACGAGCTGAACACGCACGTCATAGAATTGGAGAAGCTTAATCAAGGAGTGGACAGGGCGGCCGTACTTGAGATCACCAGTGAAGGTAATAGTCAAGCCGGTGACGGTGCCAAGCTCCTCGCGGATGGTGAAAAGATCCAAGAACGCCTGAGTAGGGTGCTCAATGGAGCCGTTGCCACCGTTGATGATGGGCACCGGGGAGAACTTAGCTGCGACCTCGGTGCTTTGAGGGTCGGGGTGGCGCAGAACCACTGCATCACCATAGCAGCCAAGCGTGCGGATGGTGTCTTGCAGACTCTCGCCCTTCTGAGTGGACGAATGCTCGGTTGAGATGGGGATGGTTCGACCGCCCAGACGCTGCATGGCAGCATCGAATGAGGCTGAAGTCCGGGTGGAGGGCTCGTAGAAGAGAGTGGTCAAGACGCGGCCCTTCAGGACATCCAAAACACCCTGGCGCTGAACGCCGAGGCGCATCTCCTGGGCGACCGTAAACAGCAGATGTAAGTCGGCACGGGTGAATTGGTTCACAGACAGCACATGCTTTCCGCGGAAGGGGGAGCGCGAGAGCATCTCGAGCAGAGAAGGAGAGACCTGTGACGACGGGCCGTACAGCGGAGGTCCCAGTTCACCAATAGACGGAACATTAGCATCTAAGCCCCGGTTCCGACGACCAGGAGTGCCAGACACAGAGCCATGTCTGTCAAGAGCACTCTCGGCGCGAGCGCCGACCCTCGGGGTGGTGGGCTTCTGCATGGGGGATGCCGGGATGATACGGTGAGAAGACATGTCCGTGCCCTTGACAGCATCTGCTGTAAGACCGCCGTCGAGGCAGGAAGTCTTGCCTTGGAAAGTGACTCGCTGGACGGAACCGCGCATCATCTTGCCGTTGAACGGAGACCAGGCTTGGGTGCTCTGGAACAAGTAAGGGCGATCAATCTCAATCTCAAGCGATGAGTCCACCTGATCGTGCAGTTCAAAGATTCGCTTCGGGTTCTCGTAGAGACGAGCGGTGATATCGTCCACCGTCAAACGACCCTCAGACACAGCGGTGAACAGAAGAGGGAGCGATTCGGCAATGCCGACAGCAGGGGTGGCGTCCTTGCCAGCGAGCTGGAAGGGAATGCTGCCAATGGAAAAGACATCGATGGTGCTCATGTGATCCCACAAAGCCTTCTGATCCTCCGCAGAGGGCAGCGCAGCGCAGGAGGGGAAGTCGTTTCGGGAAAGGAACAAGCAGAAGATGGAAACATCACAAGTCACCTTCAGTCCCTTGTCTTTGCTGAGAGCGATGAGATTGATGTCCTCCTTCGACGTGACACTCATAACATGGATGTTGCGGCTGTGGAGACTGGCAAGTAGCAAAATGGACGCAAGGTCAGTGCCCTTGGCGTCGGTGATCAGAGGCTTGCTCGAGGGCCAAGCGCCGAAGTGGTTCGTGACAGTGGCCACCTTGTTGATATTGCCCGAGAGGTGGTTGAATGGGATGAACAGGGAGCCAACCTCGGAAGTCATTTCAGTGATCTGGTCAGAATTCGTGGCGGTGGCGGCAACAGAGATATTAAAGTCACAGTAAGACTTGCCCTGGGCATTCTGCTGGACGATCTTCAGATCAGAGGCCTCGGTGATCGAGCTGTCAACTCCCACTGGCATCACCCGAACCATGCTAAAACCAGCCGCAATCGAGGCCTTGGTGACTTCCTCGATATCCTTGGACCCAACGTTGGCGAGACCAGGAACGAAGGCTGCGATGTTGACTAGGCCAGGCAAAACAATAGTGCGATGGCTGGTCTGGAAGTCAGATGTTTGGATGTCCAGAGGGTAGTGGCGGGCAATCGCCTCGATCAGGATCTTCGCATTCTTGACGTTGGTGACCAGAGGAGTCTGGTAATCAACCGCCATACGACGAGTGCGGTAACCCTTGGACATATAGTTCGCGGGACGGCGGAAGCGGTTGTTAGACGGCAAATTAATGTACAGATCGATAAGGTTGTTGGACAAGTGTTGGGTCAGAGAGTACTCCGACTTGATGTCGTCCTCCTGACCGGGAAGCACTTCCAGGTATTTGACAGGAACACCATTCTCCTTCAGGAAATCGGCCGTACCCGAAGTAGCGAACAGATTGTAGTCGAGCTTGTGTAACTTCTGGATGGACGGCAGCATTTCAAGTTTTTCCTTGTACGAACCAATGGAGAAGAGGATGTTGCGCTTGGGCAAACGGAAACCAGTGGACAGAAGAGCCTTGAGGTAGGCCTCATATTTGTCACGACCGAAGGAGGCAACTTCTCCAGTCGAAGCCATCTCAACACCCAGGACAGGATCGGCACCCGAAAGGCGGGAGAAGGAAAACTGAGGAACCTTCACTCCAACGTAGTCTTTCGGAACGTTGGTGGGAGGATACTCCTGGAAGGGAATGCCAATCATGGCCTTGGTGGCCATCTCGATGAGATCCACACCCATGACCTTGGACACGAAGGGGAACGAACGCGAGGCACGAACGTTACATTCAATAACCTTGATGTCGTTATCCTTGGCAATGAACTGAATGTTGTACGGGCCCGTAACGTTCAAAGCGTTACCGATCTTGCGAGTCGCCTCCACGATACGATTCACGGTCTCGTCGCTAAGATCCTGAGGAGGCAGGATGAGGGTCGCGTCACCAGAGTGAACGCCTGCGTTCTCAACATGCTCCGAGATGAAGTGGCCAACCATCACACCGTTACGGGCGACGGCATCCATCTCGATTTCCTTGGCATTTTCAATGTACTTGGTGATGACGACAGGATGCTCTCGCGAGACATCGGCGGCCTGATTAAGATAGCTGGCCAGGTCGTGCTCGGAATAAACAGTATTCATGGCAGCACCGGACAGCACATAAGAGGGGCGAACCAGCACAGGGTAGCCCACCTTGTCACAGAAGCCCCGGGCCTCGTCGATACTGGTCAATTCCTTCCAGGCAGGCTGATCGACCTCAATACGATCGAGCATGCGCGAGAACTTGTAACGGTTCTCTGCGCCATCAATCATCTCAGGGGAGGTACCTAGGATATTGACATTGAGACGGTGCAGCGGCAAGGCAATGTTGTTGGGAGTTTGACCACCCATGGACATGATGACACCCTTCGAGGTCTCGAGTTGGTAGATATCGAGAACAGTCTCCAAGTTAATGTTCTCAAAGTAGAGACGATCAGCCTCATCATAATCGGTACTGACAGTTTCCGGATTGTAGTTAACCATGATCGTCTTGTGGCCCTGCTCACGGAGGGTACGAATAGTTCGGACAGAGCACCAATCAAACTCGACAGATGAACCAATACGGTAGACACCGGAGCCAAGAACCATAATTCCGTGGTCGTCGAAGGACAGATCGTGCTCAGTAGCATTGTAAGTGAGATAGAGATAGTTGGTCACTGCGGGGAACTCAGCGGCGACCGTATCAATTTGCTTCACGATAGGCATAATGCCGGCTTCAACGCGCTTGCGACGCACGGCCAGCTCGTTAGAGCTCAGGAATTTTGCAAGCTGACTATCCGAGAAACCCAGCTGCTTGGCCTGGCGAATCATGTCGATAGGCACAGAGTTGGCGTTGAAAGAAGTCATAGACTTGCCGAAATCGCTGAGACCCTTCAGACGGCTCAGGAACCACTTATCGATGTTGGTCAACTTCCAGATGTCATCAACGGTATAGCCAGCGGCCATGGCATTGGCGATCGCGAACAACCGCTGGTCCGAGGGAGTCTGAAGCTCGCCCTTGATGGACATCAGAGCATTGGTTTCGTTGAAACCCAAGTTGTGGAAATCGACTGATCGGATGGCCTTTTGAATGGCTTCTTCGAAAGTTCGACCAATGCTCATGACTTCACCAACACTCTTCATGGACGAACCGAGCTGAGTCGAGACACGAGTGAATTTCTTCAAATCCCAGCGAGGAATCTTGACCACGCAGTAATCGAGCGAGGGCTCGAAGCAAGCACAGGTGCTCTTGGTGACAGAGTTCTTAATCTCATTGAGCGGGATTCCCAGACCCAGCTTGGCGGCAATGAAAGCAAGCGGATAACCAGTAGCCTTGGAGGCGAGGGCAGAAGACCGGGACAGACGAGCATTGACCTCGATGATGCAGTACTCCTTGGAGAAAGGATTGAGAGCATACTGAATGTTGCATTCACCAACAACACCAAGGTGACGGATGACATTAACAGCAGTGGTACGCAGCATGTTGTAATCCTCGTCAGACAGAGTCTGAGAGGGCGCAACAACAATGGAGTCACCGGTGTGAATACCGAGCGGATCGAAATTTTCCATGTTGCAGACTGTGATACAGTTGTCCTGGCAATCACGAACCACTTCGTATTCGATTTCCTTCCAGCCCTTCATACTGCGCTCAATCAGAACTTGGGGACTGACAGCCAGAGCCTTGGTGCAGAGATCCTTCAGTTGATCCATATCCTCGGCGAAACCACTACCAAGACCACCCAGCGCGTAGGCAGCACGGACAATGACCGGGAAACCAATGTCTTCAACGACTCGGAGCGACTCCTCAAGGGTAGAGGCGGAAGCGGACTTGGCGCACTTTTCGTTGATAGAGTCCATGCTACGAGCAAAAAGCTCACGGTCCTCAGTCGTAATAATAGTGTCAATTGGGGTACCCAGAACTTTAACGCCCAGGCTCTCAAACTCGTCCTTGAGCTGGATACCAACCTGGAGAGCGGTTTGACCACCGAAAGTGACATAAATAGCATCTGGGCGCTCGTGCTTGATGACCTTGCGCACAAAGTCGGCATTGACTGGGAGGAAGTAGACCTTGTCCGCAAGACCCTTGGAAGTCTGAATAGTGGCAATGTTGGGATTGATCAAGATCGTGTAGATTCCCTCTTCCTTCAGTGCCTTGATGGCCTGAGATCCAGAATAATCAAACTCTCCGGCCTGACCGATACTCAGGCCACCACTACCCAGAACCAAGACCTTCTTAACAGAAACCTTGGGAGCGGCCTTGACATTGTCTGCCTTAATACCACCGGGGAACTCGACCGGTTTGTTCAAAGCCTCTGGCGACGCAATGGTCTTTTGGATGGTATTGATGAAGACATCAAAAAGGTATTCAGTGTCACGAGGTCCAGGGGTACTTTCGGGGTGGAACTGAACACTGAAGAATGGACGTCCAGTGTGACGGATGCCCTCGTTGCTAGCATCGTTGGCGTTGACAAAAAGCTCCTCCCAGCCGTCCGGTAGGCTAGTGCCGTCAACGGCGAAACCGTGGTTCTGGGAAGTGATGTGGCACTTTCCAGAGATCATGCTGGTGCATGGAATGTTATGGCCACGGTTACCGAACTTCATCTTGGAAGTAGTAGCACCAACAGAGCGGGCGATCAGTTGGTGACCCAAACAGATACCGAAGATGGGCGTACGGGCTTCCTTGAGGGTTCTTGACAGGTTCTCGATCGTGGTAGTGATGGTTGCGGGATCGCCAGGACCGTTGGACACAAACAGACCGTCATAATCATTCCCAGCCAGATTGGGGAAGTCGTAGTCCCAGGGAACGACCATGACCTCCACGCCTCGAGAAAGCAAGCAGCGCAGCTGGTTGTTTTTCATACCAACATCCAAACACAGGACTCGAACAGGTCGGCCCGACGGGTGCTTGAGAGCAATGTCGGCCGGAGGCGAGTAGAGACGGGGCTCGCGGATAGAGACTGTAGCAGATGCTTGTCAGTATTCTAGCCGCTGAGTGGCAACCATTCCAGGTTAATTGACTCACCCTCTGCAACGAGGTTCTTTGTGTTCGGGTCCGCCCACTCGACCTCTTCAAAGTGCGACTTCCAGCTTGTGGCGTCAACACCCGCAGCCAGGGCCTTCTCAGCACCAGGCTTCTGGAGCAGCATACGGCCAAGCATGCTACCCTTTTGGCGAATGCGCTTGGTCAAAGAACGAGTGTCAACACCGTGCATAGCAGGGACCCCTTGCTCTTTGAGCCATTGGCCTAGCGATGACTTGGCCAAGAAGTGGGAGTAGTCTTCCCCGGCGTACGTTGCCACCACTAACGCTGCAATATAGATCTGATTGGACTCAAAGTGCTTTGGCAGAGTCTGAAGCAATTCGTCCATCTCCTCTCGAGAGGGAACACCATAATTTCCCACCAGCGGGAAGGTGATGACCAGAATCTGGCCGCGGTATGAGGGATCTGTGATCGACTCGGGGTATCCAACCATGCCGGTTTGAAAGACTAATTCACCAGCAATGCTCTTCTCAGCACCGAAGTTATAACCCTGGTAAATGGTACCGTCCTCCAACTCGAGGGCAACGAGGCGCTCATTACCACCCCGGACGGGGATGGAGGCCGGGGTGATCATAGCCTTGGTAGAAGCATCCATGATGTTTCCGTAGGCCACTGGGCCGCCCAATTGCGGATTGGTCGGGGAAATCGGTTCCTCGTGAGGAAGAGTCGAGGCCATCGCAAGGCGAGGGGCTTAAATGAGGGGACAAAGTCCTCTCGGGGACGAATCTGAGCGAGTGCAAGTCACTCTACTGCAGCATCCGCCAACAGGACCTCGATGAATGGTTTGAGGTCTTTTTTTTTAGGATTTTTTGAAGTTGCGATAGGCGGTATAAGAAGAAGGTGGAGGTATAGAGGGCAGCTGCAAAGAGCTGAAGTATGGAAGAAGAAGAATGAGCGAGTGCGGCAGAATAAAATTTTTGATTGCGGGTCCACCGGTTCCGGTGAGCTTCACCGCCTCAGAGTTTTCCCTGGAGCTGTGAGTGTGGAGCGAGGACCAGAAGGATTCGAATTGTCAAGTCCTCCGTTCTCTGTACGGATGGTTCTTTTCGCCTCATCTGCACTAATCTCTATTGGATGACGAGCATTGACTATGCAGGGGTGCAGGACCGAATAGCAACGCCCCTCCTGTCAACTCCCTGCAGAAGAGCTTGAGCTTGCAGGCGGTGAATGTGATAAGGCACGATAGCCGATTGCAGCCAAGTCCGAGCTTCTTTATAGAAAATAAATGGGAACAGTAATGAAGAAAAAGTTCACCCTGAGCTTGATGGTCAAGTACAGTTTTCTCCGTGAAACGCAATTATGGCTCGTGCTGGGGTCAGATGCTGTACGATGACGTGCATAGCTCCGATCTCCTCTAGATCTGCAATAGTCCTCGGCAAGTAGAAAACGAGTGCGATGCCAACCAACTAGTGCGCGTTCGCCGGTTTCCCCAGACTCTCCATATTCATCTAACATCGGAGGATTTGTTCGGTCTGGAAATCTCCCTTGCGTCGGTCATGCAGGATCACCACGATCGTCGCCCTCATCATGCTGGCCTCGCTACTCCGTCCCAAAGCTCGACGCGGCCAAATTGATCCGGGAGCATTCTCCTCGCCCTTCGACTCGGAAAATTCTCCGTGGTTTCAATCTACCTCACGACCTCCGCGTGAAGCTGCTGGGAGCAGTGATGAAGATGCGCCCGAGCTTCAGAGGGTGGAAGAGGATACGGATGAATGGACTCGCGACGAGGATGGGGAGGAAGAGGATGGACCAGTCGAGTCAACCCCTCTCTTGCCGATCTTTTCTGTGTCGCATCTAGGTATGAAATCTGGCAGCTATCGAGCGCTCCAATGACTGATCATGTCCCGTCTATAGATGCGCTGCCCGTTTACGACATCACTCATGCCATCCGCCCGTTGATCGCGTCTCGCTGCGAGACCACGCTGACATGGGACCAGCTGCGCTCGCCCCAGGTCTCACAGTTCTTGATCAAACCAATACAACAGAAGATCATGTCTGAACACTTTTCACGCGCGACGCTTTACGCCTTAATGGCCAACGCTCTACAGTTTGAAAAGGAGATTCACCTCAACCCCGGCAATAGTGGGGCCAGCCAAACGCGTGCGATGGTTAGTGAACTGCTGGCTATCAAGCTGCTGCGGGAATACACGACAAGGGAATTGATCGACGCGCTGTCCTACGAATTCTATCCTTTGCAAGGCCAAGATCCGGCCAATTCCTGGATCCCCGGTCCGCAGGGAAAATGGCTGGCGACCGCGGCCCGAATATCATGCTTGGAAGTAGCTATTCGTGCGCAGGCTAAGCGCTTCCTGGCTCATCCGGTCGTGGTTCAGCAACTCGAGGCTATCTGGGCGGGAACGATTGTCTTCCATTCGGCCGCGGACCATCTACACCGGCGAGTGAACGCAACGAGCTCGGCCGGCCTCAACTATGGGACGTCGACCGATCGAAATGGAAATGAAGTACCTACCACTACAAACCCGGCTTTACGACGCTCGGTAACGCTCTATAACCCACGAGATGCATCACTGTTCAAACTCTCCCGACTGCGGGTCCCCCGTTATCGCCAGTTTCTTTCCACTCTGTCTTTCGCAGTGCTGTTGGGATTGTTCCTGGCTGTGCTTGAGAAACGAAGTCGGCAGATCACATCCCTGGAGGTCATCTTTTGGTTTTGGAGTGCAGGATTCATGCTGGACGAAATTGTTGGGTTCAACGAGCAGGGGTTCAGCCTTTATCTCATGAGCTTTTGGAATCTTTTTGACTTGGGGATTTTGCTGCTGCTCTTCTGTTACTATTGCCTGCGCATATATGGCACCTTCTTGACCTACCCGCGCAATCGGCAAATGGCTGATCAAGCTTATGACGTCCTGGCTGCCAATGCAGTGCTTCTGTTCCCTCGCCTATTCTCTATTCTCGATCATTACCGATATTTTTCCCAGCTACTCATCGCATTCCGCATAATGGCCTCGGACTTGATTGCAGTTTTTGTCTTGGTCGTGATTGCATGCAGCGGTTTCTTTGTTGCATTCTTGTCTTTTGGAGACGACCAATCACCAAAGGCTGTGGCCTATGGCTTATTTCAGATGCTGATGGGCTTCACGCCTACCGCCTGGGCCATGTGGGACGAATACAATGGCCTAGGCAAGACGATTCTTACCATCTTCCTTTTCATTTGTCACTTCGTGGTTGTGACGATCTTGATTACCGTTCTCACCAATTCTTTCATGCGTATCGTCCAGAATGCCAATCAGGAGCATCAGTTCTTGTTCGCTGTCAATACCATCAGCATGGTCAAGTCCGATGCCCTCTTCTCATATGTGGCACCGGCGAACACAGTCGCCTGGCTGGTCACCCCCCTGCGATACGTGATGCCATTCCGCCAATTCATTCGTCTCAATCGAACTATCATCAAGATCACTCATCTGCCAATCCTATTTACCATCTGCCTCTATGAGAAGACCATTCTCAGCGCGCAAGTGGGAGACTCGCTCGATTTGGTGGAGCCGACATCTCGGGTGGGAACACCTCGAGGTCAAAAATGGAAACCAAGGGGTTTCCGAGCTTTCAGTAAGAGGGTGCCGCGACTCGTGCGGGAGCCATCTGTGGCTACCTATCAAAAGGACCAAGCGTTGGAGGAAGTGTTTCGGCGGCCATCTACCGACGACCGGTTGCAAGACACCCGAAGCAAGCTTCGCAATCGCCGCAACAATAATGTCATTAAGGACTGGATGCAGGAGATTGGATCGGGTCCCGCTCATACTCCCGATGAACAAGACCCGGCGAATGTTGATCACCTAGAAATACCTGTCCGACGGCCTCGGCTTCTCTTGAGGAAAACTTTGGCTGCTCATGGGCGCAACTTCACCGAAACGACACGCTCTGTCGCGTCGAATCCGGAGGAACGAGTGAGCCAGATTGTCAGCCCGGCCTTCAGACCCCGGCGAAGAGAGTCGGTTTCACCAACTCGTACTCGGCAGCTCTCTCAGCACACGGATATGGAGGGAGATGATGAACACACGAGTGGTGACGAACACTCTAGCGATAAACAGTCGGACAAGGCTTCTGATGACAATGAAGCTCATTTCGTGGGGAGCACTGAGAAAACCACGCCCAAATTCTACAGCTCCCGTCCATCGACTGCCAGGATGTTGTCACGTCGCGGAAGTCCTACACGCCGGCCCAAGCATACGCGAAATGTGTCTGGAGTGACCATGCTCTACAACCCCCTAGGGTCCCCCAATGACGGAACCGAAGGTCGGACTACACCTCCTCGGGCACCTGAGGATTCATCCGATGAGGATCACCTTCCTTTTGTGTCAACCTCGGCAGATCAGGGCACCATGAGACGCCATCCTGCCGGCGCTGTCTTCACGGAAAAACCATCCCAAGAACCCAATCGCATGTCTGTGCCTGAGATGGATACTCTATACCTACCTCATCGCCCGGCTGCTCGGCCCCAACGATCACTGCTATTTGACTTGGGATCTGACCTGGGCGATAACAAAGCCGTGGCTGGGGGTCTAGCCGGTGCTCTCCCATCCAGCTTCAATACCCAGATGGCATTCGCCACGGGAGGCCTTCGTCGCGATGGTGCCAGCCAAACACAGGATATGCTCAGCAAATTGGTTCTAGCCCGGATGAACAATATCGAGGAAGGCTTCCGCGAGGTCATCAAAGAAGTGAAGGATCTGCGACGTGGCGGGTCCAGTCGTAGCCACAGTCGATCAGACGAGCTACGGGCAGCGTTGCGTGAGAAAAAGAAGCGCAATGAAAAGAGAGACCCTAAAAAGCCACTACCAGCCTCCGAGGAGAGCCGAATTGAGCGGGGCGGTGGTTCCTCTCATGGACACGAGAACCCTGAAAATGAGCCACAACCTGGGCCTTTCTAGTCGCGAGCACATCCAGCCAAATTCTCTAGCATTTTCATTTTTGCAAGTTTCTGAATTTTGAACTTTTGTACATTTATATTTGGGTGGTGTTTCGTTTTAGCTGGCGGTTTGTATTTTCCACGTCCTTTGCACATACCAGTTGATTGAGTTATCTATATCCCATTGCCACGAATAATCTAGTCCCCTAGTCCCCTCAAGTTGATCCTCGAGGCACGGAATATCCCTTCCGCGGAGGTCGTGCCGTCTTGTTGCCGACATCCGTCTGCAAAGTATCACCACCGCGGAAAGCCTCCATTTCCTCGTTGGTGGTGACAAAGGTGCCTTTCTTTGGTGCCAAAATACGAAACATCAGCCAAGTACCCCCGATCACTCCGGCGATGCTGAGCATAGCAATTCGAGGGGACCTGCAGTAGTGGTAAATCAGTATATATTTCCTGGCGTTCATTAAACTCTTAATCTCACCTCATAGGCCGGCGGCCTGGAGACATCGGTCCTTCGGTAAGAGCGGCCATTTCAAATTTGTTTGAATTTTGAAAATCTGATAGAGTCTTGGATGATGAGTGCCACATCTCGGTGGTATTATCTCATGTCCAGCCCATGACATATACATGAGCGCATTGCCGATTCTTGGGTCGACATGGAAGAAACCATGGCTCCGATCTATATCGTGGAGCCACCTTCATCCTAAATACAATCTGCATGCGAAAATACTACTCTCAATTGTACTAATAGATATGGACTTGAAATCGCTGTTTCACCTATTAGAGACTTTTAGCAGCACTTTGTATCTTACATTTAATAAAAATTGCTGCCGGTCACAATCTAAGTTGGGAAGCTATGGCTAAAGACACATACCCGGTAGCAACCAACACTGCTGCACACTACAGTTAAGAGGGATCCTCACATAAATATAAAACATTAAATATAAAATGAACTGCTGTTGCTAAAAGTCTCCATCAAAGATCCTGATCTAAGAGGTAGGCTTGTAGGTACGATTGGGGGCCAACCACAAAACGGAAATCGTTCAAAGCCCCTCGAAATTCAGTGGAACATTCCGTACTTTAACCTTGAACTTATTTAGCAGTAATTCAATTTTCAAGAACTGAAGACATTCCATGAGTTAGTCATTTTTACCTTTCTCGACCATCTACCAAGATATACCGATAACTACATGCGTACAACCAAGCTATACAACGACAACTCGACAATGGCTACAGAATTTTCCGCGCAGGATTCAAGCCCCGCGTCATCTGAACTGTGACGAGGCTGGGATCACAACCAACACCTGTGCATTTTTTGGGTACGGCCAATCAGTTGCGTTGGTTTGGAACGTATCGTTTGAGTCATTTCTCAACCGCAGCCCGTTTCATCATGATTGGTCGCAAGTCCAGGCAGCGGTCCTTCATATTGAGCCGCATCAGAGTCTCTCCGCAGGATTGCCGGGCAAGTTGGTCGTTGGAAATTCGATTTCTTTCTTCATCCATCCGACAACAGATACTAGAGTCTCTCGCATCCGGACAAGATGGCTTCAAATTCTCTTCCCGATGCGTCGACTGATCTTTCTGGCGCCTTGCCCCCTGTGAGATCCGTCTCAACCTCCAAGCACGACACAAGCAACAGTCTGGTGTTGCCTCTCCTCTTATTTGATGATGCAGACACTCTGGCATACATTGATCCAGCCCCGGAGGACAGTAAGAAGCAACATCTCAATGTGGCACCAATCTGCTATCGCATACACAGCGAAAAGCTCCTGGCGACGGGCTCAGTATATTTCCAGCGACTGTTTCGGCCCCGATACCAAACTCGAATTCGAAAGCAGCGCGGTTTTGCGGACCAGCTTCCGCCCAGTATTAAATATGTCATCGACCTGACGCCAGCTACCTTGGATGAGGACGCCGTCATTATTCTCACGGAAGTCACTTGTCCTATGGGCATTCGCGTCTGGTCCATGTACAAGCATATGTGGTCATTACCGAATGTATGTGTTGGCGGGAAAGATGAAATGGAAGAAGAGCCTGTTGAGGAGACGCCGCCGCCAATGGATACACCATCGATGACCGTTGATGAGACAGGATCGCCAGTGGAAGTGAGCGCGGCCGAGAAAATGGAACGCTTTCAGGAATCGCGAGCGAATAAATACGAGCGGCAGCCCCTGCCGAAAGAATACTCGGGCGCTCGACATCGCGAGGGAATCGAGCATGTCTTGCATGCCTTAGAGGGAATGAACATCACCCTGGACACACCATGCAAGATCTGGACTTTCTACGCAGTCGCCAAACTCTTTGATGTGGCCACATTCACAACTGTTAGTGACTACATCGTCTCTTGGTTTTATCAGTCCACCAATACGCGATTCATCGAGATTCATCCAGACATTGCCTACCGAGTCGCTTGTGGAGTGAAAGCGAGCGGACTCTGTCGCCATGCGTTCATTCAGCTAGTGGCCGACGAAGCCTTACTTTATATTATTCGTTCGACAAATGCAATTCCGAATGAGCGTTGGCAAGATTGTATGACTCGGAATGCGATTAGAGACTCTTTGGATGACACCGAAGTGCAGCGCATCGAGTATGCCAGCAAAAGCTTTGCCGATACCATGATCAATCATTTCCTGCATCTCGCAGGCTACGGAATGCATTGGCTGAATCACATCAATGAATTCGCGAAAATCACACAGCATTTGGAACATTTCCCAGGGAACGGTCAACGGGTTCTAGATCTAACCTCCACCCTGATTGAGTTCATTCGCTATAAGATATTCGAGTCGCTCAAGAACGCCCGAGATCCTTTGCGATCCTGTGATGCTGTGCGACAGGGGAAAAACCCCTCATACGAACACATTTTTGACAATGGACAGCTCCTCCACCGACTCATGGGCAAGGACTTTTGGAGTGATCTCATGCGATTGAACATGACCTTCGCAGGATCCACAAAATCAGATACCCCCAACCCCGACTCGATTGCGGAGCTTGGCAATGGTTTACTCTCCTTCCGTGGCCATGAAAACGCTAAGATACATCGAGTCTCAAGAGCCTTTCTCAATGAAAAGGTTGAGCTCTATAACAAAGCTTCAAATCTTCAATCGAAGGGCCCGACGAACCCTCGGTCTTTGGCGACCAGCCCTGTGAGCGAAGGCCGCCTCTCGAACCTGACCATCAACTTGCGCAGGTCTGAAGCATCTTCCAGTGAATCTGTGCCCACGGCTGCAGTCTCAGCATCGGACCATAAGCCTGGTCCTATAGAATCTGACCACATACTCAACTTGGACCCCACAACATCAAATACAACGACTTTTACTTCGTCAAGTTCAGGGGGAACAGTCAACATAGATATTCTTCTTACCCAAGTCTGCTTGTATCTTTCAGGCTACGCACGCAGGCTACTGTTTTCATACTATTCCGATACCCGGCAGCTGGTCGCAACGGAAATTGTCACCTGCTTGACTGAAAGTGAATACCGATTTCTCCCATTATGGGCCGGTGGCAACGATGACGGGACGGGAGGTGTATTCACCGATCAGGAAATTCCCGTCATTGACACGGGTGGTTTCTCGACTCCTGGTCCAGCCATTCATACCGGTAGCACCGCCTCTAGTAATTACTCGGTCAGCGAAGTGAACCCCAGCGATGCAATGAGCACCGTTCAGCGTGCTTCTCACAATGCCACATTGTCCCACGCTTCCGACCTTATGTCTGTCGACTCGCTCCAGGAGGGGCCAGGCGAGCATCCTATTGAGACGCGTGAAAAGCCAACTGCTCAGGAATCGGTGGATGGCTTGCGGTGCTCCGCTTCTCCGATTCAGTCCGATGATTTTGACATAAGCGCCCAAAGTGATAGCAGCAACACGGTGATCATGGGGTCACCTGCTCTTTCAGACATCGATTTTGGGACTGTGGACGGGGATGGGGATGATCGTATGAGTGATGGCGAGAATAATAAAGAAGGCAATGGCAGTGTTGCTGCAGATGGATTTGAATTGGTACAATAGCCCTTTAATACCTGGATCTTTTGGATTACTTATTGGAGTTCAATTCCGTTCTTGAAACTTCAATTTCATTCACTATTTGAGTTCTTAATGACTTTCCTACATTTATCACACAAACAAGTAAAAGCAAATCACAGTCAAGGCAACAAGGCTCTCGACCTATTAAAGTTGCAGATGCAATGACGCAGTTGGATGACTAATCACACCCCCAACATGAAGCTGCGCAACCTTCATCTCATGATTGAACTGACAGCCTCCCTCTCGGTCGCTGCTTGACATCTTTATTTCATTTAATAGCTGCGGGTAGCGTCTCAACATGGCCTCATCCTCGAAGCCCCCGAGTTTCTTGCTCTAGTGAGTCTCTACGAGGACCTGCATCACAAGATCGAACATCCACCGAGGACTAACCTCTCACGCTACCAGCTCCTGTATTGCTCATCGAACCACTATTCTGGCCGAGCACTCTTCCCCGGGGACCTCCTCTACCGCCGCCTCATCTCTGGCATCTATCATCCTCCCGAAGATCACTCACGACAAAGCCCAGAAGTTGACGTTCACCCATGAGCGACTCTTCGTCCACTACATCGCCGACTCGCCGACAGACAGCCAAAGCAATGTGTCGGAACCCAGCTCTAATGCCGCCATGAGTTTCATCGTCGTCGCCTCGGCCGAGCAAGGTCGCCGCATTCCTTTCGCTTACCTCCTAGAGATGAAGCGCAAGTTCCTATCCACATACCCGTCCTCCAGCACAGACTTTGCCTCGCTCCCAGCCTACGGCTGCGCTGCCTTTAACGCGGAGCTCCGCTCTCTCTTACAAACATACAACACGGCGCCACCGGCCGACTCGCTTGCATCCGCTCGCCGCGAGATCGACAGCGTGCGCGACATCATGACGGAAAATATCGACCGCGTCCTCGAGCGTGGGGAACGCATTGATCTCCTGGTCGATAAGACTGATCGACTGGGCGGGAGTGCGCACGATTTCCGCATCCGTAGCCGTGGGTTGCGGCGACGTATGTGGTGGAAGAATATCAAGCTGATGGTTCTCTTGGGTGTTGTGATCATCTTCCTGCTATACCTCTTCATTGGGTTTGGATGCGGGCTTCCGGGCTGGTCCAGATGTGTTGGCCATAAAAAGTCCGCATAAGCATGGGCTATCAATGATTGCATCTTTTCTGGGGCACTGGTTTCCATGCCACAGATTCAAGCTTCGATTCCCGCGGTTTCGGAATTTCTTGGATTGTTTTGTTGATTCCCTAGCTTTCATGAGGCATGATACTATAGCTTTTGAGTTTCTTTTTCATATTTGGTGTTTTGCTATTCTGGCATGGAATAGTTTCTTGTGTATACTATGTGACAAGCACGATTATTTATCCGGGTTTGGCCCTATTTACGCCCATTTTACTCTCCAGGCATTGGACATAGCTGGTTTCCGTGATCAGCTTTTCTACTAGGGCCAAACCGGGTGTTCTATCAGGGCTCATTTTCGCCAAATGCGAAACGAGTTCCTTGACCTTAGGAATACAAATATTAGAATTGCACATGCTATATCTTGATCGTAAGACCATCTTGTACTCCAACACTCGAATGTAGGTATTTTTCCTACGTGGCCGGGAGATTGATTTCTTCAGGTTGCACTATAAGTTGTCAAGCAACGCCAAGCTTAGGTATATTTGAGCAATTACAGAATTTTTCTAGAACACACAAAGATGACGTCCTATGTCTTTTTTTTTTTTTTTTTTTTTTTCTGGCGACAGGGCAATTCCTTCAAATCCTTTGAACTTCGTGAGTACCTTTGTGGTAGCTGAATGGCAATAGTACTCAACAGCAAGGGGATGAAGGTTCCATCCTAGATGAGAAGCTATCTGGGATATATGTGCTCCTGATGGGTTCTCTTCAGTTAATTTTAATATTTTGCTCGCTGGGCTCTATGATCAGAATTTTCACTCAAGTCCATTTATTTATGACTCTACCGTGAGGAATTTTCACGAACCAACATGAGGCTGAGAGGACCCTGACGGACTCGCAGGATTCGGGTTGCCGTCATGCTTGAGAGTAGAGACTATAAATATAGACGAAGAGATGCTAGTGGTACATCCATGGATATTCGCACAAATAAATCTCCAAGCGACCTTCGTCTTCGGATCCTAACTCGCTCTCCAGGTATCCACGATGCTATCACCATGGCGTTATTTGCTCCTGCATATGCTTCTTTTTTCTTGGGTCCAAGGATTATTCACACCAAAAGCAAAGGGCCCGAAGGAGGAAGATGGAATCGAGATGAAGAACATGAGTCCGAAGAAACTCACGATGCATCAATCTTGCCGCGCCTCAGATGCGTCGAGAATCAACACCGCGTTTGTGCAGGCTCTCGATATTGCTTATAGCGGAATATCGACCATCGACTGGCTATTGATTGAGTTTGCCAGTAGCCCTGATGCAGACAAAAAGCGCAGGACTTCTAGGCCCCTTAAGACGATGGCGGGAGATAACCTGGCGCCTCAGCTCAAATTGGACGCGAAAAGAAGAAGAATTCGGGACTTGCAGAGTATGTTTACCAAGATTCTGACCATTCTTGGTCTTTAATTTCTAGAATAGCTCTAACTATGGATGGGTCGGAAATAGACATCTTCAAACGGGTCAGACAAAGAGTCTCGCAACCGCTCGTCGCTCGCTGTGATGTCGACTTCTTGCAAGATGAAGACCCCGAGGGCGAGACGGGGCCACCCTGTCCAGCAGCGGACCGGCACCATTACTGGAGTACCATTACTGATAAGTGGGTTGCTATGGACCGACCGAAGTGTGAAAATACCCCAGTGTTTGTATACCCTGGGAATGAAACCTCTCCTGACCAACTGGTTTTCTGCCCGTTGGGTCTGCAACTCTTAAAAGAGAGAGAATACATTAAAGATCTGAAGGCAAAGTTTGTTTCAGACCTCGCTGGAACATTTATCGACGTCCTGGCTGTTTCACCCCCGGCTTGGATATTCAGAGGCTTGTTACAGACTCGGCAGGTGGGCCAATGTACGTTGAGTCACCCGCTTTTTTTATTTTTATTTTTTGGTTTTCAATTTCTTCCTTTGTGACTCGAGGACTACCTGGATACCTGCATTAACAATGTACTTTAGATGACAACATCAACGTTGGTAATGGACTCCGAGGAGACCACTGGGAAGGAGTGCGAACTTTGGCCTTGAACAAGCCATGGAAGTGGATGGAGAATGCCGGAACAATTACTTATGTTGCACTTGGTATGTCACGCATTTTCCAGTCTTTGATTTCCTTTTTCTTTGTCGATTTGTTGGCTTATCTGATGATAGCATGGTATATGGACAAGTGGAATTGGGAGTCTGGCGAAGCCACCGACCCCAGCATCAGCAATCCGGAGGTCCTTCCAACGAACTATGCGGACACAAAATTTGGCAAAGGGAAGGCCAGAGTGCCAGAGGTTGATGTCACCGATGTCAGAGTATTAGACCCTGAAGAAGATCCTGTTTACCAAGCGTCCTAAGTACCCATACCAAGAGCAGTGGGGATTTCGATTCTCTCGTCGAATATTGGGCGTGTCTCAGTGACCGGTAGGATCAAATTGGAGAAACAATCGATACAATTAGATCACCTTTCTCTCTAATAAACAACAAATATCGTCCAAAACATAGATTGATAACCCTCAACGAAGACATTGATTGATCCACTTAAAAGAACTTTGTCTGGTAAGAGGGACTTGGATTGTAGACAATTCACTCAATTGTCGACACCGGTTTTCAGATAATCGATGAACAACTCCAGAGTAAGATGTGATTGGCTTTATATTCGATGGAGTCTTGCGGAATATGCGGGGTTTGGGGTCTCATCCCCGCATCGGAGCCCTAACTGCCGTGCACGAAATAAATTATATCCCCAGATCAATTGACTAAAAGATCTTGTAAGAAATCCATACCTACATCGACAAAATGGCCCAGAAATTGACTGTTGCGGTGGCCCAAGCCCGTACTCGTTCGGACCTCGCATCTACCCTCGCTGCTCTGAAGCAGATTACCTCCGATGCCGCATCGCGCGGAGTTCGGCTCCTCCTATTCCCCGAGGCATATCTCGGTGGTTATCCCCGGACTTGTGACTTTGGAACGACAGTCGGGGCACGAGCTCCTCATGGACGAGAACAGTTCCTCAAATATTTCCAGTCTGCAGTCGATCTGGGCGATACGCCTGTAGGAGCGGGCAATGACTGGGTTGAGCGCAAACTTCCTGTTGCGAATGGTAAGAATTACCGTGGTGATGGCACAAGAGAGTATCTGGAGCAGGTCGCCAAGGAGACTGGTGTCTTTCTTGCCACTGGGGTGATCGAAAAGGCCGGGGGCACTTTGTACTGTTCCATGGTCTATGTTGATCCTTTTCGAGGTGTTCTCGGTAAAAGAAGAAAGGTCATGCCGGTGAGTGATGAGAGGTGTTTCATGTTTCGTCTCAAGAGGCAGCGAATGCAAGCCGTTGCTAACTGAAAAGACCGCTTCCGAGCGCCTGGTCTGGGGTCAAGGCTCGCCGTCGAGTCTCAAAGCCATTACCGCGGAGATTGACGGCGTTCAATTGACAATTGGTGCTGCTATCTGTTGGGAGAACTTCATGCCCCTGCTTCGCCAGAGTCTCTATTCCCAGAATGTGAATATCTACCTTGCTCCAACGGCGGATGCTCGTGACACCTGGTTACCGCTGATGCGAACCATTGGCGGCGAAGGTCGAACTTTTGTATTGTCGTCGAACCAATGCATGCGCTATAATGAGTTGCCATCTTGGGTCACCGAACATGCACCAAAGACAGAAGATTATGGGGATGGTACGTTCCCGCACTGGAGAATTGAACAGACCACTTACAATTCGGTACCACAGGCAAGCAGTACATCTCACGGGGCGGGTCGTGCATAGTGGGACCGCTGGGTGAAGTCCTCGGTGGTCCCATCTGGGAAACATGTGCGGATGATGAGATAGATGCCGGCTTCCCCTGCAAAGATGGATTGATAATCTCTCAAATCGATCTGGAAGACTGCGAGCGAGGCAGACTGGACTTGGACGTTGCCGGGAGCTATTCTAGGAACGACGCATTCAAGCTTACCGTGGAAGGGCTTGATTTAAATCCTCCACCGTTTTAAATTGGGTCGATTGCAACACATCCTCTAGGTGTGAATGTGCATTGGCAGTTTCCCAAGGACGAAGGTGGGACTTTTAGCTGGTTCGAATACCATGTGTGATGCCATATATCTTGATATGAAATATTTATCTGCTTGAGGACGTACTACACATATTCTGCCCAACAGGAAACCTTGGAATGTACCTCACTATCAAACCCACATCCTCCAAGCCAATTGGCATCAGTGTCGGTCTGCAAGTGAGACAGAAACAATTTGATCATTGACCAAAAATGAAGAATCTGTGATTTTCTCTTCGCCGATCGTTTACCTCGCCAACCATTGGGAAGGGTTGATAAGGAGATAATAAGGCGTTGATCCAGGATACTTTGAAATTCCGTTTCTTTCATGAAAGACTGAGGCTCTAGTGCAAGGACATCCTTCCACAATACGTATATCGCTGCAAGTGCAGAGATAACCCAAGAATGTCATTTTTGGTAAGCACATTCTCTGGATGCGACATGATTGTTTTGATCGAGATGGAACGGAGACAGCCTGTACATTCGGTGCTGGTGAGATAGAAACGTCACATAGAGCTGTCAATGATTGAGTTAGTTTCATCCAACATACTCAAACCACGCTGAACATTTGACAGTGGTCATGATGGTCCTCGTGCAGAGGTGGATGAATGAGAAGAAAAGTGATGGAAAAAGAAACAATTTGGGCCGAAAGGTGTGAATCACATGATCGGTGCTTGGCAGGAGCCATTTTCTCCATTCCGATTGGTTGCGGTCTCCGCTGGATTCGAACGCGACGACGCGGACAACAAACCGCGTAGCGAGGAACAAAAGAACCATTGCGATCCATGATCCCTCCAACCCGAATCGATTCAGCGACATTCTCCGATTGACATATCCAAGATTTTCTTGTCTGCAACCCAGCATCCTCTGGTCTTCAACAACACATGCCATGAGGCCCTAAAAAATCGCGATTCCGAAATGGCCAGTGATGGCCATGACCCGTTTGACTGGTTGCAAAGCTTTCTTCCCAACGACCGAGCCACGACCCATAATACATACGACCATGGCCACGAATCGCACGCGAACGCGATGTTCGCGGAAGCCGCTCGGGTGGCTCAGCAAGAGCATGACGCTTATTTGCGGTTCCAACAAACCGAGTACCAATTCCAAGCCCCGGAAGCTTCCCAGCATGGCTCGCAATTGAGATCTATGAGCGATAATGCATACAACGAGAATACTTCCAAGTACCAATCGCCTTATGTCGTCCCACATGGCCAGTTGCACCATGAAGCCCAGAGCCAACAAACCCAATTTGTGAGACCGTCCGATATCAACCCATCGCAAATCATCTATCCGCCCAATGCTTTTCGCCGATCTGCTTTACCCTCGGCCACCCGCCCACCGGTGGAGCCTGCACAAGCTCCTCGGTCGGAGAGTGAACAGCTGCCACCAACAAATTATCATGCAGCTACTCGAGATCAACCCGGAAATCGCTCGGGACCCTCCAACGAGGCTCGAGCTGCTGTTTTGCCCCGGAATGACGAACGTGGATCGTTTCGCGATCTAGGGCTCACCGCCGAGCTTTTTCCAATGGCCTCTTCAAAGAAAGACCAGTATACATCAGCGACTCGAAGTACACTTAACCTTCCACCCCCTACTCCTAGTAAATTTGCGACTACAATAAGGTCGTCCTCTACCTCTGCAGCGGGCCGATTGGGACCGCAACCGTCTTCCAGCAATCCTCCAAACGGAACCTCTGCTGCGACCTCTGGTGGCATCAACAGCACTTCACCCTCCACATCAGGTTCTCCAAGGGAGTCTCGCCCCGTCTTTCACGGTACTTCGACCCCGTCCACCAATGCTCACTCATTGGTTTCAACTGCACCGCCTCCTACAAATCATTCACATCCATTGGCAAAATCCACCTCTTATCAACACTTTCCTTCATCATCAGAGCCACAAGCACCCACCGTGCTCAACAAGCCCGCTCAGGTGCCTAAGAGCGGTCAATCGGAGATTGACAACGAGCGTGAACAGCCCTCGAAAGGCACCAGCGTTCCAGTTCCAACAGCCTCCTCGCATCATAGGCCGGATGCTTCTTTGACCTGGAATTCGCAGCATCCCAATTCTCAGGCTCAAATGGCGTCCATGCCACCTACATTATCTGCAGACTCTCAGTGGATAGCTAGAGATACTTCAAATCAGAGACCTGAGGCAAATTTACGACCGACAGGAAATCCTTCGCCGCGCCTTCCCAACCATGGACCTGAGGTTCGTGGGCCGCCAGCTGATCCTTCGGCGAATTCTCAACAGCCGGTATCAAGAGTCACTGGGCATACAAACCTATCAGGTTCCCAACGCCAGCAACAGAACTTCAACAAACCCTCGTTCAGGTGGGTTCAATTTCCACGGCGCACTACGCCGCAAACTCAGCACCCACGGATAAACTCCACTGAGGCCATACGCAATGTCCAACCTGCTGCCCAAAAGCGTCGCCTTGAAGATGGCCCGGAGCAGGCATTGCAGCCACAGAAGAAGGTCTTCAATGCATCTCAATTTATTCGCCAGTCTCCGTCGCGGAAACACATTACCTCACGGTCAGACCTCGTCCGATCGCTAGAACCCAAGAACGCGGCAAAAAAAGAGAGCTACGACCCGGCCACGATCGCGAGCGATGTGTTGATCAGTTCAAGTAAACACCCGACGGAACGAGGCTTGAATGAGCACCTTTTCCCCGTTGCCAAAAACATCTTCGTGGTGGATAATACGTCTGACCTTGACACTTTGCGATGGGATCTATTGGATCCTCGTGACCCGACTGACCGCCCGCCCCCCGAGGCGCCTTCTGCCGCCTTTATTGACAGTCGCGATCAATTGGCCTCGAGCCCGAAAGCTGCACCGACACAACCCTCACCTTTACCTCAACCTTTGCCTCTTGCTCCCGCCCACCCACCTCCTCCACTGACTGCAAGTACACCTGCTCCACCCAAGTCTCCCCCGCGGAGATCTACCCCACGAAAATCTTCTCTCCCATCTCCGCCCGCCCAGAGTCACCCGGAGCCTCAGGTGGTAATCATCTCCCCACACAAGATGCCTCGCCGACGCAAAACGGTTGACGATTCCGGGAAGGATGGGGGCGCTGCCACGGGGACGTCCCCAGAACGCACGACGCAATATCAAATCTTTCCTTGCAAATGGTCCAACTGTCAATCGGAGCTCCACAACTTGGCCTCCCTGCAGAGCCACGTACTGAAAGCCCACATTCCTCATCACCTAACATGTGGCTGGGAAGGTTGTGAGAATACCAATCCCATGACTGCTGCCGACCATTGGCAGCATATGCGAGAGGTCCACATCCGACCGATCGCCTGGGCCCTGGGGGACGGTCCGAAGGTGCCTGCACCTGGTGAGCAACTTGACCTGCTTGCACAAGATTTCCCCATGCGGGATTCACATCTTTAATGCACAATGGTATGGCTTGGACGCAACATTGTCTAACAGGATAAAATCTTTAGCGAAGGACAATGACGCGTTGCTCCGGTTTCCCTCGATAAACTTGTTCAGTCGCAATGCACAGTCCGAGGCAGTAGTGCTACCGGCGGATAAGCATATGGTCACGGCATTTACTCGGATGCGCGGCATGAACACCACAAAGCTGCAGGCCCAGGCCATTCGGGATGGCGGATGCCACTGGAAGGAGCAAGTTGGGCCGACTCTCGATGTCAGTGACCAGCGGCTGTCCACTCCCAGCCGATTAGAATCAGCTCGACTTCAAGAGGTGGCCTTTACTGTGGAGGATCCCGGGGCCTCATGATCTCAATGACCTCCGCATGGCATGAACTGTTTAATGGCATTTCGCACATCGGTTCGGTCACATGCGCATTGCATCGGCGTTGATACTTTCCCGTCTGAGGTTTTAGCGCAACATGCGATTCTGCATCGCATGCCATCATATCGGAATGGAATGACTCTAATGTCTATAGCTTCCTTTGAGACTCGCTTGTAAAACAAAAAGCTTGAACAGGTTGTGTGATTAAAAACAAGATCGTTCCAAGTAACTCCGAGATGCAAGCCCATGAATTGAGCTTCGGTTTTTCCGTTTCATAGTATTATACATGTGTAGCTCCTTGACCTGCAAAGAATCCATCCATGCATCCTGAAGTTCGGCGTCGATTCAGGACGTGGCTGTTTGTGACTCGTCTTCATTCGTCCCGTGGCCGTTTATTTCCCTTTGTCTGAAGGCGCGGACAGCCTCTCTCCATTGTCCGAGGGAGATGTAGATTCGGAGCCTTTTTGGACTGGGTTCGCAGCGGGCGAGGTGTTCTCGTCGGAGGAATTGACATCAAGAAAATGGTAGAGGACAATCATCATCATCGAGCACGAGCCGAGGAAGATGGCGAGACGATAGAGGTCGGCGTCAGAGATCATTATGATCGTGGGAGGAGATTGGAAAGAGTTTGAAGTTCAATTGGCTTCGAACTGGGGAGATCTTGCGGGATGAAGGGTGATGATGGGGACGTGTCAACAGCGGAAGCGGAGCTGCGGGTGACAGAATTCCTGTGACTAAGGAATCACCCCGGTTCCTCTTCTTCCCTCCGCATGTCTCTGCTTCCATCGCCATGAATGATCCCGCCATTCCTGACTCGGGGCCTAAACCGACCGGCCCTTCCTTGCTTGCTTGTCTGAATTGTCGTCATAAACATCTAAAGTGCGATGGCCGAACCCCGACGTGTAGCCGATGCGCCCTCAACGGCGCCGAATGCCAATACACCAAATCGCGCCGCGGCTACAAGGGCCCATCCAAGAAACGCCGTGCCGAGAATGACTCTCCTGAGCAAGTTTCGGTCGGACATGTGGGGTTGATGGACGTTCCCGTGGATTGGAGTCTGCAGCAAAGCGGATTTCACTATTCACCCACGATGCCACTGCTCTCTCCCGGGCCTGGATCGACCAGTCCCATCCTCAATGAGATGCCAGTGGCTATGACACCGTCCATGTCGCGACCAGTCACAGGTCCGCTGACCCCAGAGTCATCCTCGTCGTTTGGCGGTGATGGCTATTTACTCGATATCTACTACACCTACTTCCACTCCGCCCATCCGATTCTCCCGCCCCTCCGCTTCCTGTACCGATCCGTTATTCCCCCGCGATATCTGGAACAGGTGATGAAATTCGTTGCAGCTCATTTCACTCCGGCCGCTTCTACTGAAACCTATCGACCTTCGGTTGTTGTGGGGGCACAAGACTCGGCTCCCACAGTGGAGAAGGTCCAGGCACTTCTGTTGTTGGCCATCGTGTTGCACTCGCGAAATGAGCGTGGTGAAGCTGGACAGTGCTTGACTTCTGCCGTGGATGTGGCGTTCGAGCTGGGAATGCATATGGCAACCTACCCGGAGAATGCCAGTCACGGTGACCCGATCCGTGCTGAAAGTCTGCGACGGACATGGTGGGAACTTTTTGTTATAGAAGGAATGTTGACAGCCCTTGGAGTGCAACAGGTGCATCGGACGAACCTGGTACCCCATGTCGTTCCTCTTCCCTGTGAGGAGCGCATCTTTCAGGAGGGTTTGACCCCACCACCTCCACCAACCATCGCTCAGTTCGATGGGCGTGTGTTTGCAGACGAGGAACGTGACTTCTCCTCGTACACTTATCGCATTGAAGCTATCCGTATTCTCGCTCGTGTTGTGGCCACACAAAACATAACCGAGGGCCAGCAAGATCATGTGGAGGCCATTGACGCTCGTATTGCAAGCTGGTTCCATCACCTGCCCGAGTCCAAGACGGAGCTCATGCGGCCGGACGGGTCAATCGATGAAATCATGTTCCAGGCCACGATGATGGTGAATGGTGCGTCGATTTACCTCAACTTCCCGCGCTCGGATCTATTGTCGTCGCCTGCAGTTGCTGCCGAGGTGATTTGTGGCCACCATGGTCCCATCAGTGTCCCAGCATTCTCTCACCATGCACATGCCATGAAGGCCGTCAAAGCAGCAAGTGAGCTATCTTCTCTAGCAGCAATCCGTCTACCCGTTGAGAGACACACTCCTTTCTTTATCTGTGCTCTCACGCTTAGCTCCATCGTCCAGCTGGCTGCTTGCTCAGTAAAGGCCGGCCAGATGCCAGACCCTAGCCGAGATCGGTTGGGCTTAACCATTGGTGTTTTCCGCTCCCTGGCGCGCACCTGGGCCATCTCACAGTCTATCATGAGACAGATCAAGGCAGTCGCCCGAGACGTATTAGATCTGGGAATGCGTCCGACGATGGACCCGATCGACCTCACGTCGATGCTCGACAATGGTCAATTTTGGGTGCAAGACGGTCCAAGCTGAGCTATGGGACCAACGGTATGCAAATAATCAGATCCAAGCGGCCCTTTCTTGTGGATCAAGTATAGACGAGGAAATCCCAACATACACTTCGGTCGTCTTATCACAAACTTGATCTTCTTGGGCGCCAGGTCAAACATCTCTGGCATGGAATTGTCACCCTCACCACCCGCCGTGGCACAATGGAGATTCTGCGACAAGCTCTGAAACGCTACATGTCTTATCCATTGTTTACGATGAGAAGGAAGAGTATATACTTTCCCGATGCCACTCATTGCGATGGCAAGAGATGGCCTGGCTACAAGCGAATTCAATTCGGCTTGTTCTGTGCCTTGAGGTAGATCCTGTCTAGTATACACTTCTGGCCACTATCATCAGTTCACATATTTGAACCTACGATATAATCTTCGAAATACTATGAATCTTCTTCGGACCTAGAAGAAAGAAAAATCCCGGGATCAAAGTCATTGTATTGAATCTACCACGAAATGTAATGTAACCAGCCAGGGGTATCTCGAATTCTTAAAGCCGCCAGATTAATGTCAAGAATCTGTCGCCGCAGAAAAAAAGAAAAGATAGCGCCAAACGATGAAGCCAGTATGATAACAAAAGTTCCCAAAGAAAAACTCCCTGCCAAATGCTGTCGTGCCGGCATCGTATCAAGATCTAAGTCAGAGAAGGGAAAGAATGGATCTTTATGAATTTGCACCCATGAGATAGGAGCGTTATGATCGGGGTGCACTGAACTCTCGCATCTCTCGCAATGCAGTTGCACGCCGAGAAACGACGTCTTCTCGGCGGACCATATCGCGTAGGGCCTCGCTGGCCCGGATCAGCCCGTCAATGCTGATCGCGTGGTTGGTCATTTGATGATTGATGTAGGTGTACAGGGCGGCGGGGGTGGAGCAGGTGGTGAGAAGCTGGGGCTCGTTGAGTTTGAGGAGGGCCAAGGCAACCTGGAATAAAAATGTGCTACCACCGCCGCTACCAGATCCAAGCTCCTCGGGCTTGGGAGCTGTCTTGTCGCTGCCATCTTTCGCTATTGCTCCGTTGGGCACCGCACTGGTCACGTTGAGGCACAAAATCACATCCCATACACGGTATAGAGCTTCAGCGGATAGACAATCGGTGAAGACAGAGAGGAACCACTGGAATGTGAGAGCTTCCAACTCCACGCCCAAGTCTTCCAAATGAGCAGAAAGTTTGGGTAGAAGCTCAGCGATGTACTGCCGCAGCACGACCTGATCAGCCCGAGACGCCAGGAGACCATGGTCATAGTAGTGCTCCGGCAAAATTATCTCAATCATGGATGTTAGTATCCAGAAAGCATCCTCGGCCGTGGGCATAATGAGGAGAAGCGAAGCCGCAATCAGATTCATGCCTTGGCAGTATCCAACATCCGCGTTGCGGCGCGAATACGCCAATAGCACCTCTTTGAGTTTCTCAACACCCGGACCTTTGCGGAAGAAGACATTGTCGGTAAGAGTGCGACGAATATCCATGTCGATTTGCGCTACAACCGATGAATCTGGCTCAATGCCACCAACACCGCGCACCAGGTCATCGTAATACCCGGGGATCCGCATGGACGAAGCTCCACTGCACTCAGACCAGATTTTGGCACGTAGAGCGACTGGAACACCGCCTAGAACCAGCGATCGGAACTCACGCCACTTTGCTCGTCCGACTTTGCCCTTGTTCCCAAGACCAGCGATGCCAACCATTTCGCCATCTGCAAGAGAAGCCTCCGGGGTAGCGACTGCGGTGACAGTGCGATCCGAAGATGCGGCAGCAGCTGCTTCCCCTTCCTTCCGACGCTCTGCACGCACTTTTCGTAAAAACTCATTCCAGCGCACGGTGCGGTCTCGCTGCAACGTGTCGTGGAGGTCGGTCAACTGTTCCAATAGCAGTTTCACGGGCTCGGCTTCCGCAGAATTTGCCTTAGCCGCTGCTGATTGCTCTGAATTCTTGCCAGCAAACTCGGGAGAGTCAGCTGTAATCGCTGATGTGGATGCAGACGGCTGCGAGCTATTCAAAGATAGACTACGGCCTTTGTCCACTGAAACAGAGGAGCTAGGTGGGCGGCCCTCGCCTGCTGTGGTTAAAGAGACGATTGGAGCAGTAGAAGGCGTGTGGGATAAAAGCTCTGTTGGACGAGACGGGATTTTGAGGTAGTCTTGCCAACGACGAAGAGCAACAGTCCCGCTTTCTGGATCGCCCGGTGAGCCAGGGGGAGAGATGGGCGTTTCAGGCGTAGCCTGGGCGTGACCAACATGATCATCCTCCACGTCGGACGAATCGCTGCGGAGACTTCCAAGCGTCTCGGCGATACTGATCCGAGGTTTGTGGCCCTTCGAGGTGGTCGCTTCCCTTTGGCGCCTCTTCCGTCGTTGGTCGTATATGAAACCGAATCGGTCAGTCAGATAATCCCCAGGCTGCGAATTGTTGTAGATGGGTGCGAGAGTTGGAGGCCGTGACTCCATTGGTAGAATGGCATCCATCTCGACAGGGCCGAGGTTGGTCGAGCTCTTATCTGTGGTCTCGGGGGTTGCACTTGGTGGCACATTCCCAGTTGTTGTTCTTCGTGTACCTTGTGGATTGTTGGGTTTGACGGTGCTACCTGTCTCGCTTGTGGATCTGGTGGATGGAATGCTGGTATTGCTATTGATTCTCTTCAGGGCAGCGACCGCGGATAGTCCGCCTTGGGGAGCAGTACCAGAAACTGTCTGGTCTTGCCCAGAATGAGCTTGTCGATTCGTATCAGAGTCACTTGCATCTTTAGATGCTTGCGAATTGCCGCCAAACAACTTGACCGTCCATGATCCAAGTGAGCGTGAGGACTTTCGTGAATGAATGCTGTCATCATCGCCATTCGTGGTGGTGCTTGGAGCCCGCTTCTTTAAGCTATCATTGGCCGATGCTGTACCAGGTGGCTGGAAAAGCTGCTGATCAAGAGCTTTGCGGCGAATAGAAGGGTTGCTAGGCACACAGGCACGCTCGGGTCCTTCTTGACCATTCTCTTTGATATCGCTGATGATACTGCTCGCACGACTGGTCTTGCGGCTGGCGTCGGTTGAACCAAAGAAATATTCACCCCAAGCACGCATCGAGCCTTGTCGGTTTCGATTATTGGAAGGCTCATTTTCTGATCGCTGGGCACGAATTGTTGCCTGGTGATCATTCAAGCTTCCCACAGTTTCGTCATCGACCCGAGATCCAACTGCATCTGTCATTGCTTGTGACATGAGTCCATTTATCCCGGCAGACTGTTGGGCAGCTTGTTCTCCACTGTGGCTGCTATCTCCGTCCGAGGTGCGCTCTTCCGATGAATTTTCAAGTTTATAAAGGCGGCGCTCGATGTCCTGATTGGAGACAGATACCTCTCTGAGCATTCTTTTCAACTCGCGCTCCCTCGCATCCGCACGCTGTCGAAGGGAGGAGATCTCCGCGTCCCGTTGAGCTAGATCACGAGCAAACTGCCTGACTATCTTCACTGGCCCCGTGCCTGCAACCAATCGTTCGATATGAGCATCGTCTGCTAGGTGTAGCGCACCGGGGATATCTGGTGGGGGAACTGAGTCATCGAAGAGCGCCGCCCGACCCGAGGTGTGAGATACCCCGGTGGTCAGTCTAGCCAGAGTGGCTTTACGTCCCCGACCAACTTCTGCCGCACCGTCTTTGCCATTGCTCGTAAGCAGTGTATTCGTCAGGCCTCGGGTCAGAGTGGGGGATCCGTCCGGGGGAGAGAGCGATGGAAACGAGGTAAGGTCCGTGGTCACGTTGGACGAAGTTGAATTTTGCTTCTGTAGTTTGGCACGAGCTGTTCTTGCCCTTTGGCTCCTTCCCGAGGCCGACGACGCCTGCGAAGACGAGCGTCGCTGAAGATGCGCATCACGCTCCGCCATGATTCAATAACCGATGGAGAACGTTTTCGTAGAGTAACAGTGCTAAGGACTTCATGAATGCTTAGCAGAAAGGTGATCGAAGGCCAAATATTGATCTTGAAGGCAACAAGAGCTAGTCCGAGCTCTGCAAGAACATCTGTCGCAATCTGGACCCTGGCTTGATAGGGCGTCCTTGGCGAATCTAGGCGATCTGCGTGGATCCTGGGAATCAAGGGAGGTCGATGGCGATGTTCCGGTGACGCACTGACGAATTATCCGAGACACGATCAACACGACCGCCGCCAATGCGAATTGTGCTCAACGCCGTTCGGGGACGCCAGGTGGAAGACATGGATACCCAAAACAAGCAACGCACATGACGTGATGCGTGATGTGGGATCACATAAGCAGGTTTATCAGGTGATCTTGATCAGGTGATTTGTGCCTCGGCTCCCCGCAACAACCGAGTGGGGAAGGCGGGCTGCGCGTGTCCTATTTATCTACATGTTACTCCGTATTCCTTCGTCAATTTGCTTTATGTTGCATGTCAAGCTTTGAAGCAATTGAAATTCATCGTCATGTCTTCTGCAGCGAAGCAACGCCTCCAGGCCCTTAGCAAGCAACTAGTTGAGGGTATCCCCGACGAAGGCACATTTGAGGGTATCCCAAGGATCCGCCATATTGCCGCGGGCTCTTCAGAGCCGTAAGTATTTCTGCCTATACACCGTCTCCCGCCATTGTATTACTGTTGATAACTAACATATACCAGCCGGGTAAAGGATAAAGTGGTTATCGTAACTGGTCAATATCTATACACCGTCAATTATTTATGTTTACAGTCCTCAACTGATAGGTCATACAGGAGCCAATTCTCCAGCTGGAATCGGCCGCGCGAGCTGCCATCAATTTGCCGGTAATGGCGCCAAAGCAGTCTACATCTGCGACTATAATGACAAACATCTCGCAACGCATAAGCGTGAGATCGAATCCCTCTACCCCGGAGTAGAGGTTCACACGCGACAATTTGACGCAGCGGACGAGAAAGCCGTGATGGCGGTCATTGACGATGCTATCACGAGGTATGGCCGTCTGGATGTTTTCTTCGCAAATGCGGGGATTGTCGGCCAACCCAAGGTCTTCACGGAGATTGACGGCGATGGCTTTATGGCTACAATGCGTACAAATGCGCTCGGGTAGGCTGCTTCTGCTTACTTCCCGATTGTCCAGATAGATCTGACTACGTCTAGGGTCTTCCTCGCAGTCAAACATGCGGCTCCGGCAATGAAACTCACTTCGGCTTCCAAGCCATTCCCGAGTGGCTCGGTAATATGCACCTCTTCCGTGGCTGGGCTGCGATCCAACGCTGGCTCCACTGATTACTCGGCCTCCAAAGCTGCGGTGATCTCGATTGCACAAACTTGCTCGTACCAGCTGTCTGGAACGGGGATTCGGGTTAACGCGATCTGCCCTGGTCTGATTGAAACCGGAATGACTCAAGTGGTTTTTGATAATGCCCGGAAACGCGGCACAGAGCGCAAGGTTGGTCAGTTGAACCCAATGCAACGGGGCGCTGTTGCCGATGAGGTTGCGCGGGTAGCATTGTTCCTGGGAAGTGATGAGAGTAGCTACGTAAACGGGCAGGCTTGGGCTGTATGCGGTGGACTGAGTGCTGGACATCCCTTCGTCCCCGGGAAGTTGGCATAGAGAAAGAAGTACAGTACGTATCATAAATGCTAGGGGGTACAGTACTTTTTGATTCAAGCCACCACACAGCTTTCAAGGCATTTAGATTCACTGGTCATCCTAGTCTACTCTAAGCAATACACTTGGTTTAACAGTTGTCCCACGAGATTCTCAAAATTCATGAGCATTGGCAATTGTTCTATTGATGCTGCCATACAAGCTACACAATATCAAAGGACAAAGATCAAAAATTATAAATCCATTTTTAAATACAACAAGGGATGGAGCAAACCCTTCGCAATCAAAGAGTCCATTTCGACGATTGCAGACATAAGGAAAGAACAAGGCGTGGCCTGATGTGGACAATATAGGAAAATCTTCGGTCTGCGATAGATCCAATTCAAATGGGTGCAATGAAGAGCTCTCGTGAGCAAGAATAAACAAGCCGCTCGTTCCATCGCAGACGGCCCACGATGAAAGCAAACATAAAATCCTTGAGTGACAAGGATAAGACAAAACGTTCGAGGGAAACAAAAGCCTCAAATTTGATGGACAAGAAAAAAGTCAAAGGGGTTTAAGGCAGGGAGTATCAAGGAAATCGACACGACGAAGTGAAAGCAAAAACGACTGCGCCGAACGACCAAAACGTGTGTGCGTGTCGAATCATGGCACGAAGGGGGGAAGAAAAAGAAAAAGAGAAGAACAAGAGTATATAACAATGCCAAATGATAGAATTGATGAAGAACAAGATCGTCTCAGTCAAGCGTTGCATCATCCTTGTACGATGGAGCAAATTAAGAGACCACGCGAGCAGTCTGGGGCCGCATGAGGTCTTCACTGGCCTGCTTGGACAGGGTGCCAGACTCGGTCTGTTGGTCGTCCATACCCTCGGTCTCATGGGAGTGTTCGTCGTCATCTTCCACGATCTTGGTGGGAATCTCCCCAGGGCCATACTGCTGACTTGATCGCTCAGGGAAGGTTGAGCTGCTGACCATGGACATGGAGGTGCTGGAGCGGTTGTGAACGAGATCGGGAGTGGGAGGAATGCTTGACTGGCGATTGTCCGGGTGCAACGAGTTGTTGTCAGTGTCGCTAACTTCGCTCGTGGCGCGAGTCGTACGGCCATCCTGACTTTCGAAGTCCGAGCCCAAACGTTGCTCACCATTGGCGTGAGGCTTGGACTCGGATTCTTCCTCGCTCTCGGCGTCTTGGGCAAGGTGCAGGCCCTCAACGGCGGCAGCGCACTGGTCACTGATGCTACGGATGATGTCGGCGATGGCGTCGGTCTTATCGCGGAGGTATCGATCCGCAACATCGGTGACGCTCAGGCGCGCGATGGTTCTCTGGTTCTGGCCGAGGTTCAGCAAATGCTGCTCGAGCTCTGGGCTCATCTGATTTACCGGTGACTTGTGACCGCTAGCTTCCTTGCTTCCTGACTCCTTCACCGATTCCTTCACTGACTCCTTTGAGTTCTTAGAGGCCTCTGCACGGGATTCTTCGGGGGCGTCTTCGTAACCCTGCTCAACCATCTCAGTAATCTCGGAGGAGCTGCGAATGGAGCGAACAATGTGCTCCATGTGGTGGCTCTGGCCGTTGACCAGGCTACGCAGGTGGACCACCACCCGATGAGCCTCATCGCGCTGGCGAGAGAGTGTCGCGTTAGTGTGTGAGATAGCGGAGAGCTCCTTCTGGTTGCGCTTGCGTTCGCGCTCAAGCTCCTCAGCAATCTCCTGCTGAAGGACCAGAGCCTCCAATGCATCGTCACGCTGCTTCTCCGTACCGGACAGACGCAGGGTAAGACGAGCGACATCATCCTTCTGCTGATCAATAAGACCAGTAAGACGACGGTTCTCGCGCTTGTGGTTCTCAATCTTGACCTTGAGCTCGGAAGTCTCCTTGGTGAGCTGCTCTGCAAAGGCCTGGAACTTAAGGAATTGCTGCTTCCAGGTCTCCAGCTCTTCAACCAAGAAGTTGTTGCGCTTAGTGACCTTGCTAAGCTCCGTGTCCATGCGGCCCTTGAGGTTGATGAAGTCCTGCCAAGCCTCCATGGCATCACGAGAGTACTGGTTCCGCTCGCGGACAATCTCGTTGAGATGGCGCATCGAGACCTTGGTCATGAGGGGCTTCTTGACAGAACCGCCGAAGATGGCCTTCATGCCGGTGTTGCGGCCCAGCTTCTCACAAACGTGGTCCATGACGCCCATAACAGCATCCTGGTTCCACCAGTTGGGGTCCTGGACACTCTCGACCTCACCTCGCATGACGATGATCTGACCAGCCGGGATCAGTTTACCGCCAGCGTAGGCTGAACGCAGGTGCGCCGGAACACCCGAGGGCGAAACATCACCGTTGAGAGCCTGGGTGAGACGGTTGATGAACTTGGTGCGTTGGCCCTGGTTCAAGACATTTGGTGGGCTCGAGGTCAGGACAAAATTGCGGTCCAGGTCGACCACGAGGGCATCGGAGGGGGCGTTGAACAGGGTGCGGCACTCCGCGGTGACACCAAGGATGTAGGGGCCCGGCTCCTGGACGAGCTCCTTCACATGACGGGCGTGCACCACAGGCACATAAAGACCACTCCACTCGTATACGCGGACACAGTAGCGAATGGTCTCCGATGCCGCGGTCAGCATAGCAGCGTAATGACTGACGAAGATAATGCGGCGGGTAGGGGAGACAGCGGCCTCGATCACACCAACAATGTTGGGAATCGAGAGACAGTTAAAGATGGGCCACATGGAGAAGTTTTGGAATCCGGTGGGGGACGACGGAAATTGGTAGCAGAGGGCATAGTCCTTCATATCGATGCGAACCAGATCATTCAGACGTGGAGCCGGGAAGCTGAGAATCCGCGAGACTTCCTCGGCGTGGAACAGGTTCGTGGCCTTGTTCCAGTGAATCCACATCCCCCGCAAGTAGTCGCCCAGCAGATCGTACAGCGGGTAGCGAGACAGGAAGCTCAGACAGTACGGAATCCAGTAGGTCTCGTCGGGGTTGTCGTAAAAGTCAGCCTCCGTCTTCTTGCGGAGTTCTCGAATTGTCTCCGCCCGCTTCTCGTCGGCACGGGACCAGACGCGCAGCGCGATACCGTACAATGTGTGAGAAGAGTCCTGCTGGAGAACGAAAGCGTGGTGGGCACAGTGAGGCTGGCTCTTGCCCGTGCAAATTTCAACATCGTGGGGGAAACAAGCCTAGGTACGAGTTAGTTGGTTGAGTTTACAAACGCGTTCAAAGATTCTCCTGTCTTACCCTCATTGCGGAGTGCAGAGCTCGAGCAATCTCATTGTCCTGCTCTAGGCGAGGACTACTACCCAGAATCTCCGGAAGCCAGAATTGACCGACGGCACCCTTCATGTGGCCAATCTTGCCCTGTGCGGGCGCCGGAGCCTTCACCCATTGCGATGGCTCACGACCAACACCGCAGACCATGTACGCATGGGTCAATGTTTTCGGCGTCCGCTGCGCCGGCTTCAGGTTGAGGGTCGAGGGAATGGGTTGAGTGATTCGAGAGTGCAGCGACGACGTGCGGCTTGGGACGACCAGCGAATTTTCCCCTTCACCGCGAGTTGACGGCCGATCCCGAGTGGATGGGCGAACGAAAGATGAGTGGTCTCGCAGAGACGGGCCCATTGTGACGGGGAGAAGTGTGTTATACTCAGTATATATGGAGGGTCGGATGGATAGGAACCGACGTCCTCACCTCAACACTTGGTGAGAGACGTTATTTTTTGCTTTCTTTTTTTTCTTGGAGGAACAACAAATCAAGAGAATGAAAGGGGAACCAAAACTTGGAGGCACCCGAGGCCGTGAGAAAGCAAAAGAGAAGGTTTAGGGGGAAACCGAATAGGAGGTTCGGAGCTAAATCCAAAGGGGGTTCGTTTCGTCTCCACTTGGACTCGGTCCGTTAATTAAACAGCGGAGAATTGGAAAATTGAAATCAGGGGCGCCATGGACTGCGACTCGTGTCCTTGCAGTTGGAGTACAACGATGTGGACGAGGTCTGCTTGTGCTTGTGCTTCTGCTTCTGCTGATGCATCATCCCTTGACCGCTTCCTGAACTTTGAATGCTAAATGCTTCCCCCGCAGTACGATACATCCGTTCCATGGATCATTTCTCTGTGGACGATCCTCAGGGTTTTCAATCTCCGAATTTCCTCCTGCTGCATCCGATGTGTCTTGCCTGTGTGCCGCGAGAGAGTCCGCACAATGGGCATTGTGAACTGGATGGGAGAATCTTCGATTCCAGAACAAAGCATTCCACTATGGAGTATTCCATATGGAGTATTCCAATACTCCGTAGGTTTGACCCGTTCCCGAAGACCAAAAATTCCAAAAATCCCCGAACCAAGAATGCCAATGGGCCTCAACCGTGCGATCGACCTGGATCTCTGCAGCTCGCGATCGTCCCCAAGAAATATGTACATTCAGGTACCGGTCCCTTCCGGTGTGAGTCCAATCCCAAGTGTCCCTGACCCACGAGTTCCATGATTTGATGACTGGATTCTTTGCATGGACCTGGTCTGTGTGTTGCCCCTGAGATCAGACGGGTTCGCGTCCGCGATAAATCATCCTTCTCGATTATCCATCGCTTCATTTGACTTGATCCGGTGACTCCGAAAACTTATCCATATGGCGGACTTTTCCCTTAGTCTTGTCCCCTAAACCCCATCGCCGTCACTAACTGAACCATCTCCACTTGTCTACTGTCAAATTCTTTCCACCCCAATTCTGGAAGTTTATGGTGATGATCTTACCCCGGGCCAATTGGCTTTGCTATTCTGGTGGACAGCAGAGTGGCGATTGAGTTCTATCATTCGCGTGTGAACTCAACACGGGACATAGCACTGGGTCTAGCCTCGAGATACGCCCCGATCGATAATCGAGCCCCATCATGACCTTGGCCCCGTGGTTCGGTGGAATCTCTCGCAGGGACCAACTGGGCCAACAGGGCTCATCCATGCATCTCACATCTCTCATCTGCAGGGATCGGGGTGCATGCGCTTGCGCGCATCAACACGGCACCACTGCCTCCGGAAAGAAAAATGATTCCACTCAAGCCAGCCTGTTCCTTGCTGTGGGTCTAAGCTTGTTGGGGCCGTGAGAATCGCCGATCTTTCCCCATTTCCACCGAGTGTTTCGCCTTCATCGTCGCGGCTCCACCGTCCAGCTCCCCAGCTTCCATCTGGTGGTGTGTCCGTACTCGTACCTGATCCGAATGTAGCTAGACCTGGTGAAAGCGGGCTTTGCGATGTCTGGTGAGGTCATCGATACTTCTATCGAAGTACCTGTCACGAACGCCCTGCCTTGGTGGCATGTACTTGATCGGTCGCACAATGCCAGGTACGGATGAGAATAAGAATGTGAGCTCCGAAAATCCGAGAATATTCTCGAGCTTGTTGGTCTCGTAGTGTTCTGCTATCAACAACCAAGTCAACTCGTGTTGGTCTCTGATGAAGGATTTCTCTGTTATATCTGCGACGCCCAGCGTCTCGTCCATGTCCTGTCCAGCATCCATGAATGCCCCGTCCCTTTAAGATTTGACTAACCTTAGTGCCGCATATGTAGTCGCCCGATCACCGGGCTGGAGGGTTTCCACGGAGAACCGATCGTTTCAACGGTCCTAGCGCACTCATAAGCAAGAATGATTGGAGACCTGCTTGATCCATTAATACCCTTGTTTAAATTAATTATCGACTATCATTTTAAGCTACAGTCGTCTGCGACGGAGTAAAATGGCCATCACAAGCTCTCGATGCTTATACTGCCACATATAATTCCAGTTGCAAAAGGATCGGAAATCAGTCGGCATCGTGATGTGGGGCTGTATTCCAGTTGCTTTTTTAATTCTTCTCGGTTAAGTTTTTTTTATTTCCTCGATGATAGAGCTCAATATTAATGTTTTGAATCTAAAATGTTTCCGAATTTGCCGTGGGAACATTTCCAAGGTTATATATTTTGACGGAAGTATCTGTTTCCACTGCCACTCACTCGGCTTGAGGTCGATGATTCTCATACCTACTCAAGATCGGGCACAGGATATTGCTGATTTATAAATGCGGTCAAAAGAAACTGAGTCAAAATAAAGACTGGATCTGGAAGCTCTTTCTCAATTTTAAACGAAAACTCAACCAAGCCCTGGTTGGAATATAAAATCAAGTGCAGGAAATTTTAATAAGCCCACGCATGTAGACTACGCTGGGTACCTAGGTATATACCGCATTTATATATCATGCAGTCAACTTCCTCACATTCAACCGTTAACATTGGTAAGTCATGTATGTAATGATAGTAATAATGACAAGAGGAATAGCCAGGGTCCACTGCTAGGCTGCTTGACAAGCGCTATCTGGGCGTACTCTTAATCATGTCGAAATGCGCCAATTTTAGTGCGCTACGTTTATTTGCGGACACGCATAGTTGGAACCCAAATCGAGCGTCTGATCGTATAGTACATAATTGTCCTATCATGTCAGTGTAAGATGGAGGTCACCGTGGTAGAGAGAACCAAGCATAGAACCTAGGTAGTACGGGGATGGAATGAAGCGCCCGACTGGACCGATAGATGTGTGCTGAACGAGAACGGCTTCAAAATTTCGAAGGTTATGCATCGAATTTCTCAAGGGTATCTATTAACTAACTATTCCATCATGGCATCGCTGATTCATCAAAGTACAAGGCTACCGGAATACGTACACCATTCCTGCCCGGTCGACGCTCACGATCATCCCGTAGGGCTGCCGGAGCACTGCAACATCTTGAATGATATCCAGGTGGCTTTTCAGCAGCATCTGCTGCTGCAGACTAATAACCGTGCTTCGTGGTGGCCGGATGCTCGTACTCTTACGAGACCCACTGCTACTGGTACTGCTTGGGGAGCTTGGAAGGTGCTCAGTAGTGACCTGAAGGTTGGGCCGTGGCTGAGATAGCTCATAGCGCGGCTTATCGGTGGGCTGACCATCAAGGACAGGTTCAAGTCCACTAGTAACCATTGAAAGATCGGGCCGAGCCAGATCCCAGAAGCGGATTTTTCGATCACAACCCGCCGAGACAATGAACCCGGATCTACTGCTACTACTAGCAGCTTTGTCGTCGTCGGGCGTGTTCAGGCCAACGGCGAATGCCCACGTCCCCAGCCTATCCCCAGTGGATGTATTTGGCATTGGTGAGCCGTTTTCGGATACCCCATCCATTCCTGCTGCGGGACTGCTCGTAGCAAAGCGACTGAGCATACCTTCCGGCCGATCTTCATCGACGGGCCAAGCTAGAAAGTCATTGTAGCCCAAGCTGGTCGGAGGGGGATTACTGCCACGCGAAATGCGGCGCTTTCCATTGGGAGATTCGTTTGTGCTGAGTGGTGTTGCTTGGTAGACCTCACGACAGCGGAAGTTCTCGATATCCCACACTGTGATCTCGTTTCCGTGACTACCACTACAGGACACGCAGACCCAGCGTCCGCGTGGTTTCGTGGGATGCAGTTGGATACGCTGAATGGACCCCCAGCCTGGGAGACCCCAAGCCTTGAGACGCACCCGAAAACGAAGATCCCAGAGATCTAAAATACCATGAGTTGTGCCCACAAGAAGCCATGTATGGCGACGGTCGCAGCAGAATGTGGTAGGTGTTCCATGGTGGACGGGGTTCTCCAATGTGTACACAGGAAGCATGGTTTTCATGTCCAGTGCGATGATCCGACATGTATTGGTGGCGACGAGAAGAGTTGATTGCCCTTCTTCTCGAAAATGCTCCATCCAAATAGCGTATTCGGACGACCCATTTTCTGCGACAGGCAGTTGATATTCGCGAACTAGCTGGAGTTTCCCATACCGAGATGTTTCATTCACCTTCTGGTAGTCAACACGAACGGCATGGATGCTGCCATCCGTGGCCCCACTGACAAATGTGTAAGTGTTCTCTACAAAGGTCAATGCTTTTACGCGGGCACCCGCCGCATGACGGTGAGTTTGTCGAGACCGAGGAGTGAGATTCCTCTCAAGGCGAGTCGTGTCCCAAACCTTCACCGTGCCATCGTCAGATGCTGTGGTGAAGAAGGAATGGTCTGGGGGAATGGCAATCCGATTGACGGGTCCACTGTGTTCACCGAACGTTGCAACGAGATTTCCCTCTGGTTTCCATATTTTGCTATGATCCTGTGCATTGGCTTTGCGAATAGGAAGCCGCAGATCCAACTCTTTGACGTACGGGCCCAAATCAAACAAGTCGGTGGGATAGTTTTCAGCAAAGACATTATCCAGCAGCCGCAAGACCGCGGGATCATCGCCTGCATAGGAATGGTTGGCACGGTGTCGGCGTGCTGGTGCCTGAACGGGTTTTCTTTCGTAGGCATGTGAGAGAGCTGGTGGCTGAGGAGTTCCATCCCTCTGGACCGGGGCGTCCACTTTTCCAAACGCATTGGCCGAGCTGGTGCTTGTCTCTGCATATGCTTTGGCGGTTTCGTTGCGACCGAGAAGATTGATCGCGCTAGATTTCTTTTGTATTCGATCAGATGTACCCTTCACAGAAAGATTATCAGCATTTGTGGGAGTCGTTGACGAGCTTTCTTCTCCCAAACTCAGACGGCGACTTGTAGAGCGAGTCTCTTTGCTTTGGGGAGGCAGCGCATGAGGCCCAGGACCCGCGCCAGGAGAAGATGCCACTGGAGAGGAGGACGAAGACTCCACACCAATGTCACCCAAGCGATTAGGGCGCGGATGCTCTATCTCCTTATGGAGCTGGCTTCTAGTGCGAGTATGCTTATGATGTGCGTTCGGTGCTCGCTCAATGGTGGTGGAGGCATCCAAAAGTGCATCAGCTATGGTCTTTGGTTTGGAGAGATCATGTTTCGGGCTCTCGTCACGCTCAAAAGTCGCATTTCGTGGCTTCTCATTTAGATTCTTATCGAAGAAAACCGTCTGAGGCGTGGCTCCATGCTGGGAAAGACTGATGATGTCGTGGAAAGGTGGGGTCAAATTCCCGTCGATGTCTCTAGATTGGCGCTTCGAGACTCTCCAGATGTAGTCTCTCAGAGCAAGGAGTTTGAATTCGTCTTCCGAGGCCATGCCGAGATTGCGCAATCGTGATAGCCATTGTTCATCTTCATCGTTTTTTGATTGTGAAGTCAAAGTAAAAGCAGAGTTTCGTCCAGCCCGAAAGCCAGGATCACCGGGCTCAGAAAGGCTAAAGGTCCCTTCGCAACTCGCTGCCTTCCAGAATAGACCCCTGTCCGTTTTAGAAGCCCAGACAAATGCCATTTCATAGATGTTTCTTGCCATTGGGCGCTTCAGCGCATCCAAGATCTCCACCTGAGTAAAGCCCGAGACTTTGACTTTAAGAAAAGGGCGAACAAGGGGCGTTAGAATGGAGTAAATGTCCGCTACAGATAAAAATTTGGTCGACTTGACCACAAGGCTGACGGCGGCTTCGCGAATCCAGATGTTTGGATGCACCAAGAAACCAACAGTGGTTTGCAAAAGGTCCCACATAGTGGGACGCTGGAACAGCCCAAGGTCAGCCATAGCTGCGAGCGACCTGATCACCTTTTCCACAACATATTCCTCAGGCTCAGTCATGGATTGAACCATCAAAGGTAAGATGTACTGCTCTAGGCTGGTGCTCCCCACGTAAGCAGCGACGCCAACCACAGTCTCAAAAAAGGCACACTTCAGAATCCAGTCTCGGTCATTCAGGTAGGTATTCAGGTGGCTGAGGATGACTTCATTTGATTTCAAAGGGCCAAAGAACACGCAAAGACTAGACACAGACCCTAAAAAGGCACGGCGAACTGAGGCGTCCGTGTCTGTCAAAAGTGCCTTTGTATGTACTTCAAAATACTCCAGTAGGTCAATTCGAGCCACATCGTAGAGATTGTGATAGGTAGCATCCTCGGTCCATCGAGGCTCAAAATCCACTGGAATCAATGCCGTCAAGCGGATGTCGGAGCGAAGGGCTTGGATCATATCCAGGAACCTCAGGGAGGATTGCGCCAAAGATGCAATGCAAGAGGCGTATGCAGCTCGAACCATAGCACTGGGATTGGCTTTTGGGGATATGATAAATGGTTGGAGCCTTGGGAAAATGTACTCGGAGAATAAGTAGGCATTGACCGGAGAAACCACATGAACCATCTCCAGTAGTTGGGTCAAAGTGCGAACTGCCGCAACTTTGACAGCGTCCACCCGATCAGTCAATAAGACCATGATGTACGGAAGAACGCGGTCCAGTTTGGCTTCATCAGATAACCTCTCGGCAAAAGCCAAGAGTATGTCACAGGCTTTGATGCGAGCTGACGCCTTGGAAGTAGTCCGTAGATTGGACACGACCAGGGTGAGGAAGATTAAAACACCTTCCTCAGAATGCGACTGAGCCCCAGATGTTGGGTTTCCATCATTTGGCAGGTCAAGTTTCACAGGGAGAACATCACCGGTCAATCGTGAAGCCGTTGAACTAGATGGACCGCGTGACCCTTTGGATGTGGTGCCGAGGAAATAAGATATTTTGTCAAAATCCAGACAGACGCGTTCTATCCTATCATCTGGTTCGCCTCTGTTTGTTGACTTTGCGTCCACTTTGGTCCTGCCTGAAGATGGATCCGTCATGAGAGACATGTACTGATGAAGGAAGCTGTAGAAGTACTCTGGAAAAGCCTTATTCTTCCAGAAGTTCAAATATTGGTCTGCAGAGTACCGGGATTCTGGTTCCAGCTGAATCATATGCAGGATCAATTCTCTGATCTCTGGATCTTCAATCTTTGCCAACTGGCTGTGCTCCGCGCTGTATTCACCTTTGCGGTATTTGTACATCTGACTGAGCGTGAAAATCGGAGATTCGAGAAAGAGCTCTGCGATTACACAGCCAGCGCTGAAAATATCCATGGCCCAGTTTACATGGCGATTCCCTGGGTCTTCGCCGGCAACCAAAAACCGCTCCGGGGCAAGATAGCAGGTCCGCCTACCGGAGATGTCAAAATAGAACGAAAAGTCCGCGGGATTGTCCTCAGGCAAGAAAGTAGGTTTGAAAGAGGAAGAAAAGTCAGAGAGATAGAGCCAGTTCCACGAGGTGACCAAGATATTTTCTGTCTTGATATCACCATGGAAAACATCCAGAGAATGACAGTCGCGCAATGCGCTTAAAAGCTGAAAGGCGATCCATTTCTTCTCGATATCCTCGAGAAATGGCCGAGTGCTAGACAAATGTTATCGTCTGGCCAAATTGCTTGTTGGAAAATAGACAAACCTCATTCGATCATAGAGAGAGCTGTGAATATACTGGCGAACCAGATATCCACTCGTACTGGTTTCCAGAATCCTCTCATAGCTCAATGCATTCGGCACATCAGATAAGAGCTTGCGTTCCCCTGCATTCAAGATCAACTTCGGTCCGAGTCAATTTTTCACATGACACTCACGAATGATTTCCTTGACATATGGCTCCAACTGCATGGTCGGGTATGGTTTCATGATCACCTTCACGAAAACCAAACCATTCTGCTGCCTCGCACGGATGCTCTTCATGAATCTGCCCCCACCCATGGACTTTTCATACACCAGGTCCGAGAGCTCCGGCACGTCGATCCCCGCCGAACCCGCGGACAGGGTAGTGAGGGAGTAGCCTTGACCCATAATGGCGCATGCACAGCATCTCCTTTGGGTTGGTTGATGATCAAGTGAAGCTGGCGGAGAGTGAGATCACTTGATGCGGAGCCACGTGAGAGGCAGGCGGTGAGGGGTGTCAACACCTGCGTCGAAGGGGTTTCTAGTCTCCGAATTGATTTCCCTCTCGATGATCGAGCTGGAATCTGGCTGTCTTACAATGATCCAGTGAAAATGCTCTGATCGTGGTTTTGTTGGTTAGCCTGGATTCCTGGACCAGGCGTGGTGCAAGGATTCAAGGGACTGGACGATCACAAGGGTTCAGCCGGTGCTCCATGAGGATCTAAGCTCTGCCAAGCTTTGGCTGGTAAGTTGAATGCTCACTCACATACTTTAAATTGATTGAAAATGAACTCGTATCCAGCTTCAGCTCGCACATCATTCTTACATTCCGTGTCGATCATGGATCACGACATCATGGATCAACTCGGGATCCCCATCATCGATACGGACGAGCAATTGTTCGCGGTGATATCTAAATTGTCCAAGTAAATGCTTTCTTTTCCTAGAGTATGCTTTTCAATGTGATCTGACCATGTGAAATAGCTTCATCAACATGGCCGTGGGTGATATGGCATTATCTTTTGAAGATATGCAACACGCCTCTCACGGGCACCGTCTCAGACAGCTAGTACACGCACTAGCAGAAGATAGTCACAACCCATTTATCATAGTGGCCTTGATGTAATGTCACCACATTCATGGTTGCAGTCGGCCACCGTCATACTTATCATCACTAGGATTCTCAAATGGGACTTCTCCACCGCCGCTGACGATTGGGGACTAAACGAGAGCCGTGGATGGGCTTGTGAGTTCATTGCGTGGCAGTACTTATGCCACTTGAACCAAGACGAGACCATCGAATTCCTTTTGGAAGAGCTTCCCATTCCACGGCGCAATTCCGCCAACCAGGTTGAGATTGGAAGACGACCGCCGGCTGCATCCAGTGAAGATGTGGAAATCACTCCTCTCTTGACGCGGGCACCTACCGCTTCTGTTGAATATCCCAGGCCTGGCAAGCCCAGTAGCGCAACACAGAATATACACGACTATCCTGACATGAACAACGACCAAGAGGCTTATGAAACCTCCCGTTACACACAATTTTTTGGATTGAATGCATTGGAAATTGCAGTGATTGGTCAAGCAAAGCGTTTTCTCAGCCAGCGTGCGATTCAGCGCGTGGTCAATGACATCTGGCACGGAGAAATCGTGTTTTGGGATTCCCTGACCGTTCATTCGACCAAGAAACCGCACATCTTTAATAGAAAGTAAGTGTGTTGGAGAGAAAATGTTGGCAACTTGAAGTTCTCACCCGATTCAGAACAGCAGATCCATATTCGCGTCTGCGAGTGCCAGTCTATCGGAAGATGTTTGAAGCAGCTTTTTTCATCTCCTTCTTGCTTCTGTATTATTCAGTGCTTTTAGAGAGAAAGCAAGTCGGGATCGGGATCTTCGAAGCCATCCTGTATGTTTGGATCGCGGCCTTTGCCTACGATGAAATGAGTGGGGTCGTTGACGCTGGGGTCCTCTTCTACCAAATGGATTTCTGGAGTCTGTGGAATCTGAGCATCATTGGTGTGGGATTCGGGTTTATCATAACCCGTAAGGCTACTTTTCTTCCTCAAATCTGCCTTGTGATACTTCAAATCTTGTGGAACTGCCGAACCTGATAACGCTGATAACGACATCGCAGGCATCGTTGGACTGGCCAAGGGAGACGACTACATCATCGACGTCTCATTTGATGTGCTCTCCCTCGAGGCTCTCTTCTTAGTGCCTCGGTATGCATCTGTGCCTTTTGAAAGGCCACTTTGGGCATTCAATACGTCTCAGCTCTGACACATAGACCCACAGGATCTGCTCACTCGTGAGCTTGAACTCATATTTTGGCAGTCTAGTGAGTCCTGGTCCGGATTCAGCCTTGTAACGATCCACTGATGGTAGCGACGTCCAGATTCCCGTGTTGAAAGAGATGGTGCGGTGTCTCTTCTCCTGAAACCTTGGAGGCCGTGAGGCTGACTGTTGAACCTTGTCCAGACCAAAGCATTTTTCAGGTTTCTTCCTGTAGTGGTTGTTCTATACATTGGTAAGAAGGACATTGTGGCACAGCTTGCATAGCCGCACAGGCCCGAGAGAAATAGCGGAGATGGCTAATGGGCGGTATGGACAAGGGTAGCATTCCTCAGTACCTTTAGTATGCTCGCCCGTGACCGCCTGTCTCTGCAGGAAATGTCATGGATGTTGGTGAAGGTATTCTTTGGGTATGGCGGTGACAAACCCTTGTTCTCGACCGACTGTCAACTTGCTAACCGTGCGAGGCAGATCCGGGTCTCTTGGATTAGTAGGTGATTTCTGGTTTCACCATTCCTCGAGGTTGCGTTGTTGACTGACGGTGGCTGAATTGATTGGATGACAGGACAGCGCGTCTGAAGTAAGTCTCTGCAGCTAGCGGCTGTTCTGCAAGCCTAATGCAAGCGGGAAGAATTGGTTGGTTATCGCTTGAAGTTGAACTGACGCGCTAGTAGATCTCCCCGATCTTCGGCTATGGATTGATGTAAGTCCTCAATTCACTGCGCCACGCGGACATTCGCATGTGTTTGTGATCACGTTCCGAGCAAGTCGAAAACGTGTATCAATATTGTTTTTTTGTTATTCTTTTTCTTTTTCATGTTTGGCATGGGGGGATTGAGAATTCCTGATCTGGCCAGCGGCAGAAAAGGAACAGCCCCGCAATAACTTCCACGCCTTCTCCACTCGACATGGACTGACGATATCAGGTTGATTTACGTCTCGCTGACGAACATCCTCTTACTTTCATCGCTAATTAGTTTGATGAGTATGAGCTTGGAGGGTGTGATGCTCCATGCTCGGGAAGAATATCTTTTCCAGTGAGTGCTGGCACAATTCTGAGATTATCATAGTTTGTTAATTTCCGACCTTCTAGGTTATCCGTCTATGTCCTGGAGAGTAGCAACTCCCGACGCTTGACGTATTTCATGCCGCCTCTGGTCAGTTAGCGCCGGGAACAGAAACCTTCTCCCGTGTTCTCGAACCCTGACTCACAGATACAGAACCTCATTCCATTGCTGTGCATTCGACCCATGAGGTTGATACTCTCTGCGGAGACCGTTCGTCGCGTACGAATCGTACTTCTCCGAGCCACACACCTTCCTTTCGTTATGCTCATTTGGGCCTACGAGTCTAGTCGACGACAGATGCGGGGTCGCGCGCCTGAACGGAAGCCGAGTTCGTCTCGATGCCAGGATCCACAGCATTCCGTAGTCGAACCATCTCGTTCGAATCCAAGTAATGACAAACGACCGGTGGATCCCACTCTAGCGCGGCCTGGGCAGGCACAAGTCGTGGACATGATCGACGCCGTGGAACAATTGCGAGCACAGGTGGAGCACGTAACCACGACTTTGGCCGCACAGCAACGAGGATAATCGGAGGATTGGATATAATGCGAATTTTTGTATTGTATTTTTGTCCTGTTTGATCCTCGATCCCCGTGACAAGACGGGGTCACTGGCCTGGCGCTTAGGGCCACGCACGGCCCTTTGAACGTTGTTTCCCAACGTGGTGAAAAGGAGTATACTTCGTGTTGATACTGTGACTGGCTGTCTTTCGGCCATGATTCTTGAATTTCTGCGCTGAATATTCTTTTCCTTGACAAATTTCTCCACTGGATCTCTTTCCACATGGACCACCTCTTCTCGGCCAGACTCTTAACGGTGGAGTCAGTGTGGAGTCCCGGTTATGCTATAGAGATCGCACGGCTCGGAAGGATGGGGCCGCATACCGTGAGGGTCACGATGCCCGCGGAGGGATCGTCATCTTCATAGACTCTTCACATCCTTCTTTTCATTTCTCATTACACTTTCGTTACAGCCCACTCTTTACCTCATTGGGAAGCTTGCGGCTGTGTCCACCACTGACCAGCAGTCACCGGCACCAACACAGCATGCCAAGGAGAGAGCCATCCTCCTGGGCTTTAAACCCGTCTCTGTTTGGTTGATCTGGCTGCATGCGACCCGACACTGCTGGCAGACCAGTCCGGTGGTGATCGAAGGGATGGTTAGCCTTTTCCAGCACCCGCAGGCTGCAGCCGCCGTTGTTGTCTTTATTCAATCTCTACTCCGTACAGAGTGGTAATTTATTTCATTTCCTCCGTACGAGTTCTAATTTTCTCGAACCTATGCGCACGTCAGTCTGGCTATCCTCATTCTGTCATTGGCGCCGCACTTGTCTACCCTATTCTGTTAGCTCGCCATACCAGATTCGGATGCGTTACAGTCCAATGACATATCACTTGCTCACAAGGCCATCGGGCATCTTGGTCGCTCTACTCCGGCGCTAAACATCAGTGCGGACTTGTGGACTTGCAGACTTGGGCTGCTATCGATCTGACCCTGACACGCCCCCGGCCGTTAGTTCTCTAGTCCACCCCACTCGTTTGCCCACCGCATTTGCAGGAACCCCCCATCCCTTCAAATCTGCCTTGTCCGTTGAGGCGTCAAGTCATCAATTCTTCACCTGCTTCTTGATGCGGCGCAAACGCTTCTCCTGTGGTACTGTGCCCTCTTCATTCCCCTCAGCCACCGTCCATGTATGCCGCTAGTTGTCACCAACAGCCTAGCTGTTGATCCTTTTGTTATTTATATTCGGCACCGTCGCTACCTTCTTTACGTCTTGAGATATAGACTCACTTTGGGTTGGCTTCGCTTTGATATCTACCCTTCTTCCTCCTTCCCCCGACGGCTGGCCTGGTTTTGAGTACATCCAACATGACCCGGACCCCGGAAGCAACTCACTGCTCATTGTCTATGGATCCTCCGCTACCAGAAAGTTCACGTCCACTGGAGGGAGCACCAGTGTACCCCTCACCTGTCTCGGCAACACCCTCTCATGGCAATGGGTTCTCTAATCCCATCGGCCTGGGCATCTCTGGCTGTGGGCTGGAACCGACATTCGACCACATCGGTGGATACACTGATTCAATTCCTTTCTCCATACCATCTGCGCTTTCAAATCAACCTATCACCACCGATCCTCTTTACGACATGTCGCTGAAGGCCAGCGACTTTCCTAGACCGACCTACGATGTCTACAACAGCTTCACGAATACCTCGACACCGCTAAGCCTGTACGGCTTGCAAGGAATGGATACGGCCTCGAGCTTCAACTCCCCAGTAGATGCCGGGACTGACCAAATGACGTTTCCAGGACAGGTTCCTGGATACTGGTCTTCCATGCAATGCGCGGGTCCCACCACACCCTCCGAAATATCTCCCGTCTCCGCGAGCAGTATGATGGATGGGCAATGGAACCAACGATACCTGACAAACGCATGCATGACTATGAGTAGCCCGCAAATTCCCATTTGCGATGATCTGCCAGTTGTGAACCACACATTAGGCAATGCCGCAGCTCCGGGGGCAAGTGATTGTACCCTATCGGGCCAATTTTCAACTCCCGCCAGAAAGATACATAACCCACCAAGCGTTACTTCCGGCGAGGAGACGACTCATACTTCGCCCAAGTCAAATGGAGATGCTTGCATGTCATCCCCCCGACGAGCTCCACGTGCAAAGAAGAGATACGCGTGTCCGACTTGCAATACTACCTTTACACGACGCTCCAACTGTGTGGAGCATCAGAAAAAACACGACCCAAGTTTCAAAAAGTCTTTCCCTTGCGACGAATGCCATAAGACTTTTGGCCGGAATGCTGACCTCAAAAGACATACCGACAACGTAAGTGCGGTCATGATGGCAGTCCTGGTTAGAGCAATTGCTCAGCACAGTCTAGGTTCATCGCAAAATTCGCAAACACGGGTGTCAGTGGTGCGTCCGTCGCTTCAGTCGACAGGAGGCTCTGGACCGGTAAGACATCCCAACGATACTGAAGAGGTTTTTCTGTGTGCTAACTTCTGGAAGACACTTGACGGAATGTCCAAAGCGGCCTACGGGCCTACTTTCCCCTGTGCAGTCCACGGATATTACCAAGGAGACACCTTGGATTCTTCCTGTGGGACAGCCAAGGCAGTTCTCCGGACGCCAAGTTTTGAATATTTCGCACTGAGTGGAATGAGTATCAATCTCGTTTTCCTTACAGCCGCTGTGAGAAGTACATTTGGTGACTATTGTCAACCACTGTGTTCTTGATCTACCCTGGCTCTACGGGATAGAGTCACCTTGAGAGGTTCTTGAGTTCTCACTGACTATAGCATGATACGTGGCCAGCTTGGTCGGATCGAGCGTAGCATTTGGGCGGGACCCATTTCTTTGGCGTATTCTGTTTGGCTTTTTGGGCGAATTATTTGTACCACGATGCATTGATGATGGAGGAGGTTGTCTGTTATTGTCTTGTTCTTTCCTCTATTTCCTTTTTCTCTTCATCTTCATTCTCACTTGAATTGCATAGACCCCCCCTTATTTCCCATGTGATATCATTGCAGTCGAGACACTGGCGCGCGGTAAAAGTAAACAAACCCTTCGGTTATCGAGCGGGTCCAGTACCCTGCATATAATTATTCCGGATCGTCCTTCATCTCTTAAGGATTGGACAGAATTGCCGGAAATCGCTAGCATTCATGTGCTAGATAGTTGCTGCAGGTTCTCGAGCGAGTCGCCGAAATCCGTTCTATCCGCACGATTGTGTTCGGAGCCGCGGTCAATAATAATGTGGAATTTCGTGCGTCCGCCTCGCCAACAGGAAAGGGCTGCCCCTTTCTTGATCCGCATGCTCCACTGACAACGAACCGAGTCATACGCTAAGAGGGGCGAGACGTCTGCGAGGCCAAATATCCACCGAACGGGTCTTTCGCTCCGTTCTCACCGGGAAGATTGCCTACAGGAGATGGCCCGAACTCAAGCGCCTGCCCCACGGTCTCTGCACTTCCAACCGCGTGAGGATCTTCGCGATTGGGAAGAAGACCAGACTCTTTACGGCAGGTCGCTCTATGACAAAATTTCAGAAATGGATTGGTCATCCTTGACTCTGTGACGATTATTTTTCGTGCACTGGATGCCAATAACGATATACTCCCCCCTGGTCAGTGGCGTCATGCCACGGGTATTATTACTAGCATCGTGCATCAAGTTCATGGCTGGGTACTGCCTAGGTATGATTCATGTCTGAAGCCTCAAGATGCCCCGCATTTGCCACTCTTTCAGTCTGACGCCCGTTATTGAGGCATTCCTCGAGCTCGGATGAGAAATTGGAGCGTGGAGCCGGGCATCCATCGCGCCTGATGGTCTGTCGATCGACCCTGATCTGATCAATAGTATCTTCCGTGACTTTCCTTCACAGCGATCGGGCAAAGATCTACAATCACTTTCCTGTTTATTGCTCGCATCGGGAAGAAAGGGGGACGTGGTCGATCTGGTTCCTTCTCCCTGACATCTGCACATACCAAGCATAAAGCATCAACGAAGACTGGAAGAAGAAACCTTGAGTCAATACTTGACTCTTCTCGCCTGTTGCTGTCAAATTCAGTCCTCCTCTTGTCCATAATTTGGAAGGATTGAAAGGATCTAGCAACGGCAAGTCATCACGATCAGCGGTCCACAGGATGGGAGCTATGACCTACGGGCTAAAAGAAACCGTTACACTAAGACGCAAATTAATATGATCCAGCCGCGTCTGTTCCTCGACGGGAGATTGTTGAGCACGGCCGATCCATCCGATCCCCTGACCCACTTGGAAAATGGATCACGTCGACCAATACCGAGTATCCTGAACGATGGTGATGACAAAAACATCCCGGTCCATTTCCCCCGGTCGCATTGTCTCGTTCGAGGCATCACTCAATTTCAGGTTTTTCTTTTTTCTCTTATCACACGCTAGTCCCTCGTCTCGTCTACTAGATTGAAAGGACCGGGTTGGCTCGGAGTTGCTGTGGAGTAGGCAAATTGGGATGAGCGATCTAGACACCAACCGAGCTTCGTCTGGCCAAAGTACTTCGTACTTCGCCGCGGTAACTGATCGGTCAGGATGATCTCATCCAAGAAACAATAGTATACGACTGCAAGACCTGGCCACTTTACAGGAAGTCTGAAAGTTTGGGTAGGATTCGCGTGGTGGAGACAATCGGACAAAGAAATACAGATGAACAGGACAATTGCCAACGCCCCAAAGCATGGCTGTCAGGGATGAGTTTGCCATCTGTAATTTCAGTAGTCGGTGTCACGAGCGAATGAATGGCTGTTTTTTATTTTCGATTTCATTGAGTTTCTATTGGTGATGGGATTGTGTGGCGTCTGGTCGGATCTTGTGTTGACGCACTTGAGAGTAATGCCCACTGCAGAGAAGCTCTTGGTTTCCAGGATATGGTGTAGTCATATTAAAGAGTGTTATTATACTTGACACTTGGTATAGGCTTTGCTGGGGTGCGTTAATGTCGGGGTTGGACAAACAAGCTCAGACAAGCTTTCTCAGCTGACCGTAAAGTGATGCGGAAGGTGCATTCCATGGGAACTAAGATCTGTCAATGGTATTTAGCTTATCCTTGTGATTACTTCTTTTGAGAGCTTAGCTACACCTGCGTGTTATCTTCATGTTCTTGATTATTTGAGGCTTTTTCTTTTCTTTTTTCTTTTTTGAAGACGAAGAATGAGTGGCACTTGACTATAGAATGACAGGACATAGTGCTAAGTTCCCATGGAAAGAATGACCCCAAATTCAATACTTCGAAGGCTTCTTCTTGACCGGGGCGATAGCGGGTGAGTCTGAAATGCCTTCGATAGTGTTTTCAACTCGATCGTCTCATGTCCATGTAAGATCATTTACAAAGTAACGTTAGATGACCCAATCATACATGTTCATACTCATGCCCTTTTGCAATTTTTCTTTCCTTGCCATCAAAAGATAAAACAGCAAGTGCCGTAAGAATGAGATAGGTCGAGAGGGAAGTCACCATAACAAAGCCTTTCTGGTACTAGGGTGCATCGATCTGCTGCTAACATTCAGAGGTAACCAGGTTTGAACATCACAAGCTATTTCATTCATGCTACCAATTACCAAAAGCCGGTCTTCGTTGATTTTAGAGCAGGTTCCGTGTTCACAACTAAATATCTCAACGATCAGTTTCGGTTTCAAGACGACTGTTGGCAAAAGCCCAAGCCAATATATAGTCTACTGAGACCAATCCCGACACCGCAAATAGTATAGCAAGCCCAATCTCCAGCCATTGGGAATGCTGCAATTTGTCAACGAGTCATAGCTGACAATGTTCATGCACTAACCTGGTCAGTATTCGAGTACGCATCTTCGATAAATGACTTACGCCCCCATACACAATGGGCGGCCATCGACGGTTATTTAGAAACTATATAGCAAACTCTGGGTCTGTGATTATTGTATAGAACAAGGTTTTTCAAGTGGTACTCACAACCATACCGAAGTGCTGTCATTTCCGATGCGAAGGCATTGGTGATGTTGATCTGATCGAGATACTTGATGGACTATCCTATTCCAATCCAATCCAGTAAGTACTGACCCCAAGGGAAGCAACACAAGAAGCATACCCGAAGACGCAAAAGTCAAGATGGCGAAATCCAGTTTGAAAAGAAGCCGGCGTACCTTGGGCGACTTGTCGAATGTATTCCATTAACATGTAAGTGATCCATTTTCTTCTCGCTTCTTCTGAACCGCTGGACCAACTCGACTGGCGGTTTTGCTCATTGACAACGACATGATGTACTCTCAGTCAGCTTCATGTCTAGCATTGAAGACCCTTGTAGCATTCTTGCAAGATTGATAAAAGCGGAGTCTGTGCGGGCATCGGATCGGCATTCAAGTGTTTCTTCCGAGGAATGTTCGTATCTGTGCGTCATAAGTTGACTTTCAGATACCTAGCTTTGCATCCTAGGAAATTGCGGGAGGAGTCAACTCAATTTCATTGGGAAAGCAGGGATAAACCATGTGAGAAGTTGCCCAGTTGTTGTCTTCCCATGGTTCCTGGAAGACAAATACTTAGGGTTCATAGTCAATAACCTTGGAATCGAGCATGACCGCGCTGATTCAGTGTTTCTGCGCATTTTAATGTCCTATAACAATTATCAAACGGGCAATACCTAGGTAGTGTAAAACATAGTTACAGAGTTCCCGGTTTTCTCATGGCAGATGCTACCTACCTGTTTGAGTTATTTAGACAAGTGCTCTGTCCGCGTCGTAGCGAGCTGCTTAGGTCTCCATCATACTAAACAAGCATAGTATGGCATATTGTTGTTGCAGGAGTGAGGTCTAATCTAGGTTAATATGGAAGATATATTCTTGGTCGTTCTTATGATCCCATTTTGCTTGCCGGGATGACATGTTACCTACACTTAAAACTGATTTTATTCAAATAGATCATCAATTCATGTCGTTGAGATGCCATATATATTAGGACTAGGACATGTAGACTGATTAGGTAGAAGGAATCATCTAAGTGTGCATCCATCCTACTTCTACTGTTGATTCTACAAAACACCATTGCAAAACCTTATGTCAAGGAACTATCATCCCCGAAAACCCATCCAGTAAGGAATTAGTCCTGCAAAGGCTATTGGCATAGTAGGTCGACGAATGTACTCCTTCAGAAGGTATGCTACAACTTATCCTCGAGCGAAACATTGATGTAGACAACCCCAACAGCGGGGGGCGGTGACGATCGTTACCGCTTTGAATCAATTGCTGCCCCAATGCCACCGCCCGCATTTCCTTTTTATTTTCAGAGACTCGATTCAGTTTATTGCGGGTAAACAATCGCAGGACAAGATGAGTGCGACAACGACCATGACCAGTCCACCGGAGATCACCGTGGACAATGTGTCCACCCTCTTCCCCGATGTTGATACGTCGTTGGCCCGCGATGTCCTCCCCGCCGCCAACAACAGTGGTCAGCTGGGATCCGAACTGGAGGGGTACGATGAGGAACAGGTCCGTCTGATGGAGGAGGTTTGCATTGTTACGGACAATGACGACCGGCCTATCGGCAGCGCTAGCAAGAAGACCTGTAAGTTGCGCAACTGCCCCACGTCTAGAGGAGACAGTGGCGGACATCTACTTCTTGATTCGAGACTCACCATGGTTGTATCCAGGCCACTTGATGACCAACATCGACAAGGGTCTTCTCCACAGGGCATTTTCGGTTTTCCTCTTCGACTCGAACAACCGTCTTCTGTTGCAACAGCGTGCCTCCGAGAAAATTACTTTCCCTGACATGTGGACCAACACTTGCTGCTCGCACCCGCTTGGAATCCCGGGAGAGACTGGTGCTGAGCTGGATGCGGCCGTGTTGGGTGTAAAACGTGCTGCACAGCGGAAGTTGGACCACGAACTGGGTATCAAGGCTGAACAGGTGCCGTTGGAGAAATTTGAGTTTTTTACTCGCATTCACTACAAGGCTCCGAGTGATGGCAAGTGGGGTGAGCACGAGGGTATGTTTCCCCACAAAATGGTTATGTTTGTGGAGATAGTGAGTCTAACATCAATTTAGTGGACTACATTCTGTTTATCCAGGCCGATGTCGACTTGAAGCCTAGCCCGAATGAGGTCCGCGATACTTGCTATGTCTCGGCCGATGAATTGAAGAAGATGTTCGAAGAACCGGGCTTGAAGTTCACGCCTTGGTTCAAGTTGATCTGTAACTCGATGCTCTTCGAGTGGTGGAGTCATTTGGGCACCCCAGCCCTAGACAAGTATAAGGGCGAGAAAGAAATTCGCCGGATGTAGGCTGATTGCCAAACTATCTCGGTTTTCTTTTCGGTTATTTCTTCACTTGATGCATTCTCGATACCTCATTCGATTCACATGTACGATGCACTCTCGTACAAACGCTAATCCGCCCTTGATCTGTGGCAGCCCATAGAAGGCATGATTCCATTTTATTCATGCTTAATGTTCTATTAAAAAAAAATAGGATATTGATTCAATTCGCATGTACAATGCACCTGCAACCGTCGCTTAAATACCTAGGTATACAATGCTATGCTGTAGCGCGAAAAGCCTGAATGTCAAGCCGAATGCAATAAAACCAAGATCCGTTCAACTTGGATCTGTCGATAGAAAGAGAATGCAACTGCCCAGGATCGCTGTCCCAACCACTGTGAAGACCACCTGAGTCTTCCAACCACTTTGCACCAGGGCCGCCCTACGACTATATTTCATGACCGTGCGCGTATAGTTGGCAAACCCATTGGCTAGGCTCGTAAGACTCAGGACCCAGAAGATAATACCCAAAGGTAAAGCCATGCGCCTCTCCAGTCCGGTTGGTTGCTCCCGAAAGTGAAAGGAGATGATAATGGCCAAAGAGACAATGGCCAGATACATCGACAAGCGAAGCCAGGAAAGAAATGTACGCTCATTGGCACAGTGGTCGCGGGCGTCGGAAGTATTATTTTCAAAAAGCAAGGCCCCAGATAAGGGACGTGAAAGGAGGATATGACGTTGGTCCTCGACATGTCTGGGCCGCGAGTCAGCATCAAATTGGATGAATAGCTAATGGACCTGCTAGGATCGGTGACGGAGTTCAATTCTGTACGTAACCCAGGGCTAAGCCACATAGATCGAAGATCATCGATCCAAGTCTTGAACAAGCCAAGCAAAACGGTCCCTGGAAAATTCCCCGCAAAGGCCCACCGTGGCACAACTTACTCTTCGACAAGAGCCGGCTTTGCATGTACCGGGTTAATGAGGGGATTATAGGGACCCAGTAAGCTCGCAGTGACCCGACTTGCTGTCTGAGCCATGGCCAAGGAGATCAAATAGGAATGATTGCACAGTGAAAACTCAGGATTTCGGGCTCAGGAACCGGTCACACAAATCAGGTGACCGCTAGACCGTTTTCGGCCTTGATGTCATTGTACTCGAGCGGAGTACGGAGTATAGGTCTAGTCATCGAATCCATTCCGCATAGACTTCTTCAATATTTTTGTTGCGGTTTTTTCCAATGCTGACTATTACCCCAGCCTAACATCAGCTTCACATCACGAGCAACTTTTGAACAGTGAGCACATGCACGTGGATCCACTATAGTGGGGAGCAACTATGGATCGACGAGTCAGACGAGACGTTTGAGTCATTCCTTACGGGCGATAGAGGTCCATGCGGTCGATCGCGTGAAGTTTGGACATAGATGCCACCATTACTATGAGTCCGTGGAAACTTTCCTCGAAGGCGCTAAGATTAGGTGAGAAGGTCGGACCCAGTGGCCGAAAGGAGTAATGGCAATGTCTCCACTTCCCAATTCTAATATCTCCCGTTCCCGCTTTTTCTGAGCTTCAGTCTTTCAGAGCACCGTGGATGCTGTGAATCGCCCTGCATGCCACCCCGCAATGTGCTCTCTGCGGAGTCTGCAGAACATCAATCCCCTCTAGGCCGGTCTTTCACCTCAAGTTCGCCTATCGCCGAAGCTGCTATCGCCCGTGACCTCGCTCATTATGCCGACGATGACTCGGAGAATATTGACGACACTTCCGGATCGTCTACTGTCCGCCCGTCTAGTTACCATGTCGAAAATCCTCTCTCACTAGCCGGGTCATACCGCCGTCCTAGCAACTTCACCACGGTCAATCATGCTACAATCATACCGTCGAGCGGGGACTACCAGCCCTTGACACATGGTGAGCGTGAGGACGCCATTGAGGAGGAGCGGCATCTCCTAAGCGATAACAACGTCATCGCCCCAGAGGATGCACATGGGAAGCCACATGGATTACAGCATAAGTTGAGCAGTCTATTCTCAGCACCCGCTCAACGAAGCCCCGCCAAGCCGCAGGACTCACGTCCCGGCGTGGGCAGGGGAGATGAAGAGACTGAACATGAGGCTACGGAGTCTACCGCATTATTGGGAGGCCCTGGCGGCAATGGACTGGGACCAGAGGAGATTGATCGGAAGTGGGAAGAGGCCGTGACAGCAGGATTGATCAATACTACATGGACCCGGGAAGCTCAAGTTATTGGCAAATACTCATTGCCGTTGATGGTAACCTTCTTATTACAGTATTCCCTGACTGTGGCTAGTATTTTCACGATCGGTCATCTTGGCAAGGAAGAGCTGGGTGCGGTCAGTCTGGCTAGTATGACAGTGAGCATCACCGGCAATGCTGTGTATTCTGGGCTAGCGACTAGCCTGGACACCCTCTGTGCGCAAGCTTATGGCTCTGGCAAGCGGAAGCTCGTAGGGTTGCAGATGCTGCGCATGATCTACTTCCTGTGGATTGTGACCATCCCTATTGCTGTGCTTTGGTTCTTCTCAGAGCATATTTTGGCAAAGATTGTGCCAGAGAAAGAGGTTGCTACCATGGCGGGTCTTTACTTGAAAGTCGCCCTGTTGGGGACTCCTGGCTATGCCTGTTTTGAGAGTGGCAAGCGATACCTCCAGGCTCAGGGAGTTTTCTCGGCGTCGCTATATGTGCTGATCTTTTGCGCCCCTTTGAATGCTTTCTTGAATTGGTTTTTCGTTTGGGTAAGTAATTTCTTTTGTCTCATTAGTTCGAAGCTTACACATCTTCAGAAATTACAATGGGGCTTTATTGGAGCTCCGATCGCGGTCGCCATCACAGAGAATCTGATGCCACTATGCTTGTTGGTGTATATCTATCTTTTTGTCGGATCTGAATGCTGGTGTGGCTTCACCAGACGAGCATTTGACAATTGGGGCCCTATGATCCGTCTTGCGCTGCCTGGCCTGATCATGGTGGAAGCGGAATGCCTTGCCTTTGAGGTACTGACACTGGCATCGAGCTACCTCGGCACCACAGCACTCGCCGCTCAGTCCATTCTTTCCACTATCTCCAGCATCACATGGCAAATCCCGTTCCCCTTGTCCATCGCGGGCAGTACTCGGGTTGCAAATCTAATTGGCGCCACATTGGTAGGCGCCGCGAAGACTTCGGCCAAGGTAACCTTCTGTGGTGCCGTGATTGTTGGCCTGTTCAACATGATTCTCCTGTCAAGCCTGCGTTCCTATATCCCGATGCTCTTTAGCTCGGATCCTGAAGTAATTGACCTGGTGGCGCAAGTACTTCCCCTATGCGCAGCTTTTCAGCTTTTCGATGCACTGGCTGCCGTATGCAATGGTATTCTGCGTGGGCTGGGCCGCCAGGAGGTTGGCGGGTACATTCAGCTCTTCTGCTATTATGTCGTTGCCATGCCAATCAGCATGGTAACCACATTTTATTTGGGTTGGGGTGTCATGGGTCTGTGGACCGGTGTCGCTCTTGCTTTGCTGCTCGTTTCAGCCATCGAAGGCCTTTTTATCACTCGGGCTAGCTGGGAGCGGTCCGTCGATGAAGCGCTGCAAAGAAATGAGCTGACTTAACGCCTGTTGACATACAACTCAGCATATAAGAATGGTGCATGTGCATCAGCAGCCATGAGATATACGGTACATTTTCATGACAAAAAACTCAGATATTTGCAGGTATTTATTGTTGACACCAAAGCCATCTCATTGGGATTGCAGAGTCGATCGAAGCGTTCGTGGAAGTTTCTAGAGATGCATGACTAGATTGAATTGTACATGGACAGCGTTGATACCAAAGATGAATATAAATCATGATCTCATTCGAAGTTGGTGCATGGCTTTTATCGGAACAAAAACACACTCATGGAGCCCACCACAACGGTAACTAATACTCCAGGATTGCCCACGTCTGCTCATCCGACGTGGAGAAAATCACGCCCGATCCAAGAAGCTCCTCACCGGCGCGTGCCACATCAGTGGCCGGGAGGTTGAGCTTCGACGCAATCACTTGAAGGTTGAGTCCAATATCATCCTGCGGTTCGGTCTTCAGCAGGCTGTATACTCTCTTGGCCAGAGGCGACATCGACATGAGAGCACGATTTCCTCCACTGTAGTCATCAGCACCACCCATCACGGCATCACCACCAGCAGCAGCATTGCCGCCGGCATTCGCACCACCAGGCGGGCCACGAGTGAAGAACAAGTGCACGGCCGTCGCCTCAAGGATGTGGCAATGCAACTCGTTGATATCTTTCAGCGGACGTACGCTGTGCGCGCCGATATACCGCTTGTTACCGAACGACTTGATCGCGCCGTAAACACGCGCGTATCCGTTCAACTGGAGCTCGCTCTTCCCATCACCGGGCGCCTTGCCCTCGTCCATGTCCATGCTATCGGCTGTGGCCGTGTCCACCCACTTCTTCACTTCAACTTCGCTCGTGCCATCATCAATCTTGTATGTGATGTTCGTGCTTTGTGAGCTGATGTTGCGGACCTGGCCCACGAAGAGCACATTGGCTACGTCCGCGCCGTCAATCTGGTAAGGTGCCTCGGGAAATGGCGGTGACGCATCGATAATTTGCTTGACAGTCACTGGACGGAGAGTTTTGTTGTCTCGGTCACCACTCTGTTCTGTGTTAGCAATTATGCGCTCAGATAGGAGCTGCTCATACCTTTCCGCCTGCTGGGCTGTTCGTCTCGCCCGGCATGAACCCGCCGCCGCCGGAGTAGTTAGAGAAGCCGCCGTCTGGTAGAGACTATTTAGCTTTGCACACTTGAAACTTCAAAGCTAGAAGCATACCCATGTTGTTTGACAGTGATATGAGTGATGAGGCAGAAAATCATTTTACTCGATTAGGAGCGTGTCGGACGCGTCGCGGGGAATCTGTTTGTATGGTTTGCACTGATTTCCAGCTACTCACCGCCCTGGTCGTTTCGCCGATTTTTTTGAACTTTTTTTTGCAGCGATAACAGCGAATGTCTTGATAACCATTCTCAAAACTTTTTTTCACTCTACATCCAGCTCTTCTGGTTTGTGTTGATGATTGGAGCTCCTTGATATTTTCTCTCTACGCCTTGGGCGTATCGTGAATTTCAAGACCGCAACAATGCCAGCTCGTGCATCATCACCAGCGTTGTCGGAGAACGAGTTCGACATCACAAATGCGCTTTTTCAAAATGACAGTGATTCCGACTCTGGCGCTGCTCCTGCACCTGGCCCACAGTCTAAACCCGCCGGGGATCTCGACTTCCTAGGAGCCGATGACGACGATGACGAAGCCTTCATTGCGACACAGCAGGCCTCTGCCAACCGGAAAGCATCGAATATCAAAGGACGCACCGTGAAGAAAGGTGGTGGCTTTCAGGCCATGGGTCTCAATGCGAACTTATTAAAGGCCATTGCGCGCAAAGGCTTTTCCGTCCCAACCCCAATTCAGCGGAAGACTATTCCCGTGATTATGGACGACAAGGATGTGGTGGGCATGGCCCGGACTGGTTCCGGAAAGACAGCGGCGTTTGTCATTCCCATGATTGAGAAATTGAAGAGTCACAGCACCAAGTTTGGATCTCGCGGGTTAATCCTTTCGCCATCGCGAGAATTGGCCTTGCAAACCATGAAGGTCGTTAAGGAAATGGGCCGTGGGACAGATCTTAAAGCCGTTCTTCTTGTCGGTGGTGATAGCCTCGAGGAGCAATTTGGCATGATGGCAGGGAATCCGGATATCGTGATTGCAACTCCTGGTCGATTTTTGCATTTGAAGGTTGAGATGGGCTTGGATTTGTCGTCTATTCGATACGTTGTCTTCGATGAGGCCGATCGCCTTTTTGAAATGGGTTTCGCCGCACAATTGACCGAGATTCTGCACGGTCTGCCCTCAAACCGACAGACACTTCTATTCTCGGCTACGCTGCCCAAGTCTCTGGTAGAATTTGCCCGTGCAGGTCTCGAAGAACCGACTCTTATCCGCCTGGACGCTGAGAGCAAAATCTCACCCGATCTTCAAAATGCTTTTTTCGCTGTCAAGTCGGCCGACAAGGAAGGCGCTCTGCTCCACATTCTACACGATATCATCAAGATGCCCACGGGGCCTACAGAAGTCTCCAAGCAGCTCGAGAAAGGATCAAAGGACAAGAAGCGTAAGCGAGGTCCGGAGAAATCGAACTATAAAGAGTCTCCAACCGAGCATTCAACCATTGTGTTCGCTGCGACGAAACACCATGTGGACTACCTCTATTCACTCCTAGTCGAAGCTGGCTTCGCCACTTCATACGCATACGGTTCGCTGGACCAAACTGCACGCCGAATTCACGTTCAAAATTTCCGTCAGGGTATTTCTAATATCCTCGTTGTGACCGATGTTGCTGCCCGTGGTATTGATATCCCGGTCCTGGCAAATGTTATCAACTACGACTTCCCATCTCAACCCAAAATCTTTGTCCACCGTGTTGGTCGTACCGCTCGTGCCGGCCGAAAGGGATGGAGTTACAGTCTTGTTCGGGATGCTGATGCCCCGTATCTGCTTGATCTCCAGCTATTTCTTGGGCGACGATTAGTTCTTGGCCGTCAATGTGGCGACCAGGTGAATCTCGCTGAGGATGTGGTCATTGGAACCATCCCGACAGATCCCCTGTCTCGGAGCTGTGAATGGGTCAGTAGGGTTCTAGAGGGAACGGCTGATATTGCTTCGCAACGCCAAGTCGCTATGCGTGGTGAAAAGCTATACATGCGCACCCGCAACGCCGCATCCTTGGAGAGCGCCAAGCGAGCCAAACAAGTTACGAGTACAGACGATTGGTCCACAATCCATATTCTGTTCAACGACGAGACTAGTCAGATGGAGGCTGAGCGTGAGAAGATGCTAGCCCGGATCGGTGGGTTCCGGCCGCAGGAAACGATCTTCGAGGTCCACAACCGCCGTGCTGGCAAAAGCAAGAGCAAGGGCGAAGGTGATGAGGCCGTTGATACCATCAAGCGCCTGCGGACTCGAGTGGATCACAAGAAGGAGCGGGCAGAGGCCAAGAAGCAGGCTGAGATGAGCGAGTTAGGCATTGGACAGGCCGACGAGGGCCAGCATGAGAACGATGACGACGTTCCTGACGAGGCCGGCGATAACATGTCTTTGGCGTCAGAAAACGATTTGGAAGTTACATTTTCGGCCTACTCGCAGCCCAAAAATCAAACCGGCGACAGTTCAAACGCGGTCACGGCATCATCGTTCCAGAACCCCGACTATTTCATGGGTTACACGCCCAACAACACCAATCTCGCGGAGGACCGAGGATATGGGGTTCACTCCGGCACCAACTCGAACTTTACGCAGGCCTCACGCAGTGCCACCATGGACCTGAACGGGGACGAAGGGCACAAAGGGTTCGGCGAGCCACGGTCGATTATGCGTTGGGACAAGCGACACAAGAAGTATGTGGCGCGGCAGAACGATGAGGATGGGTCCAAGGGCGAACGACTGGTGCGCGGGGAGAGTGGTGCCAAAATCTCCGCCAATTTCCGCAGCGGACGGTTCCAGTCCTGGAAGAAGGGCAAGCGCATGACCCATCTACCTCGCGTCGGCGAGGCCGAGACCCCGGGGATGGGCGCCGGGGTTGGTTCTGGGGTGGCCAACGGTCGATTCCGACATCACAAGCAGCAGGCGCCGAAGCGAGCGGACCCGTTACGATCGGACTACGAGAAGATGAAGAAAAAGAATGCGGCCGCACGGGATCGCCAGCACTCGCAGGCCGGCGGGGCAGCGGCGGGAGGAAAGAGTGAGATCCGATCGACGGACGACATTCGCAAGGCGCGCAAGGTCAAGCAGCAACGACGCGACAAGAATGCGCGACCATCGCGAAAGAAATAAAGGATACTACATATACTCGTGTTTTCCTTGAGACGATGCTATTGTCATGTATATCCGTCTCGACATACTTTCGATACTTTAGATACCACAATCTATAATGTTCAGACTATACAGAATACTCGGTACTCGTACTTCTGTAGTCCGTGCTGTATCTGGTGATGACATTATCAGCTGATCCTGCAATCACCTGTCGGATTCACAATCCAGCCACGTCAATCATCGCCCATCACACCCCGGGGAGTTTCTGGAATCCCGCCTTCTCTCCACGAGGCAAAACAAAATAATCTCCGTGGACCCGGCGAATTTGACGGCTCGCAACTGACAAATGAGCGATCATCGCAACCCATTCATTGACGCTATGGGAGAGCGACCGAGGGAGTTACCCAGAGCCGACGGACTAGAACCAAGCTAGTTCTGACTATCACGAACGGGGCCCATGGTTCGCACTATTGACTCGTGCATGACCCCTTGCCGCCTCGCGTGCCGCATGTTCCACACAGCTATGCACCTTTCCCCCTTCTTTCCTCTCGGCTGTTCCCGGTCCATGACGTCCTGACAGTCATTGTTTGGTATGGGGATCAGGGACTGAATGTCATAGAGATTTCTCTATGGAGCAGAAATATACTCGTGTTCCAAGGCTCGAATCCAACCCCTATGAATCGGTTATCATTGCGACACCCAAACAACACTGCGTCAAAGGTACGAAGTATACCATATCAATCTCAGGGATTGGTGGAGATGCTTCTCCCCAAGTTTGATCTGCGGCATCGATTGTAACCGTAACCCCTTCTCGTGCAACGGAGCATAAATGGAGGATCGCCCGAACTCCACTGCGGAGAATAACGACGGGTTTGACATCACCGGGACTTCTTAGCGATATACCATGATGATCCAGAGTTTCTGTACTCCGGATGAGATTCAACCCTCGAAAAGTTTAACTGGAATAAGAAATCAGCAAGCTGGATGATTGCAGAGTCACTACCTTTTTCCCGAGAGGAAAAAAAAAAAGAAAATTGTTTTCCAACGGAATGCGCATTTTCATTGCCGAGCGCGAAACTATTGGCAATGGCTGCGGGCGCCGACGTCGATCCATCTGGGTTCGCCTTGCTTCCTGCACCAATCGTGGGTGGATTTTGATTTGATGAGGATTATTCTTCACTCATTAATTCACCTTCCCTTCTCAGTCAGTTCCTTTCACAGGGACTCTCGCCTAATGCAAGCCACTCCATTCAGGGCACAGAATAGTTCATCCGCCCACTCGGTGATAGGGGGATTTCCACCCCCATGACTGGAGAGAGGGGAATATCATCCTTCGGGATGAATGAAACGAACCAATCAGAAATTTCAATCTCCAAAAAGAGAGCAGTTCTCCACTCCCGTCCTGCTCTCTCCACCGGGATCCATACCGTTGGGCAGATTATTTCAAATGATCGACCTTGAAGGAGATCCGAGTCTATCGGAGCAACTAGCAGTCTGCATGGACCACTACCTTCCCTGGCCCCCCTCAATAACGGGTGTGCGGGTGCAACTGAAGGGAAACATGAATGTCATTACAAATAAGAATCCGAATTGACACCGTCAAGAGAAAACCAAGATTTCTACCCCTCTTCATTTGGGGCTGCTCGGTCCTCTTTCTCCCCCTATTTGATCATCCTATACTTTGCAACGGGCTTAATAGGGCGTCAAGGGAATCCCGGAATTCATGATCCCTACCGCGCACTATCCGAGAAAATCAAACAAAGTTCAAAGTGGATCGAGGGTCTATTGCCATCAACGGGTATAGTTCACCGTTTCTTCTTCTTCTCTTTGGCCCCCCTTTCCGATTTCTTTTAGGCTTCCCGCAGGGAACGTGGGCCATGATCGAGACAAGAGGTAAGGCGTGGGGTGGCTAAGGGCTTTGACACTGCAACCTGCACCATCCTAGCTCCATGATCGACCGCCATCCTGCAATAAATCGCCCTAGGAGGGGAAAGACATGCGCGGCTATGAGTAACCCTGCTGTCATGATCTGGAAATCTCCCGCTGATCGATGCAGTCTATTTTCTGACTCCTCCAATAGCGGATCTCTTTGCCCACGGATTATAAGCTCGGGGACTCCTGGATGCTGTGATGACGACCCGATATTGACATCTTTCTGAATTCTTTTTTGGTCTATCCTTTTATTTTTCCATTTTCGATTTTCCTTTTTTTTCATCCCCCTTCCCTTCCCCTACACCGCTGCCTGACTCCCTCTTACCCTCCCAAAGGGATTCGCCAGATATGCTGTGGTCAAGCGCTGAGCCGAGTGGTCCCCTTTTGATGTGAACAAGTCCTCGACCTTCCCATCTTCTCTAGGAAACTTGCCCCGTGGGTCTTGTTTCCTGCCTGACATCCAATGCAACCACTCGTGCTTCATCCTCCGAGCCTTACCACTGCCCAGTTCGGTCAGCCCCGGTTCACGGGCCCAGGGCTACCGCTGAATCATTCGTGGTCCAATGCTCGAGGCTGTAGCTCTCGGGCTCCTCTCTCCCGTCAATCGATGTCTGGCTCGCCACCGGCCGAGCCCTCGGTGACATCCGGAGAGTCAAGACCATCAAGTTATCCTCCAATCTCAGTGCCACCACTGATCACCGCCGCCGAGCCGGCAGTGACTTCGTCAAGCTCATCGCAGCCACCGTCAGTGGTCAGCGAGTCTCTTCCGGCACCGGTATTGCCGAGCTATGTGGAACCAAGTGTACCAAATGTACCTCCGGCCTTTACCAGCTCGCCTCGACCACCACCGGGGGCACCTCATTATCCACTGTCACCGCTAGATGCGTCTGGTCCGGGACCGTCAACTCGTTCTCTGGCCCAGAAATCCACCAGACGGACCAAAGCTCATGTTGCCTCGGCCTGTGTTAACTGTAAAAAGAAGCATCTGGGATGTGACCCGGCACGGCCCTGTCGAAGATGTGTGCTCGCGGGCAAGGCAGTAAGTACATAATTTAGTGTGTGAGGGTCCTAAGAGTTATCAGAGCGAAGCTAACCGCAAAAAGTCTTCCTGTGTGGATGTAACTCATAAAAAGCGAGGGCGGCCACCACTCAAAGCAGAAGACTCGTCTCTTCGAACGCTTGCCTCTCATATGGACCAACCCACCGCTCCTGCGGAAGTTCAGCCTCTGGCGGCCGCACCGCGAGGTGTTTTGCACCGGGCCACGTCCTCCCGAGAGCTGCGGCCCATGACGGATCTCCAGGTCGGTGAGACAGGCCCCGCGGGTGCGGCCATGCGGGTGTCGCGCGGGCAGCCGCATCGGTGGTCAGCATCTGTATTTCCGCTGACTCGGCCAATGGATCCCTCACTGGCGGGTCCAGCCACGGCGAACAGAAGACCCTTTTCCTCGTCTGGCCCACCTTCATATGCACCTCCAGCACATCCGCCACCTGCATTTGCGCCCATTACTAGCGGGTTTAATCCTGTGTTGAAGCCGGGGACCATGCCGTCGGGGATGGACAGACGATATCCACCATACCCAGGCTCAGCTTTACCACCGCCCACCTCTCCTCAACATCCGCTTCCAGCGGGTATTCCATACTTGCCGTATGCAGAGGCTCCCGGCAGTTCGTCACATCACGCAGTTGCCGATTCTCGAGTACCCCCAGCGCCTCGTGATCCGTATCTTGAAACGCCCCTCCGACTTCCTCCTATACACCAAGCAACCGCGAGTCCTGGGCCTCCTAGACCTCCTCTCCCTCCAGGGCCGCACCATGCCCACCGATTGAGTGATCCGTATCCCTCCAGCTGGACTGCGTCCGCTAGGGAAGAAAACATTCGGGGACTACGGTCTCCAGCAACACTTCAGGAACCCATGGGCCCGAGATTCTCCCACAGTTCGCACCAACGCACACCCTCCAACCCTAGCCCTCTGGACCCAATACCACGTCACCTCGGAACCATCGACCTTCCATCTCCTGCTTCCCTGGGCCACTCCCCAACGACAGCTACCCAAGCACCGCCGCCATCAAACACAGAAGCGGAAAGCAGCGAGGCCCGGCCTATGAAAAGACGAAAGATGGCCTTGGACGATATGGTCAATGGTTAGTCCTCAACTCCCTCAAAGGACAAAGATGAGCAACCCGCCCATCACACTCCTGAAAACCATCTATTGTATGAGCCGCCCCGGAGGCTGCATCTATTGTATAATCCACACTGTAGCAGGGTCTACAGAAAACATGTATACCTCTTGCCTTGCAGCATGGCGCCACCCGTTTGATTTGATTTCGGTGAAGAATGGACTCCGTTGATTTACTGCTCTTTTCGACTCGCCGGACCAGACGACAAGAACGCTTTGTATTCTGTTTATCTTTCTGGATCCTGTTTACCACTTCATAGTTGGCTTGCCCGCCTGGCCCGGTCCAATGTTCTTGGTTTCCCTTGGTGCCTCGCTTCCATCTGCAGTGGGCGTCTTGGTTTCTTTTCATTCTCGCGAGTACCCCTACAGTTATGCGTTGAAAAGACATGGCACGGCGTTTTGCGGAACGAGGGCGGACCCACGTCGCCTTGATGTTTCGTTTGTTTGGATGTTTTTCTTTTGTCTTTCCTATGTTTTGTTTAGATATGCTTGATTTGTTGCGTTGGATATCCTGTACATCAGTGTACATGTTTGAACGAATTTTTTGAGGCTATGACTTGAAGATGTTCTTCGCTGATGGTGTAGCATATTAAGTAGCCTATGTAGCTCTTATAAAAGCCTGGTTTATTGGGTCAAACTGGCTATTGAAGCTCAATAGTGCGATTTGAGGATTTCATGCTTCATCCAGTGGGTTTCTAAATAGAGCTTGCATTATGAAATTTTGAGCTCTGGAGTATCCATGAGCAATATACCTATTAATGTATGTGGTATGCTATCTAGTTCTATACTAATACAATCTCGTTATGTAGCATTAACACTCGCACTTTAAATTATATGAAAATGTCCATTTCCCACGAACAAAATGATTTTTCAATTTTAATCGGGTCCTGAAGTCACCTTACACCTGTCGGTGTAGGGGTTCCCCTTCCACCTCGCCAATCTCACCCACCTCGCCAATTCTACCCAATTTCCTATCTCTCTCTCCCACACCATGCCTAAATTCCCTAAAGACGTTGAAAATAGGATCTTGCTAGCCTGCGATATAGCTAATAAGCAAGAAAAACCCAATATCTCTGCGTTAGTGCGAGAGTTTCGCGTTAAAAGACGTACCCTAGCCGACCAATTCAACGGTCGCTAATCTTTATTTAATCGCCCTCCCACCAACAAAACGCTAGACGATCTATAAGAAAAATAGTTGATTCAATAGTATATCACCGTCGATAATATAGGGTTTCCGGCCGAATTTAATAATATATAGCGTAGTACTAATACGATTCTTCGACGTAGTGCTATCCCAATTACGACGGATTACACGCCAAGTCATCAAAAATACGCTATAACGCGCACACTAGCCAACCCGCCAGCCAATCTACTAGCCAATCAGGGAGAGGCTTGGTAAGGCTTGGTAAGAGGGTTAGAAGAAGGGCCAGCGAGTTAGCTATAATTAACCCCCCTAACCCTAGATTAGGTAAATAGCGATATCGACGCTAATCGCTAGGGGGGTAAAGATAGAGAAGATAATCTTTTTTTTTATAATAGGGTTGGTGATAGGTAGTGGGAGATAAATTCAATCAGATTGCTTGGTAATAATCCCTTACTAAATAACTTACAATGCGTATCTCCCACGCTAACGTAGAGATATTAAATTTTTCTTGCTTACTAGCTATATCGTAGGCTAGTAAAATCCTATTTTCAATGTCTTTAGGTGATTTCGGCATAGTGGGTAAGAGAGAGATGGGAAATTGGGTAGAATTGGCGAGGTGGGTGAGATTGGCGAGGTGGAAGGGGAACCCCTACACCGACAGGTGTAAGGTGACTTTAGGACCCGATTACTTCATTTCTTCAATTCCAAAAGCCTCTCAAGGATCCCAAAGCAAAGACCCCTTTACCAGACATTGGATATGAAAGTAAGCAAGCCTGGTTCCGCATAGTAATATATAAATGCTTCATAGCCAGAACTAAACAGAAAGAGACTAAAAGAACAACCACTGTCCAGCCCGCTGCACCCATGCCCAAACACCCTTATTGACTGACTCTTCATTCTCCCTTGGCGAATGTCCATCATCAACGCCCCCATCATACCTGTCCGTCCGCAAATCCATATTCTCCTTGTGTACAAACTTCGTCTGTTTAACAAGCTTCCACGCAAGAAACATGACAATCATCACCGGGATCTCAATATAGTACGAGACAAAGTCCACGCGCTGGAAATGCGGACTAAAACATTCCCACCCTTGCACGAGGATAAGCACGGCATTGAGTCCGATTGCCACGATCGGTCCATAGGGGTATGACCAATTTTTAAACGGGAGTAGATGCTCCAGTTCCTGGGCGCGAATGGCAGCGCGGAAGCGCAAACTTGCGATGCTGATGCAAATCCAGGAAAGTTGGTTGGAGACGCCCACGATGCTGAATGTGGTTAATACGGATGTCTCTGGTAGAGTCAACGATAACTTACTTTTGCAACCAGGACCATAACTGGCCTGCTCCGATGTAACTAGCTCCAAAGCATAATCCACTAATTACCGAGCTGGCGAGCACGGCTATCCAAGGGATTTGAAAGCGGTTCAAGTTGGCGAAGATACCCGGTGCGTAACCGTCAATTGCCAATGAGTACAAGAGTCGCGCTGCGGCAAAAAGCGCATGGTTCGCAGCTGATATAACCGAAGTCATGATGACTGCGTTGATGAAGCTGCCTGCGACGGAGCTACCGGCTTGCTGGAAGACGATAGTGAATGGACTAGTTCGGGTATTGCCTTCGGACAGGCCCGGATAATTATACGGTACATTCAGACCAATGATGATGATGGAGATGAGATAAAAAAGTATGATTCGCCAGAAAACGTTCCGGACGACTTTGGGCAGATTCTTCGCAGGGTCTTTGGTTTCGCCGGCTGTGATGGCGATTGATTCTGTGCCGCCGCTGGTATATGTTAGATTTATCATAGTAGAAGGAGGAAGTGACATACTAGGCAAAAGAAGCTGTGACAAAAACCGAGGCAAAACCACCGATGCCGCCAACAAATGGTGCATCGCCGATGAACCAGTTTGTGCCGCCGATATATTGGTGGTTAGTGTTGCCGCCGCAATTTACTGCTATACCCAAGATGATAAAGACCTAGGAGGAAGTCAGTTGAAGTAGAAAGCAACCAAAACACTGGTACATACCACAATAGTGATGACTTTGAGCAAACTCAGCCAATACTCAACTTCACCATAGACTCGTACCGACAGAACATTGAGCGCAATGACAACAACAAGAAAGATTAAGCTGATCGCCCAACCTGGAAAATTCTCCGTCCAGTATTCCAAGAGCAACTGGAGCGCAATAATATCCGATGCAGTGGAAACCGCATCGTTAAACCAATAGTTCCAGGTCAACGCAAAACCAAGCGCATCGTCCACAAAGCGTCTAGATCTGTCATTAGTAGACTCAAATCATGAGAATGCAGTTCTACTCACCCGGCAAATGTACAGAACGATCCAGCCACCGGGACAAAAGCCGCCATCTCACCCAGACACAGCATAGTAACAAAAACAATACCACCACAGATGGCATAAGCAATCAAGGTCGACGCAGGTCCACCCTTGGCGATGGCTCCTCCAGTTCCCAAAAATAAGCCTGTGCCAATAGTTCCTCCAATAGCGATCATCTGCACCTGACGCGCAGAAAGACGACGAGCCAACTTGTCCGCGTTGACAAGCGGGTTTGCCCCTGCCTCGCCATAATCCTGGGTCTTTGCCTCAGCGGGCTGCTTTTCAGCATCAAATATTGCCATATTGTCTCTGAGCTGGAGCTATTAATATGTGGACTGCCATGGTATGAGACAGTTACTTGCATTTCGTTATGCTTGGGTGTAACTACTTACCAGCCTTGATCGCGTGACCCGTAAATAGAGCTTACAACGCCCGCACCGGTTTAGCTTCCACGCTTCGGAATAAGACTGACTCCAAATAGAAAGAGACACTCATGGTGAATTATCTGGAAAATGGAATTTCGCAAGGCTCGCTGTCTGCGATGGCGTGATATGCGTGATATGGCTGCTCATGACGCCCGACCCTGGTAAAATTCACGCTTTCTCCACTTGGTCAACTTTATACTTGCGCTGTGCCCGTTATCAAACTCTGCAGCCAATGAACAACACAGGTACAATCTACTTCTATGGGTATGATCTTCAGAATGGTCCATTCGTAACACTGCATCATGATCAAATAAAATGCTTTTGGCTTCGCTACAATAGAATAAAATGTATAGATGCGCCCCGATCCCCAGAAGTTCAATGCAGTTATCCAAGCAAGCCACTGGCCAGTGCTTCCAGATCTCCCAGAGTCTCGATTTGAGGCTCGCTCTTGCCTTTCTTGCTCTTGCGTGGCCGCTCGTCCTCGCTGTCGGACGGGCTGGCTGCAAACGACACACGCTGCTTCTTGTTGGGTCGCGGTGCAGGCTGTGAAGCAGCAGACTCCGCATCGGAAACATCGGGATCGTACGGCAACAACTGCACGCCGCGCTCTTCTTCGGCTTCTTCTTCGGCCAGAGCACGCTCCCGAGCCCGGCGCTTCTCCTTCTTCTCGCGGCGCTTGTCGCGGGCAACTTCCTTGTCCTCCAAATCGGCTTGGCGAGTACGCTCGGTCTCGCCCTCCAAGAATTTCTGACGTTGAGTGTCGGCGTCCCCGCGGGCCTTGAATTGATCCTCGTCCTCCATCTCGTAGACTTCGTGGGCATTGCCTTCGTCGTCGTAGACGAGCTTCGTTCCCTTGCCCTTGTACTTGAGTAGCTTTTTCTTCGATTTGAGGAGCTTCTCACGCCGTTTCGAATCAATGACAAGCCCTTCGTCACCCTTGCCATCAAGCAGCACCACCTTGAGTGGCTTCTCGGGCTCAGAGGCTTCCGACTCGGAATCGTCCTGACCGAGTTCATCGTCGCCAGCTGCGAACCGGCGTTTAACAGAAAGGAAATCGGCATCCTCGTCCGCATCTTCGCCAGGCCCGGCGCCAGCGCCCCCAGCAACCATCGTTCCGTCGTCGTTGATGAGTTTCGAGTAGTGTCCCGCGAGAACGTCCTGGTTGCGTCGTTCAAACATGCGGTCGTAGCGAGTCCGCACCTGGTTCTCGTCTTTCTTGTTCTTCTTGGTCGTCTCGGCATCGGAGTCGTCCTCGTCGCTGGAGAGGTGCGCCATCTTCCAGGAAGAGTTCTTACGCTCTTTGGTGTCATCGCCCTTGATGAACTTGATGCGCGGCGCGCCGGGGAGACCCAGGCTGGTTGCAAAGTCCTCGAGCGAGAGCTTCTTCAGGTCAAAAGTGTCTTTGTCCTTTTGCACGTAGATAGACTTGACATAAGAGATAAATGCCTTCTGGCCCAGATACTTCAGCTCAGGGTCCTTGAAACACATATTTTGCAGTTGATTCTGGATACTGTGTTGCTTGTTCTGTTTGATGTTGATCCGCTCGATGGGCACTTTCTTCTGCTCGAGCCGTTGCAACATGCCTTTCTCCTCGCTCGGGTCAAGGAAAAGCACGGCACGGCCCACTCGCTCGTAACGAGCCGTCCGACCAACCCGATGAATATAAGTGTCGGCATCTTCGGGGCAGTCCATCTGGATGACCCAATCAACCGCGGGAAAGTCCAAACCCCGAGCGGCAACATCAGTGGCAAACAACACCGAGTGCTGGGCCTGGGAAAACTTGGTAGTGATGTCCAATCGACCCCCCTGCTTTTGTCGGCCATGAAGGTGCATCAACGGGATACCAGGCTGTAGGTGCCGAAAAGATTCATAAACAAACCGAACCTGCTTCCCCGAAGACAAAAACACCACAGTTTTTGATTTAAGATTACAGCGAATGAAACTCCATAAAGTATCGAGCTTGGATGCAAGCGGTGTGACGACGTAGTGTTGCTGAAGAGTAGCCGGAGTAGCCGCAGCAGCGGCCTCGTGAACAGCGACGTACTCCGGGTCCTGAAGACTAAGACGGGCCAAGTCGGAGACCTTCTTCGTTTGTGTCGCACTGAATAGCATGGTCTGGCGCTCTTTTGGAAGATGGTCGATAATCGCATCCACGGTCTTCTGGAAGCCCATGTCGAGAATTCGGTCGGCCTCGTCCATCACCAACATTGCCAAGTTGTGGGTTTCGAACATGGCTGTCTGATCCAGATGCTGTAGCATCCGACCTGGAGTACACACCAGAATGTTCATGCGGCCTAAACGCTCTTGTTCTTCACGCAGACTCTTCCCACCGATAACCAGCCCGGCGGAAAATCCATGGTACCGGCCCACCTTGCGCAACACCTCGAAAATCTGAATTGCGAGTTCGCGAGTCGGAGACAGGATGAGAGCACCCAGACCATCGTATTCAGTCCACTGCTTGCGGTAGAGATTCTCAAGGACGGGGACCAAAAAGGCGAGGGTCTTGCCGCTGCCGGTTTTGGCAGCACCAAGGACATCGCGGCCTTTCAGAGCATGAGTGATCGCGCGCGACTGAATGTCCGTCAGAGTTTTATAGTGAGAGGCTGCTAAACCGTCCGCCGTTGGATCGGAGAGCGGCAAGTCGGAGAAGGATTTGACAGAGGCCTTGAGATCGAGGTTTTCGACGCGCTCGATGAGTGAGGAAAGCTCCTCCTGGCCACGTTTTCGTTTGAGATTCTTGGCAGAGTCATGATTGGATTTTGAATGCTTCCCACGAGAAGCCCGCGGTGGAGGCATATTGTGTTGATTGCGGAGACGTTTAGAAAAATTGATGGACTGATTATCGGCGACTTTTTTTTTCGAGCTGAGTCAGCACCGATAAGAGCTTATCATCACCGCCGAGTCGCGTGTTTGACTCTCACTCCTCATGGCGGACGACGACGATCAGGATATTTTTGACGCCCTAGAGCGCGAGGCCTCCGAGTTTACCAAGGTTTGTGGAAAGATTGTTCTTTTGGGATAGGAGAAATGACACTAATGGTTCTATAGGATGCGGAGATCGACCGTATTCGCAAGGCATTCTCGCTCGATGCGTAAGTCGCCGAAACAGCAATTGACCAGCGCATGTTCTTAATCACTCAACTAAACTTCACTCAGCTACGCCGTCTTAGATCTTCAGCCTGGTGTACCCGAAAAGGACATCAAAATTCAATACCGCAAGAAGTCCCTCCTTATCCACCCCGACAAGACCAAGAATCCCGCCGCACCGGATGCTTTTGACCGATTGAAAAAGGCGCAGACATCCCTTTTAGATGAAAAAGAGCGTACCTACCTGGATGAATGCATCGCGGATGCCCGGCGATTGTTAATTCGCGAGCACAAGTACACACTGGACTCACCGGAGCTGAAAACCGACGAGTTCAAAGTGGAATGGCGGAAGAAAACGACTCAGGTTCTTCTTGAAGAGGAAGCCCGGCGACGGCGACAAATAAAAGCGCGAATGCAGGAGGAGGGACGCGAACAGCGCAAGGAAGAAGAGGAGATTGAGGAGCGCAAGCGTAAGCGCGATCAGGCCAAAGCGTGGGAGGATACCCGTGATGAGCGTATTGGAACCTGGCGGGACTGGCAGAAAGGGCGCAAACCTGGTGGCGACGAGAAAAAAAAGAAGAAGAAAATGAAGGTGTTAGGGTGATATCTATAGCTTTTGCACGATTTCAATTAAGGTTCGCGTTGATCCGAGGTCTATGTAATGCCACTCCTTGCACCTGATAAGCGGCTGTGGGGACAAGACAACACGGAGGTTGGATGCGAATATTCATTTGGATTCAACATGATCTCCATTGGGAATCGACTGGCGACATTCCATCTGTACAAGTCCGAAATTCTATAGAATTCCGTCGCTGTCCGTTTTCGCTTCCCCCACATGCGATTAAGTCATCTCCGAGAAACCCACTCTTTCCCCCGCCTGGACTTCGATTGTTCTTTTCAAGTCCCTTCGAAGAACAATGGCCGAGCCCGTGGCACCCGGCGAGCAACCGCCGGCTCCAGCTGTGTCAACGCGTGCACAGGATCATTTACGTCCCTTCCCACCAGTCTCAACGAGCCCGACGGCTCAGCGCGGGGCTGACAAGACACACGGAATCTATACGAACGTGTCAGAGGCAGATCACCAAAACGGATCTGCACATGAATCTGCATCCACCGAGACCGAAGACTCAATTCCACCGCTGCCAATTGTCATCGCACGAATCCATGCTCGAGTCCAAGCGTTTCTGGCCGAAACCCACCCACCAGACTCTCTCCTCGCCTCGGTCCAGCGCCAAACCCGTATCTCACTAGACGTGGTCTCAGAAGCCCTGTCAACATACAAGCTCCCGGAGCTCTCACTATCTTATAATGGCGGCAAAGATTGCCTGGTGCTTTTGATCCTGTTTTTGGCGGGCTTGCACCCATACACCAACCACATCCAAACGAACGAGTCCAGTGCTGAACCTGTCACTGCAAACTCGCAAACAACATTCGACCAAGAGAATCCACAGATTCCCGCCATCTACGCCCTCCCACCAGACCCCTTCCACGCGGTCGAAGACTTCGTCATCAGCTCTGCAAAAGCCTACCACCTCTCCATCACAAAATACACCACTGAACCTCCTGCCACAACGCTCCGCTCCAGCTTCGAAGACTACCTCTCCAAACATCCCAATATTCGCGCTATCTTCGTCGGTACACGACGAACAGACCCGCATGGTGCACTGCTGACGCATTTCGACCGGACGGATCATGGCTGGCCTGATTTCATGCGTGTACATCCCGTAATTGACTGGCACTATCCCGAAATCTGGGCATTCATCCGACATCTTGGGCTGAGATACTGCTCGCTGTATGATATGGGATACACGAGTCTTGGAGGCACGTCGGATACGCTTCCGAACCCCCGATTGCGGGTTGGATCGCAGGCAGACGGGGCTAGTGAAAAGTATTTGCCAGCTTATGAGTTGACTTTGGATTTGGAGGAGAGACTTGGACGCAATTAATTGGGACCAGCGGCTTCCAAATCACAATTTTGTAAATCCTTGCACAGAGTGTATTTTGCTGCATCGTGTATAGATCCACATTCCCCTCTTCGTCTTGCCTCCATTACATGATAGATTACGCCTGAAGCTTCGATTTTTTGAACCTTTTATGTGAAGAGATGCTTGAGAAATAATGATAATGATATTGGGCTACGCGACCTATTGAGGTGCGAGCACTTTCGACCTGAACTGCAAAACATGCGTCCCGAGCACATACTGCGAAAAGAACATACTTCCCTTATCAATTGCCCCAAAGAAAACAAAACATCTTCCACTCATTTTGCGACCTCATAAAAGGTGCACACGAGAAAAAAACAGAAAAGAAAAACAGAAAAAGAGAGCCAGGAACAAGTCCCAGCGACTCACCGAATCACAACTCCACCGGATAAGAATGGGATAATAATAAGTAAAGAAGCTGCATCACAGCATACATCGACCGGAGTACATTCTGCGGAAGATAATGTGTGTCATGAATCGTAAAAAAATCGTAAACGTTTCTCCTGACTGTCGGCATGGGGTCTTGAGCAGCGCCGACATATGGTGATCGAAAATCGATGGCTCTAAGTGCACGAGCGAGGAGTAGAAAGGAGAACCTTCATGCGCGATGGGACGGGAGACACGGATTCCGCCTTGATGTTCTCCTTTCGGGGGCTTGACATATAGGAGCGCGAACGAGGCTCACGAGAGGTGGATCGAAGCATAATGGTTTTAGACGAGGCAGCCGAGATGTCGGTCATCGAACGGCGAGTGGTGACAGAGCGACCTCGATAGACTGGAGTGTGCTCAACGGCATTAGCGCTGCGGGACGACAGCGAGCTGTGGCGAGCACTGCTGGTAGAATTTTTCATAAGAGCGTAACTGTGACTATTGTCAGTGTCCATACACAATGCGTCATGTCTCGGGCTCACTGACGTGGGAGAAATCGAAGTAGCAGGAGTCCAGTTCGAGCCAGCCCCAGCCCGAGAGGTGTAGCTGCGCTGAGAGTTTGGAGTAAGGTGAGAATTGGCCTGATGAATACGCCCCATACTGGGCGACGGAGTAGATCCCTGAACCACTTCGACGGAATAGTTATACTCGCCAGCACGGTAGGCACGGCGCTCATTGCTCTGCTGCTTCAGCATCTTCTGGGCCTTGGTATCCGCAAATCGCAACAGCAATTTCACTTTGTCGCTTCCGGTGACATTGTGAAACTCGATCAGCACCCGCTCAGCAACTTCGCGAGACTCGAAACTGTCAATAGACATTAGCAAGATGACTCACTGCGCAAAAGAATTGTTCCTCTTACCGGGCAAAGCCCACCTCCTTGCTCACGCCGGTCTTCTCATCACGGCTGATCTTCTCCGAAACCACACGATACGGCTCAAAGTGATGACGAAGATCCTACATGCGCAATTAGCATCAATAAGAGTGGCTTAGCGTGGGGGAAAAGGGGAAAGGTCAGCTTACCGCTTCAGTCCAGTTGATTGGAATGTTGGTGCAGTAAATGTTGGTCGACGCCTTGTCTTCCAGATCCTTCAAGCGGGAGTTGCGAGACTTCTGAGCAAAACTCGCCTGATAACCGAGATAGAAGAATCCTCGGATGCAGTTTTCACAAGACTCAAAGCTATAGAATTGAACAAAGCCAAAGCTACATGTGGTACATTAGTAACAGGAATGTGTCAGGAAGGACGGAATTCGTACCCTTTGCAAAGACCGGTGTCGAGGTCAACAATTGCTTTGCAACGCTCGATCTTTCCGAATCGAGCAGCGTACGCATGAAGCATCTCATCACTGGTCTCGGGAAGAAAACCACGGATGTAGACATTGGTGATACCCTCGCGATTCTCGAGACATTTGGCGAGAGTAAGCTCGGACGGATTGGTCCACATGGCGGGCACCGCGCGCGGAATGCCAGGATCTTGCTGCGTCAGCGCTTCAAGGTCTTGAATCACGTATCCATTTGGAGTCTTCATCATTTGGAACGGAAGCGAAAGAGACCCGAAGGAGGGCAGAATGCTCGGATAAGTGTATCCCGACAGAGAGGCACCATCCAAGGTTGGAATGAGAGAAGGCTGATAGTACTGGAGCTGGCCAGTGTTTTCGGTCTGGTGGCTTTTGTAGCTTTCGGTGGACTGCCACACAGTCTGCTTATTGGTAGCAGCATCCTGCACGTCGTAGTTGACGAGATACGGCAATGGAGAGTAGGTACTGGGCACCACGGAATTGAGGTTCGGGTACACGCCCGTCGAGACATACTGCAGCTGACCAACCTGGTCGGCCTGACCGGGAATGGAGCCGGGGGCATAAGAAGAGACCTGTGGCAAGCCACTGAAGAGGGTGGAGTTGGGAACAAGAATGAACGGGCTATTGTAGGATGATCGGTTGGCGCCCGACCAGTCCATGTTAGTGTTCAGAGCAAGAGAAGTTGGGGTCTTAGAACCGAATTTGGGGCGTGGGCTTTGAAGATTCATGCCCGAGAAGATCTGGGGCAAGTGAGCCCCATTACCATCGCGACCACCAATTTTGGTGGTTGGGGAGTAGATGGGTTTAAAGGAGGTACGAGGGTCATGGTGGTATTGACCCGTCTGAGCATTGGAACCTTGGCCAGAGCTCGACGAGCTATTGTTCTGGGAACCCTGAGGATGCATGTTGAGTGAGGTACTTGTAACCCTAACCTGGGACAGTATAGTTCATCAGCATGGTGACAATCCACCACCACCACGAGCACAAATATTTCATGGGGAAAGTGAAAGTGCGACCGAAATTAGCATCAAACAATTGAACAATTATGGATCAGTAAAAAATCAAGACACCTGTGAAGAACACCTCGTCGGTCCTTTGGGGGAAGTATACTTACCTCGGATTTAAGTGGGGCGATCAACGGGTGATAAAGACTTCAGGGTTGGATGACTGGAACACAATTAGTTCAATGACCAGTCATACAAACAAGAACAATAAAAGATGAGGGCATGAAAGACATACACGGTTATGAGAAAAATCTGGTGAGTCTCGTTTTTGGCGAGGCTCAAAGAGTAAATGGTGGAAGCGAATGACAGTGTGAGCAGCGAGGGAGCAGAGAAGATATTGGCCACTCCGACCAACGTAAGAAGAAAAGGTGGTGATTGTGTGAATGGGAATGAAAGGGGTGAAGAGGATGAGACTAATCAAGAGGGAAGAAAAGAGGAAATTAGGAAGGAGACCCTTTGCCTCTCGAGGAAAGAGCTTGTCCTCAAGAGAAGAAGAGCAGGAACGATGTAGGGCTAGAGCGATAGAGAGTATGGAGTGTAGTAGAGTGGAGCTAAAAGCGAGGGGAACGGATGAAACGAATAGTAAGGCAGCGAGGGATACAAAAGAAGAGAGAGGGGTGGGGAGAAAAAGAAGAAGAGAGAGAAGAGGGCGAATTTGAAGATATACTGAAGCAGACTACGGGGACGCATACGACTACTTGGCGCAAGAAGTTCCAAGTAGGAGAGCACGTGCAAGCTCAATAGGATTGACACGTAAAAAAAGTAGGGCTTGGAAAGATAGGGTAGGAATGCAAGCACGTGTGCTTCAGTCCCCTGATGCACCGCTATTGGGACTTGTCATGTAGCCATTGATAGACAACCGAGAAATCCTTCCCGCGATAAGCTTTCTCCACATCTGTATACACTTCTCGTGCTTGATTACCCAGAGCTAGAGGAGTGCCAGATTCTTCGGCAGCCGTGAGGGCTAATCGTAGGTCCTTGTTCATCAAGCTCACGCCGAACCCACCCTCATACCCGCGGGACGCAGGAGCAGTCTCCACGACACCTGGAACGGGGTTGTTAATCTCAGAGGGCCAGCAACGGCCGGTAGAAGAATTGATCATCTCGGCTAATGCCTTGGGGTCCAATCCCCAGCGCATGCCCAGGTTCATCGCCTCAGCAGTGGCGATGTTGTTAATGGCCAGGATGTAATTGTTGGCCAGCTTGCCAGAGACGCCAGATCCTGGCTCACCCAGATGCCATGCCTTCTTGCCCATGAGAGACAGTACACCACGGACTCGTTCAAGAAACTGGTCTGATTGTGACGATGCACCAAACATGAAAGACAATGTACCTGCTCGAGCACCCACAACGCCTCCAGATACCGGGGCGTCGACGAATCGGCCAGCCTGAACAGTGTGTATAGCATTGGCAATGTCCTTGGACGTCACTGGATCAATTGTGGACGTATCAATGAATAAACGTTCCTGTTCTAAACTGGGAAGTTTTCCCGGCTTGAGAATAGAATGGTACACATCGACAACATGCTGGGACTCGGGAAGACTTGAGATCATCACAGTCTAATTTGCACGCATCAATAATCGGAACAAAATCAACTATGTAGTCAGTCAGTCAAAGAGTATGCTCACCGATTTTTCGGCAACCTCGCGTGCCGTCTCAGCAACCTCGACTCGTTGCTCGTCGGGGCTCTGCGCAGCCTCCCGCGTCTCATGGACAAATCGCCTCGTAGATTCCTCATTGACATCTCGAATGACCAACGTATCAGCCGCCGGAATCTTGGCACGCAAGTTTTTGGCCATATTATAGCCTTCCGGGCGTTAGTCATTGTAATGCACATCATATTTGGTCCATAAAGAAGACATTAATCAAACTCTTGGACATACCCATTTGCCCCAAACCTACAAACCCCCATGTTGCGTCGCGGTGCGGAGTTGTTGAGAAGGCCCGGACCGAGCTTGGAGAGAGCGGCCAGCGTCGGAGGTAGCGGTGGGCCACGCGACTGAGAGAATAGGTGCTCTGGAGGCTCATCGCGCGGGTTTTCAATGCGTATTTTTGTGGTAAGCCTTGGATTTCGACCTGCAACAATCAAAACTCTGCAATATGCCCAGTCAAAGCACAGGATCCGGGGAAGTCGAATTCAAATATCATCCCCGCACGCCGTGGATTCCCGAGGCGCAGGGCTGGAATGATTGCGGGGAAGCTCGGGGGTATGGAAGATCACGTGGAGAAAACAGAGATGCATTTCATACTTGATCAAAGGCCGAATTCCGGAGATCAGCATCTACGATCGTCGAATAAATAGTATACACACATCGAAAGGCGTGGTTCAGCCTGAGATCATAAGAACGACACAAGCTTGGTCAGAAAATGATAAAGGGTATGCAAAGAAACCCAAACGCCCAAGAAATGCCCGGACTGAGAATACAAAGGGATGAAAACAAAGCAAGTTACCATAAATGTTTGAATGGCAACAATGCTCTATCGTGGCGATGTAGGATGGCTGGTCGGTCCTGCCAAGTACTCCTCTGGGACTTTGGGAACGCGAGGAGAGTTGGCGGTTTGGACCATTGCCCGATGTTGGGCACGCAGAATATCTCGCTGTCGCTCTTTTTCTCGATTGCTGGCTGTACCGCCAGTGAGTCGGCGCATGCCGCTTCGTATCATCGACTCAAGTGAATGAGGGCTGTCAGTTGCGCTGCGGACCATAGGCGGCATGGGAGGGTGCAGTCTCCGAGTACCTGGGCGCTCCTCCAGATCGGAATGCGCCTCATCAATGTCATCATCGGAAAGAAATGCAGACTCTGTCAAGCCCGCATGAGGGGTGCCATGAGGAGCCCCAGGCTGAGTGTGAGGGAAAAGATTGTTCGCCGGTGAGGTAACCGACCGAGTGTGATGCGTCTGATGGGAGGCTGGGCGAAGAGTCTGCGTTGAAGCCTGAGGTGTCCCAGCGACGGGAGAATGCATTCCTGATCCATCAAAGCGGAAGTTGCCAGGCCGAGATTCGGCAAGACCGTTATGGAACGATGAAGTAGATCCAGTTCGGGCAAGTGACTTGCGAAGGATAGGCGCCGTCTGCTGATCGTAGAGGTGAGCATTGGTATCGACGTAGCTACCGGTGAAGCCGCGTATCATGGGCGGTGCCACTTGGCTCATAGTAGAAACGCTGGTCTCCGGTTCTTCGAAGAAATCATCCAGGCTGTCTAGTTTCTGAACTATATCACCCATATTTCCGTCGGTCTGTGTCTCGATCGACTTCATCGTGTCTGCCCTCATAGGGAAATACGAGTCACCAAACTCGTCAGCGCGGAACTCCACATCAGGTGTCATGGGCTCATGCACTGTCATGTCGTCGGCCTCGGCGCATGTGTAAAATACGGCATGAACATTGTTGCGGGTCATGCTCGACTGAGTCGCAGGCATTGGCACAGACCAGCCTGAAGGCTCAGGGATGCCGTACAAACTTTGAATACGTTCATATTCTTTGCGGATCGCACGCGATGAGGTAGCAGAAGCCATACTCATACGTAGGTGATGACGCTCCATTGGGTTCCCGGCCACAGTCATGATGTTGTCCAAAACCTCAAGCGCCTGGGGGCAGAGGTTGGTTTGGAGTAGTCGCAACAATGGGGAAATCAAATCTGGACCGTGGCAAGTAACCTCATTCCGGCGCATGTCCACTTCAGGGAGCAATACGCACAGGATCTTCATGGTCTTGATTCGGAACCAATCGGTCGTGTTGGTAAGAAGACCCATGAGGAAAATCAAGCACTGAAAATCCAGATGAGGGAAGTAGTAAGATTTGATTTCAGTGACAATGTGGTCTAGGAAAACCCCCTCGGTCTTGTACTGTTGATTGGCAAAGCCAAACAGCGAAGCGGCTAGACGCGGACATCGTTCATTTTCTGCCACACGCGCAAGCAAGCTGGCACGCTTGATGGGTTTGGGATCCTCAAACCCTTGCTCGAAGCACTGAAGAAAATGGGGGAGATTGGCCAGGACAGCGAAGAGCTGGCGAGTTCCGTCTCCAATTAACGCATTGTTCGGAAGCCCGCTCAGGCGATGCAGTACATCCAATGTGCGATTGAAGGATTCCGACGATTTGAGGCCTTTGAACACCAGGTCCTGAAGACCATCGAATCCGCCCTCCCATCTAGGGGGTTGGCTTTCAAGAAGCTGGGTCATCACGACAGGATCACTTAAGTCAAGCCGGTCAAGAAGCTTTTCGAGCATGCCAAGACTCTCGACAAATTCGCTTTCGTGAATGGTGTTGAGACAAGCACATGTTGTCCAAAAGAGTTGCGGATAATGCAAGAGATCTACCGGCTCCAAAGACCCGATGATGATTTTCAACGTAGTGAGGATTTCCATCGAAAATGTCTGGTAATCAGTCTCCTCGTCCGCAATGGTGTTTGAAAGTCGCGCAAGCATGTCTGCAAGCATTCGCGAATCCAACGACATCGAGATGCATCGGAAAATCTGGAATGAGCGACATGCGAGATGTCGAACGGGGCAGGACGTAGCCCAATTTAACGCTTCCTTCGCCCACAGGTCACCGACACCATCATACGCATTACTTAAAAACTTGACAACTTCATTGGTCACCGAGGTCATGGATGAAGGCACTCGGCGATCATCAGCTTCCTCGTCCTTGCCATGATTTTCCTCATATTCCCAAACCACACTTGAGTCGCTTTTACGAATCAAATCCACGAAATCTTCAATCGACTGACGAGCCCCAACTGGAGCATCATCTTCAAGCTTCGCAGCAACGAGTTCATGGATAAGGTGCACAAGCATTTCCCGGGCTTGTTCTTGAACTGTAACCGTGTAGTGGTCCCAGAGAATAAGGACGACATGGAGGAGTTTAATGACATCGTCCATGGCTAGTGTGACCGGAGCCACCATAAGGTCAACCAGGAAAATAAGGGCCACTTGTCCAAGCGAAAGACCTGCTTGTTTGTTGCCCACTGGAAGCACCGCAGCCAGATCCGCAACGTAGGGGAGGCTCTTCATATCTGGCGGGGACAAAGTGATATCCTTGCGCTCCTGCACCATGTTCTTTGGCCCAACCTGCAAGAGGAAAAATTCAATAACCTTCGAACCGGCGGGCGTGCCTGCCAGAAACACAACAACTTGCTTCGCATACTCGACGAAATTTTGTTCCTTTCGCTCCAAGCATAAGCTGATGATAAAGTCCAAGACCAGCTGAACATTGCCGCCATGAGGGCCGGTCGCCAGCGCCTGCCAGAGAGCCTGTACCTGGTTTGGAAGCACTGTACCGCAACGAATAGTGATTTCAAACAAATTGGCCAAAAGCATGTATGACCTCGCAGTAGGTCCGCCATTTGGATCGACCTGCAATTCCATGGTTTGGACCCACGGTAAGATGGCTGCAACCATGTTGCGCTGGCTGTCCGGACGAAGGTTGCGGAAATGGAGTGCAAATTCAGAGAACAGAGTGAATGCTAAGTCGGAGTGTTGGTTTGCCAGCCGCTTCGACGTTTCGAATTGAGCTAGCTTATACACTGCCGGGGTCTTGTCCGAAATGCTGATGTCAAAGTCTTGCAGCCGAGAGCTCTTCTGCTGCCGTTCTTCTAATTTCCGAAGAAGCTTGGCCGACTTTATCCGAATTTCTCGCTTCTGGTTACCGAGTGCAACTAGGACCGCACCCAGGATGCGCCAGAATCTCAACGGATGATCTGGGTGGTCAATAAGTACTTCCGTAACCACTTCGAAATAGCTTTCAAGCGCTTTTGGCCGCTCAGTGACGTAGCACATCTCAATTGATCGTTCCATCAGGAACAGATGTTCTTTGTTGTGTAGAATGAGGTTTTTGAGGGCACGGCGGCCAATCAAATGCCACTTGTCACTAATAGTGTTGAAAATGATATCGATCCAAGACAGCATCCGGCCAACATCGAATTGAAGCACAGATCCGCTTTCAGTGGTGATACTGATCGGGCCAGCCTAGGGTTGAGTCAGTAAACAAAAACTACCTGATCGAAACTCGAATTGACGTACACAAAGCGAGGCCATTGCACTCAAGGCCGCTGCACGGAGATTTTTCTTCTCAATTTCCGTAGCAGCAGCAGCATTTCTCAACTCGCCACCTTCATGTGGTTGGGCCATGGCAAATTTGCGCATGTGCTCCTCTCTCTCGGAGATCTGAGCTTGGTTTGGAGAATAGCCACACCAGTCCTCCATAAGAGAGAAGGCGGACTTTCTGGACTCAAAAGGCATCCAACGAGCAGGGTCTTTCGTTCTGTTGACACCTTCAAAAAGCTCTTCCATCAGCCCACAGAAGTGAAACCGAAGACGCTGGAACTCCCAGTCGTTCTGGACCTCGGCGTCGCTCAAAAAGATTCGAATATCTTTTGCATATGTGATGAGGTTATTGACGATCCAGTCGTCGTTATAAACCTCAGGCTCTCGAAAGAAATGAGATGTCAGTTTGTATACATGCGTCACTTCGGTGCGCAGTCGATCTGTCTTTCGGTTTCGACGGGGGCTACTAGGTGTCCGGTGATGCGTGCCGATGCGAATCTTCGCTTCTTCGTTGCATGTAGTGACCGCATACTGCAAAGACTCCAGAAGAGTCCGGTAAAGGTTTTTATGGATAGACCCTAGAGCAATCACGATAGCATTGCGAATTGAATCCCGTTCGGCCGACAGCAACGGGATCACAAAGGCAAACAAGCTTCGAGCAGAGCTAATCTTGTCTTGAGACTGCGCTCCCTTGGAAGCTTTGCGGGCATGTTGAGCATTCGCAAGCTGACTTTGTGATTGAGCGCCAACACTCGTGACGGTTGTGCAAGCCATCACCAAATAGAGTTTCCACTGTTCAACCATGATCTCCGCCGTCATGTTGCTCCTTCCCATGGGACGACTTTGGTAAACATCCACGGGAGAATAATGAGGAACACGGGTACTCTCAGCGAGAGAGGTGATCATCTTGTGCATTTGGACAAGGCGGGCGCAGACTATTTCTCGCCCCAAAGTCACAGCGAAGGGGCAAGTCTCGAAGCTAATGCGAATGATGTTTGGAAACACCTTGGCCCACAGAGTTGAATCGTAGGATACCTCACTGCTACAAAGCTCAATGAGAGTATTCTGAGACGCACTTCGTCGCTTGCCCATTTGAATTCGGCTTCTTTCCGCGACAGTCAGTTGCTCATCATTCACTTCCAGGATTTGTTGGGAGTCAGCCTCGAGGATCCTGATAATTCTTGTGTTCTCTTTTCCGAGCGCATGGTCAAATTCTGTGATCAACCGCAACACATTGATGGCAAACGCTCGAACTCGTCGTGATTGTGAGCAAAGGAAGAAGAGACCATGGGACTCAATCTCCTCTACATGTGCCAAGACCGTTGATAAATCAAGATGCAACGCCCGACTTCCTGATATTGACTTTTCAAGCTGATCCGAGGCTGCTTCCTTTGTCTTTTGCTTGATTTCATCAATCCAAATATTTAAGAGCTCGACGTAAAGGCGTAGAGTAGACTCAATATGACCAGGTCCAAGCATTCCCTCATCCGACATAGTGGAGTATCGCGCATCAAAATTGAAGATGAACCGTGCAAACCCAATGGTCACTTGCTGGGCATGTGATTGACGAGCAATGGCTTTGAGAGATTCCGCCGAGGATGTAGCGATATTGGGTTGGACATGAGCAGTCCCTGTGCAGAGAAGATTGATCAATGAATTGAACGGGATGTGATCAGAAAGACAGCGTGGCAAGGCTTGAACCGCCACATGAAGAAGGTCGTAGAATCCTTGCTTCTGGTCAACTGCACTGATGTGATCATCGCGACGACCAAAGCCGAATGCCTCAGTAATTGGCGTCTTGGGTGTTGTGCCGCCGAACTTCTCGTCAAGGACCGCCTGGCCACCGAAGGTGTTATCGCAGAGGATAGTGATCTTGCCAAGGACTTCACAGAAGCGGAGATAGTACTCCTTGACATTGTCACTCAGTCTGGACATGTTGACCGGGCTTGACAGGGCAGGATCAGGCTTTTCTGCAGCAGTTGCCACCTTTGGCTCTGAAAGTAGCTGCGATCGATGGAAATATGCGGGAGTGGACTGGGCCATGAAGGGGTTGGGCAGTGAGCCAGTGGGGAAAGGAGGACACAGTTGGTCGCTAGTCTCCAGGTCAGACATGGTAGCCAGAAAAGCACGGATGCCGATGACCATCTTTTCCGGCTCCATCTGCTCGATTTTCACTTCCCTGTTCGACAAGAACAGATCGGAGTTAATCAATGGGAAGATAACGTGTCTGAAGCAGACATCGGGATGTTTGAATCCGATCATTCGAATGAGCTGGATCAAAGGGTCTGCAAATGCCGGTTCGGCACTCAAATATGTTCGTCTTCCGGTTGGAAGGGCAATCTTTGCCACCTCCTCTACCTTGCGAAGCGTGGTCGTGGGAGAATCCGAAAAACGGAAGAAATAGGTCCATACCAAGCGGCAGATGGCTTGCAGTGCCGGGGCGCGGGTAGGACGATCTTTGAGCCGTGCCGGCAAGCTCGAAATCATCGATAGCCACTGGGTGGAGAATGTCTCCTTATTCGAAACACACAGCAACAGCACATTTAAGGAAAACGCTGCCGCCCAGTGACGGGGCTTGGTTAGTAGTTGTGATAAACGTGGTTGGACCAAGTCCAGGAACTCTTTCCACCGAGCTAGAGAAAGATCGCAGGTCGGATTTGCGGCCACGGGAAGCAAAAGCTTCTCAATCATGAAACAGTACGCCTGCTTCACTCTCTGTCCATGAGCGTTGACAAACAAGCGCGCCATGGACCGCATAAAATCGCAAGATTTGGGCCATTTCTCAGAATCCATGGGGAGTCGAAGGTATCTCATACCGAGAATCAGCAGCTCAGCTTTGGCATCGCCATCGCGTGATGTGCCGCGCGCTAATTCTTCTTTCTGGTACCGTTCCAACTCCCCGAGAAAGCGGTTGACAACGCTAGTAAAACTCAGCTCACTCATTATCCCGAGCAACTGTCCGTAGATTCGCCAGTTTGCCATTCGCAGTGGAGATGCGGAGATCTGATCAGGGTCCACTGTCTTAATCTGGCCAAAGACGATATCTTCTAGTCTATCCGCCATGTCTAGAGTGATTGAATCTAGACTGCTTTGATTGAAAATCTCGATCAGGACTCGGCAAACCAGATAGACTGAGACTGTCGCCCGTCGTTCCACGAGCACGGCATCGTCGTGACGACCTAGGAAGGGCGCTGGCTGCTGCGAGCGCTCTGTGGAGGTAGATTGTTCCCCGGGGACCTGAGTCGGTTCCGTGTTACGACGGATCAGGCCGCCATGCTCTGCGGTCGGTTGTTTTGGCTACTCCTGGTTAGAGAGGTTGGTTCTGCGAGAACGTGAAACGGACTATTGGCATACCTGCTCGGTCGTCACCTGTCTTGCAGTCATGGCCGCATCTCCTTTTGCCTTGCGCCAATACATGATCGTATCGATAAGTGGTTTCGGCTTTTGTCTGGCAATATGCCCAAGTGCTGAGATGAGCTGGTCGAAGGTCGGGTCTGCCCCGGGTCCACAAACATCTTCTACGGGGGTGTCCGACTCGCCCAGTTTGAGAACAGCTTGGTTGATCTTGCTGTCCGCTTGTCCCACGAACTATAGCGCCCAATTAGCAAACCATTATTTCTGCGCGCTGACATATTCGCCGTACCGAGTTGAATAGATGATGCAGCGCATATTCTCCCACAGTCTTCGATTCAGAGTGATGCTTCGACTGTGAACGACTATGGGATCGATCCCGTCTTGAGACTCCGCTGGAATTCATTCGCTTGTGGACTAGGCTCGCGGGACTTCCATCCTTTCTCTCCTCGGCGTCATAGTCCTGGATGGTGCTCAGTGTCCCTGGCATTCCCTGGCCCGTCGCGATGTTGCCTGCACCCTGATAGCTCGATTGGATGTCGAGCGGATCCAATTTGGCGGATACTCCGGCCTCGTCGAGACCGTGACGACCGAGGGAGGCGATCAGTTCCGGACTCAAAGGACTTGCGGAGGCAGTCGAGCCAGCCATGCTCGGGTTCCGCGAATGCTGCATACCATGGACGATTGACGTTTGCCGGTGATGACCGTACGAGTTGGACGGTCGTCTTTCCAATCCCACGTCATATCCTGCAGGGCGACCGGTAGACACATCGGGGCTTTTGGAGCCAGAATGACCACGGCGGCCTTGTAATGTCGGAGCAAGAGTCAAGGGATCAGCAGCTCTTCCTCGCACGGCCGACGATTCCCGACTGTGCATTGGGGTCGACTGGGCCGTTCGGATCCCCCGGTGCTCCGACGGGGACGGCAGGGTGTGGTTCGACGCGGATTTCAGGTCGTCAGAGAGAAGAGGCAGCGTCGATTGAGGGCCAGTGCCCGCGAACTTGACCGGGTGCGATGCCACTGTCGCGGGAATCACGGTCAGAATGGGGTGCTTGAGAAAGAGCTGGTCGCAAGGGAGGTGATGCGGGACGAGACTTACTGTTGTCAAGGACTCACTGCTTGCATTCCATGCAGGCTGCCGTATTGATCGTATCAGCGGTATACAGTACGCAGCACATTATGGCTCAATTCATTGCAAAAGAGAGAGGAGAGAGGAGTTGCAGTTCTGCGATCTGGAGATGAGCGCGGATGCACGAGCTTCTAGATGTTGATTCGGGCGCACGGGGCCGCTTTTTTTTTTCTTCTTAACACTACTACGAGAGGAAATCAATGGGACGGAATATACAGGGATTATAAGAAATACAATCATCTTAGCAATAAAAGTTTATGAAAAAAAAATATAATACCTCATCTCGAGCCATATGATCAACGGAGAGTGACTTTGATTTTCCCTGAGGTTCTATGCCCAAAAGAGTTGGGCGCCTGCACGCCTTGGCTAGTGTTCCCCAGGTGTGACTATTTGTCCTAGGTAGGATGGAATCGTCGATTTGATAGTTTCTTGTCGGTATCATTATGGAAGTATTATAGATCCCATCGGCTACTAAGAATAGCAGCATCGTCAGATGCAATGCGCGGGCTATGCAGGTTCGAGGAACAGGGATTTTCACCCGCATATCATTCCCAGTCGCATTGTTATGAGTTAAGGGCGCAGTTCAATAAGAGAATAAAATGATCAAGAATCCATACAGTCGCGTGCGGACATTCTATATCGAGGCATGGTTGTCTGTGGGGAAAACCACGACAATGACGGCCTCAAAAAAACATTTATATATAGTCTGACATCAGACGGTTTTTTGAGAAAATCCAAGCAGATCGCTACTGGTGCAGATACAACTGTGTACAGATTAAGATTCGGGGTCGGCATCTAAAGTCGGTTCATAGCCCTTCCGAAAACCATGATGAATTCCGATCTTCCGATAACCAAAGACTGCCCTATGCTGGAACTTGCCCAATAGTGGCCACAACCGCTGGTGTGCGGGGGAGACAATCTACTTTGGTCGTATGTAGACCGGTTGCGATCATGTGAAATCACCATTGCCGGTCTATCGCTTGGACATATGTTAGAGAGTACATAGTCATGGCTGGGAATGGGAGTTTGATCGGCATCCCTTAGTCAAATGAAAAGAAGCCACCGAACCAAGTCAATTTTCAACTGCCGGTGGCAATATCCATTTGACGTATGCGCCCTCCAGGAGAACCTTGGAAGAACATGGTTTCCCCAGATCCTAGTGATCACCCCACAATTGCCACCCCTCAAAATCAGGAGAAACAAGCATGAATGATAACCTTAGTATATATCCCAGGGGCAAACGATCCGCATTTAGCTTTCAGACAATAGCCGCGGCAGGAAATTCCCGCCCGCGGATAGAGACCGCATTAGTGTAGTTGGGGTTGGTCTCGCATCCGATGACGGGGAATTCGGGGAAGCGCGGAACCCCATTGGAACAGGACGTTATAGAGAACCAGGAAAGACTGAGTATGGATTCATCTCCTCTTGCATGCATGCGATTGGTGGTTTCGTGTCAGAGGCAACTCGATTTCCCGGGGAGTCGTGCCGGCCGGGGATTACCCGAGGGAGTTGGAGACTGGGGAATCCACGGAATCCAAGGAGATTCGATTCGCATCTGGCAAGCGGAGAGTGGAGGTGCCACAGATCATGACCGTCGCCGAGTTCATGTTCCGATCAACTGCAATTGCCCCACGCCGTGCTAGCCGAGGGCGTGAGCTCGTTAAATATCTGGTTTCCCCAGGCGAAAAAAAGATTTTGGACCCTACGTATACCCGACTTTTTCTCTTCGTCAACCCCGTTAGTTTTGTGACTTTTTGATATCGATCCCGAGTCGGTGAACGCATGAGGGGCGCTCGGCAGGTGAACGATCCACATTCGCCGACCGAAGCGTGATCAGACCACTTTGCTTCTTTCCTTGTCATCCATTAGGGGGTCAATTCTTCTTGGTTGAGCAAGTCCTTCTGTGGTGACTTTGCGCTTCTTCGTCTCTCGTGGGAGTTGTGCAGTGCAATTCCTTTCCTTCTACTGTTCTTTTCTCCCCCTCACTTTCTCTACTCCCGGTTACCGGGGAAGTCTCCGCCTCTCCACCCGCTTTTCCTGCTCTCCGACATTCCACCATGGCACAACTCGATACCCTCGATTTGGTCGTCCTGGTAGCTCTGCTGGTGGGTAGCATCGCCTACTTTACCAAGGGCACTTACTGGGCCGTCCCCAAGGATCCTTATGCCTCACCCACTGGTGACATGAATGGTGGTGCCAAGAGCGACAAGTCTCGGGATATCGTGGCGAAGCTGGAAGAGACTGGCAAAAACTGTGTGATCTTCTATGGCTCTCAAACCGGTACCGCTGAGGACTACGCCTCGCGTCTCTCCAAGGAGGGCTCTCAACGCTTTGGCTTGAAGACCATGGTTGCCGATATTGAGGACTTCGACTACGAGAACCTGGACAAGTTCCCCGATGACAAGGTGGCCTTCTTCGTTCTGGCCACTTATGGTGAGGGTGAGCCCACAGACAATGCGGTGGAGTTCTACCAATTCCTCACGGCCGACGATGTGGCCTTCGAGAGTGGCGCCGCTGCCGATGATTCCCCCTTGTCCTCCATGAAATATGTCGCCTTCGGTCTCGGAAACAACACCTACGAACACTACAACTCCATGGTCCGCCAGGTGGACGCTACTCTCACGAAGCTCGGCGCCCAGCGAGTTGGATCGGCGGGCGAGGGTGATGACGGTGCAGGCACCATGGAAGAAGATTTTCTGGCCTGGAAAGAGCCCATGTGGGCCGCCCTGTCTGAGGCGATGGATTTGAAGGAACGTGATGCCGTCTATGAACCCGTCTTCAGCGTCGAAGAGGATGATGAGACCCCCGCGGAGGATCCGTCGGTGTATCTGGGAGAACCCACTGCTGCCCACCGCGAGGGTCTTCCCAAGGGCCCTTTCTCTGCGCACAACCCGTACATTGCCCCCATTGCCGAATCTCACGAACTGTTTACCGTCAAGGGCCGCAACTGCCTGCACATGGAAATCAGCATCGCCGGTAGCAACTTGAACTACCAGACGGGAGATCACATCGCTGTTTGGCCGACCAACGCTGGTGCCGAGGTCGATCGATTCCTTCAGGTCTTCGGTCTGGAGAACAAGCGTCACTCGGTCATCAATATCAAGGGCATTGATGTGACTGCCAAGGTTCCGATTCCGACCCCAACCACCTACGACGCCGCCAGCCGGTACTACATGGAAATTTGCGCCCCCGTCTCTCGTCAATTTGTCGCTACGCTGGCTGCCTTTGCTCCGGATGAGGCGAGCAAGGCGGAGATTGTTCGCCTGGGTAATGACAAGGATTATTTCCATGAGAAAATTTCCAACAAGTGCTTCAACATTGCCCAGGCTCTCCAGAGCATCACCTCTGAGACTTTCACCGCTGTTCCTTTCTCGCTTCTCATGGAGGGCTTGAACAAGCTCCAGCCTCGGTACTATTCTATTTCGTCTTCGTCCATGGTTCAGAAAGACAAGATCAGCATCACCGCTGTTGTCGAGTCCGTTCAACTCCCTGGTGCTTCGCATGTGGTTAAGGGTGTCACGACCAACTATCTCCTGGCCCTGAAAGAGAAGCAAAACGGCGACCCGTCGCCCGATCCTCATGGCCTCACTTATGCAATCACTGGTCCTCGCAACAAGTACGACGGCATTCACGTCCCGGTTCACGTGCGCCACTCCAACTTCAAGCTGCCCTCCGACCCGTCCAAGCCGATCATTATGGTTGGCCCCGGCACTGGCGTTGCCCCCTTCCGTGGTTTCATTCAGGAGCGTGCCGCTTTGGTTGCCAAGGGCGAGAAGGTCGGGACCACGCTTCTGTTCTTTGGGTGCCGTAAGCGCGACGAGGACTTCATCTACCAGGATGAGTTCAAGGTATGATCTCAGATTCACTTTTATGTCATTGCGGACATAGCGCTAACACCTCTATTAGACCTACCAAGAACAGATGGGTGACTCTCTCAAGATCATCACTGCCTTCTCCCGCGAAGGGTCTGAGAAGGTCTATGTGCAGCACCGCTTGAAGGAGAACTCCGAGATGGTCGGCAACCTCCTCAAGCAAAAGGCCAACTTCTATATCTGCGGTGATGCTGCGAACATGGCTCGTGAGGTCAACGTGGTGCTTGGTCACATCATCGCCGAGGCACGAGGCATGCCTCGGGAGCGAGGTGAGGAGATGGTCAAGCACATGCGCAGTAGCGGCAGCTACCAGGAAGATGTGTGGTCATGAGTGACGAATTTGCGTGTTTTCTTCTGCCCTTCTCCCAGCTTCTTCTCATGCCTAGACGATCCAGCATATATATTGTCTCGGTCTGTTCTGTCCAATAGCCCCTTTCCTTCTTGTTGGCGGGTTATGTATGCTTAGCATTTGGGTCATTTTCTCTTATCTCTTTTTCTTCTCTTCCATTTCTTTTTTTCGGCCTCAACTTCTGATTTCCGGAGGCTCTACCGCGTTTCTGCTTGATCTAGGAGCACTTGCGGGCGGGGTGAAATGGTTGTAGACTTGGTGAATATTCCAAAAAAATTTAATAAAAATTTTAAAAAACCACTCGTCCAAGAATCGTGATTATTTACAAGGCTTTATCAAGGTTCTAACAAGCTATGAAGACGGGGTTGCTCAACCTGTTTTCGGCTGTAATCGCGGACTTAATGCACGTCGTCATTGGCACCGCCCGACAACCCTCTTCCCTCGCACTCGCAGCACCTCAAATTTGCCCAATGCTCCCCGAAGAAATGAGCCATCTACAATTCCAGTTCAAGGCCTAATTCCCTTTTCTTCTCACCGGCTCCGACTAGCTTGACCACCCGGTGGTGTGTCAGCCTCCCCGCATTGAATTCCGCGACATCGACCCGCAAGCTCGTCCCGGCACAAATTGTCAGATACCACCAGCTGAGCCACCACCATGGCCTATGTGGTACCTATCCATCGGGCAAGTGGCATTCGCCACGCGGTGAAGCTGAATTTCATGAATGCAGGGGAAGAGTGTTTGGTAGCTGCGTGAGTCCGCCACTCCAACCCATTGATCTTGCGGGAGAATGCAGAACTGCACCTCGACGGTCTCGAACGCGGAAGTGGCTAACATATCATGTGAATGACTAGGAAAGCGAATCGCCTCGAGCTCTACAGTCTCACTCCGGATGGCTTATCCCTTGTTGCTAGCCGCGCGCTGTACGCGCAGGTGACCATGCTTGCACGCCTTCCAAAGCCCTCCAACTCGCTGACCGACCATCTTTTCGTCGGGACCGACCAGTTTAATTACTTTACACTTTCTTGGGACCACGAGAACAATGAAATCCGTACTGCCCGCAGCTTTGTCGATATCTCGGAACCTTCGTGTCGGGAATCACAAACGAACGCACGATGCCTCATTGACCCGGATGAGAGGTTTATGACTCTAGAAATTTATGAAGGAGTCATTGTCGTGATTCCAATTGTGGAGGCAACGAAGAGGAAAGGGCGAGTATCTCAGGCAGCGTTGCAGGCCGATGCGCCGCAGGTCGGCGAGCTGGGCGAACCCACTGCCTCTCGCATTGATGAGCTCTTTGTTCGCTCGTCGGCGTTCTTGCAATCTGGATCCAATCAGCCTTGGCTCGCGCTGTTGTACGAGGATAACCAGAAAAAGGTTCGGTTGCGCATTCGGGAATTGGAGTATAGTCGAGCGACGTCGAGTGGACCTGCAGATGCGACCTTCAAGGAAGTGCAAGATAAGAAGCTCGAAGGAGGGGTGTTTGGCCATGATCTAGATCTAGGCTCGTCGCATCTGATCCCGATCCCGGCTCCATTGGGTATGTCTTTGATTTGATTGCTATTTGTGTTTCATACATTGACAACCGAGGCAGGTGGACTCATCGTTCTGGGAGAAACAACCATCAAGTACATCGATGACAATGCAAATGACTTGATATCGCGAGACCTCGAAGAAGCCACCGTGTTTGTGGCTTGGGAAAAGGTGGACAGTCAACGCTGGTTGCTAGCCGATGATTACGGCAGGCTATTTTTCTTGATGTTTGTGCTGAGCAGTGAAGGACATGTTGAGGGCTGGAAACTTGACTACCTGGGGACCACGTCCCGGGCGACGGTCATCGTTTACCTCGGTGGAGGCATCCTTTTTGTTGGGTCACACCAAGGTGATTCGCAAGTTCTTCGGATAGGCAATGGCTCGTTCGAAGTGATTCAAACATTGTCTAACATTGCGCCGATCCTGGACTTCACCGTAATGGACCTGGGCAACCGCACCAATGAGACTTACACACATGAGTTTTCCTCCGGCCAGGCCCGGATCGTGACTGGCTCAGGTGCTTTTGATGATGGAACCTTGCGGAGTGTGCGGAGTGGCGTCGGAATGGATGAACTCGGTGTTTTGGGTGAAATGGATCATATCACAGATCTATGGGGTTTGCAAGTCCAAAGCACGAGTGACATCCTCGATACCCTGCTGGTCACTTTTGTTGACGAGACTCGTGTGTTCCGTTTCAGTGCTGATGGAGAGGTCGAAGAACTGGAAGAATTTCTGGGCCTTGCTCTCGCCGAGAGCACACTTGTCGCTTCAAACCTACCGGGAGGTCGAATTCTGCAAGTCACAGAGAAGAGAGCTTTGATAGCTGATCTGGAAAGCGGGATGGTCACCTTCGAGTGGACACCCCCCAAACAGAAAGCCATCACCGCTGCCTCGGCCAATGATGTTCACCTCGCTCTTGTCATTAGCGGGCAGACCCTGGCCTCTTTTGACATCCAGAATAATGCCCAGCTCATCACCCAGAAAGATCTTGGTGTTGACCACCAGATCTCCGGCATAACAGTTCCATTCAACCCGTCGGGTGTTTGTATAGCCGGGCTCCCTCAATCGGCCAGAGTATCTATTCTATCAATGAATGATCTGTCAGAGCTCCAGAGCAAAACATTGGGTTCCACAGGGGAGGCATTCCCACGATCTGTCCTTGTGGCCGAGGTGTTGGCTAATAGTCCGCCCACTCTGTTTGTTTCCATGGCCGATGGCTGTGTCATCACCTTTTCATTGGATCCCAAAGATTACTCGTTGTCCGGCATGAACAAACTGATACTTGGATCCGAACAACCGGCGTTCAAAACGCTGCCCCGAGGCGATGGTTTGTACAACGTCTTCGCCACATGTGAAAACCCAAGTTTGATCTACGGCTCCGAGGGCCGCATTATATACTCTGCCGTGAACTCGGAAGGCGCAGCTCGCATATGTCATCTGAACACAACAGCATACCCTGAGGCTATCGCTGTAGCCACGGCACGCGAACTCAAGATTGCATTAGTAGATAAAGAGCGCACCACTCAGATTCAAACTCTACAGATAGGATCTTGTGTGCGGCGTGTTGCTTATTCGTCCTCGGAGAAGGCATTCGGTCTCGGCACCATAAACCGCAAACTGGAAGATGGAGCCGAGGTTGTGAAGAGTCACTTTGTGCTGGCCGACGAAATCATGTTCCGGCGTCTGGATGCGCTGGAGCTCAAACCGGAAGAGCTGGTTGAGAGCGTCATTCGCGCTGAATTCCCAGCCGGAAAGGACGAGCATGGCAGGGATAAGACCAAGGATCGGTTCATTGTCGGCACTGCTTATATGGACGAGGATCGGGAAGGCTCAATCCGCGGGCGGATTCTGATCCTGGAAGTTGACCATGGGCGAAAATTGACCCAGGTAGCTGAGTTGGAGGTGATGGGTGCATGCCGGGCGTTGGCAATGCTGGGCGATCGCATTGTCGCCACGCTTGTCAAGACAGTAAGTCCAGCCAAGAAGAAAGCCGAGAGTCTCCACTAATAACCATCAAAGGTGGTCGTCTATAAGGTTATCAATAACGACTTCGGCTCAATGAAGCTCGAGAAGCTCGCGAGTTTCCGAACCTCAACTGCCCCGGTCGATGTCACCGTCGTCGAGGACATGATTGTGGTGGCCGATCTCATGAAGAGTGTCTGCATTGTTAAGTACGTGCCGGGGAGTAATGGAACTGATGATAAGCTCGTTGAAATCGGCCGCCATTACCAGACCGTCTGGAGCACCGCGGTGGCCTCCGTCGGTAACGACACCCTCCTGGTCAGTGAAGCAGAGGGCAATTTAATCGTGCTATCCCGAAACACGAACGGCGTCACGGAGCAAGACAAGCACCGTCTTATTCCCACAAGCGAAATCGCGATTGGAGAAATGGTCAACCGCATTCGCCCGATTCATATCCCACAACTTGCCAGCGTGACGGTCACACCGCGGGCATTTCTGGCAACCGTACGTACTCGAAAAGCTTGAGTGACTAAACCAATACTGACAAAGATACCAGGTCGAGGGATCAATCTATCTCTTCGCATTGATCAACCCAGAACACCAGGATTTCCTCATGACGCTCCAAAATAGCATTGCCAGCAAGGTCGATTCTCTAGGAAACCTTCCCTTCGACCAGTTTCGCGGGTTCCGCACACTAACTCGCTCTGCTGATGCGCCGTATCGATTTGTGGACGGCGAACTGATCGAGCAATTCTTGAATTGTGACCCGAGTCTGCAAGAGGAGATTGTGGAGGAGATTGGTTCGAGTAATGTAGAAGAGGTCAAGGGCATGATCGAGGCGTTGCGGCGGCTGCATTGATGTGGACGGGCATTCGGGTCTTTGTTATGAATTATGTGATACTGAAATACTGGGAATAAAATCGGTATACTGGTTTGTCGGAGTTGAAAATCTGGGGTTTTAGTATGGCCTTTTTCTCCTACTCGGTATGACATGAATGTCTTGGTGACGTTGAATCCAATATCTACTGGTAAGGTAATCTAGTCACATCGCATTTCAACTGTGATAGTGAATTGCACTGGGAGGCCCAGCATATAATTAGCAATTGATTCATCAATAGTGGTAGAATACACATTAGAAACATAATCTAGCTATTCATATCAGTGGCACAACACCACTATGCTTTCTTCTCATCATCCGACTCGCTCCAGTCCAGCAGCTCCATAACCTGCTCCTCAGACATATCATCCGCCGGCGCACTAGTCTGCTTCTCCAAGTTCCGACGGTGCTTCTTCTGACGCTTACGCGCCATCTTGTTCCACTCCGGCACACCACTCGCCTGCGCGAGATTCTTCTCTTCCTCCGCCTCGGCCTCCTCATCCGTGTGATCCACCTCGCCGAGAACCTTGCCACTCTCCCGACCACCTCGAAGTTCATTCGCAGACATCTTGGCCTTCTTGCCGCCCAGCGCGGCCTTCTCCTGCTCCTTCTTCTCCTTTTCCTTGACACGCTGGCGGTCGTGCAGGTATTTGAAGAATTTCTCGATCCATGGTCGAATTATCACGTAGAAGATCACGGACCCAATGACCTTGGCCCATCGGCCTTTGCTGACACCCGCAAATGAGCCGTACAGGTTCACGACGAAGCGGCGACAGCCCTCGTAGACAACACCAAAAAGCTGCACGAAGAAATCGCTGGCGGCCTCGGCCGCCTTCTCGCTCAGATCTGTGGGCTTTGGTTCGGCCATTGTTGGTGTGTTCTTTTTCTTTTCGAGGAAAAAGAAAAATAGTATATTCTGGAAACTTTTTGTCGGGGAGCTCGGATGAGCTCAGAGGGGATTGTCGGACTTTGTGGATGGAAGGAATGGGTTCGGAGCATAGGAGGAGAAACGGATTTGAAATTTCAGTGCACACCAGGATAGAATAAACTCCTGGGCCTCGAGAGATTCGACTGCTCGAGGTGGATTATTGCAATGACAAGAAACCAAATTGCGGCAGGGATCATCGGATATAGTGTTTATCCGGGGACGCGTCGTGGACCAATCAGAATCCGCTGGTTATGTATGGGACGCGCCCGGTGGATGGAGAGTGCATCTTCACGCTTCCATCATGGCACAATCCGAGGAGGTTGGGCTCGACGAGGTCAGCATTTCTGCTCGATATGCAGGTATTCGCTCACATCTCCTAGCGTCTGAAAGCTGCCCTGTGGTACAATGTTACCAAGATTGTGGATGAAGAGACTATCAAGCTGGGCGTAAATGCAACGCCCCAGTTCATTGCTGCCCTGACCGAACTGGTGTGGGCTCAGATTGGTAAGTTTTATATCCATGCAAGGACATTGCTTTGTACCGTTCATATTCTGTTGGTGCTGTGGATCTGTGCCATTATCAACTCCATTGCGTCAGTCTTCATGACATGAAATGCTCACGATCTTACTTAACAGAGACAGTCAGCGTCGATATAGAATCATTTGCCAAGTGAGTCCATTCCCCGTCATTGATCAGAGTGTATCTTGTTTTGTCCATACTCGTTTCCTATTTCTGCAATGCCTATATTGATCGGCATTTCCGAATCAGGCATGCCGGACGGTCGACTGTCAACGTTTCGGATGTGATGATGCTGGCCCGGCGCAACGAGGGTTTGGAATCGATCTTGCGTTCCTTTGTCGAGCACCAGCGGGAGGAAAACTCCTGAGTGGCTGGTCGTGCATCCGATGCGAACAGCTCCCCCTGGGGGCCTTCTTGCTGCCCTCTCATTGGTGGGATCTCCCAGTTCATTTGCCTCTGGGGAAGTTCCCCAGTCATCCATGATGTATGAAACCTAATTCCAACTCGCAACAAACCAACCGATCAACATGTCATCCCTGTGCAATGGGTCGGTGACGGACACTACCTTGTCATCTGCATTATTCGATTTTTCTTCGAACGTTCCATCAACTCCATGAGATCTTGTTCCTGCAAATCCTGTCTATCTTGGAAACGCACTTCCTCCAGACCCCGGTGCTTATCAGTCTCTACGACGTCATGTCCAATGTGATACCTCTCTATCCGGGCTATGAGCCCGCCAAAGAGGCTCCGCTGCAATCTGATTCGGAAAGCCTCATGGGAATGGAGTGCATACATTGTCGGGTCCATGGCTCGGTTCCTTGGAATGTGTTTTGGTGTCACCATTTTGAACTACACTTTGTTAGGAATCCAACAAGTAGTTCGAAGAACAAATTACCCAGCTCTGATCTCAGCTTTGGTTCAGACTAGCCTGTACCCTGTTTCTCACATCCGTTCTCCTTGTCAGGGCTTTCACGATACATGACGTCGAGAAGGATTAAATCTTGATCAGCTTCGTCTGATTCTATAAATTTCTTTTGTAGTTCCCGTGGTTCTTCAATTCCATCAGTATCGATAATCTTAATCACTGCCTCTATTTCGCGATTCTTCTACCAGCGTCTACAACGACCTTGGTTAATTTTATTATCTCATATAAAAGGTTTTATGATCAACACCATGACTATACAAGCTATCACTACTCCCCTTGAAGGAAGCCAAGTCGTGGAATTGCAAACACCCACTGATCCCGAGTCGACCAACATGTTGAGCACATCCGTGGACACACTGCACACAACGCTGAAATCGGCGCCAGTGATGCAAAGTGTACGCTTCCATGGACCAGGAGATATCCGCTTAGACGAAGTCGAAGAGCCGATATGCGGAAAAGGGCAAGTCAAGGTCAGTAGTTCAATACCTTCATTGCTCTGATACATACTGATTCCCTCCACAGATGCGACCAGCATACGTTGGAATTTGCGGTAGCGGTACGTGAAACATCTATTGTAAGCGATTCAAGATTCTGACTTTGCTAGACTTGCATGAATTCACCGGTGGCCCGGTCTTGATCCCTACAGAACCGCATCATATCACCGGATCAACCTTTCCTGCCACAATGGGCCATGAATTCGGTGGGATCATCGAAGAGGTTGGGGAAGATGTAACACACGTTTCTCCCGGTCAGCGCGCTGTTGTACGGCCGACTATCTTTGATGGTACTTGCTGCGCCTGTAAACAGGGGTACAACCACTGCTGTGAGAATATTGGGTTTATCGGATTAAGTGGTAAGTCCAACCATCTACTATCATCGAAGAATGACAGGGAAAGTACTAAATGCTGATAGGATTCGGCGGGGGCATGTCCAAGAAAATCGTCGCGCCAGCCGGGCACTTTTACGCCATCCCAGATAATATTTCGCTGGAAGCTGCGGCCCTCATTGAGCCCCTCGCAGTCGCCTGGCATGCGGTGAATCTGTCGCCCTTTAAGCCGCGCGACAACGTCCTCGTCGTGGGTGGCGGGCCGATCGGGATCGGCGTGGTGCAGGTGCTGAAGCTGCAAGGTGCAAAGAACATCATGGTTGCAGAATTGATGGACAACCGAAAAACTTTCTGCACGGAATACGGCGCGACGCACATTCTTGATCCGCGCGAGGTGGATATTGCGCGTCGAGTTCGTGAGGTGACGGATGGTGTGGGCGCCGATGTGATCTTTGATGCGGCTGGAGTGGAAGCGGCGCTGGTCGGTGCTATTCCGGCATGTCGGGCGCAGGGGACGATTGTGAATATCGCTGTGTGGGAGAAGAGACCGGCGATTCCAGTCAATCAATTGATGTACAATGAGGTTCGATATATGGGTGCTGCCTTGTATGATGAGCAGTCCTTTTTGGATACGATGCGGGCGATCAGTTCCGGTGAGTCGATTATTGTTTATGCTACGGACTAAGTAGATCATTAACTGGACTTTAGGTCAACTTCAACCTGAAAAGATGATTACCGCGCGCATTGGGATGAATCAAGTGGTGGACCAGGGATTCAAGGCGCTACTCGAACACCGAGATGCACATTGTAAAATCCTGGTGGATGTACAGGCATAAAGTATCACCGTGTATATACTTTTCCAATTCCAGATATGGCGCAGGGCTGTGGCTGGGACTTATAGCTCCAACCTTCTTTTTTGGTTCATATTTATTGTTCTTCACATGCGGTGGCGGGAGGTACAGTAACCAATCACCAGCAAGAATTCCCTCCCAACAAGGCAATGTGGATCTGCGATCCTTGGGTTGACATCACCACGATCCACGATGGATGTGGCTCAGTCTCTATGCAGCCAGTGAGCTGCCTGGGGATCGCGGGGCCTCATCCACTGATCTTCGACTATTGCGTTTTGGGCTTCCAGGGTCTTTATAAACCCCCAATCCTGCTGCCTCGTAAAGATTTTAACTCTCACCTCCCGTTCGTCCTCCATCCATCCATCATGGGTATTGGCGGCGTTGTTCTACGTTTCTGTAGCCTCGCAACTCGAGTGCTACAATTTCTCGACGGGGCTGTCATCCTCGGCATCTTTTCCTATTTCCTTGCCATTCTCACCCGGCATGATCAGCAAATCGCCACCTGGCTGAAAGCCGTCGAAGGTCTCTCCGGTGCTGCGACACTCTATGGATTGCTTGGAATCATCTTCGTCTGCTGCCTTGGTGGCGTCTCATTCTTCGCCTTCATTGGTGTTGTTCTCGATGTCTGCTTCGTCGGTGCCATGATTGCTATTGCGGTTTTGACTCGCAACGGCGTTGGCAGCTGCACTGGCAACGTCGACACCCCACTGGGTAAAGGTCAGGCGGGCGATGAAAGTGCGTCCGAGCTGAGCTTCGGTATGGCTTGCCAGCTGGAGAAAGTGACATTTGCCGTTGCCATAATCGGAATGTAAGTGAAGACCCACTTGGTGACCATGTGTTGTTCCCGCACGTTAGACCTATACTAATCACTGCTGCACAGTTTCTTCTTCCTCATCTCTATTATGTTCCAGGTTCTCCTGGCTCGCCACCACAAGCGTGAGAAGCGTTTTGGCCCCTCTCCCGCCAACGGCTACACCTCCGGCAGTCGTCGCAAGTGGTTCTCGCGCAACAAGAACAACCCCGAGACCAACGGCGCTGATGCCCTGCCTGGCCATCCGACTCCAGTCGACGTCGAGTTGAGTGGCGCCGAGCCCAAGAACGAGAAGTCTTGGTTCAACTCGTTCGGTCGCAACAAGAACACGGCTACCCCTGGCCCGGCTGCCGCCCAGAACGGCTATGGCTACGGTAGCTCCGCCTACACGGGCAACTACTAAATACATGCGAAATTCAAACTAGACAATGTCGCGTGTTGGACGGGCATCCACCCTGCGTGACTCCAAGTCCATTTTGAATTGGAGCTGGCTCAGGTCGATGATTGTATGACCTTTTGCGATTGATTTCCGAGTTGAGATACCATTTGCTGTCAGATTGGATGAGAACATGGGCCTGTAAATTCCCATTTCCGGTTAGCTTAATGAGAATCAAATAATACATATGAAGTCTTGATTTGTGTAGAACACTAGAACACTGACTCTTGGAGCCAAGATCAGACTTTTCATGGCACGTCCAACACACTCCAACATTAATTCTCCAGCATGTCACCATCCCCATCCTCCTCATCATCATCCGTGAATTTAGCGATCACACCAATCCCGAATCCAAACCCAATATCTCTCCGTGACATCACACTACCCCGGCTAGTGGGTGCTCGATTCTGCTTGATGTGGATAGTGTGAACTATGGAATTCTATGAGTGTCATCTGTAAATGAAACCCTTTCGAGTACAGAAGTCAACCCAGCCGGAAACTCAATGTACAAGACTCGCCTACGAAGTTGCATTGAAGTCGAAAAATAAAGAATGGTATTGGTTGATACTAACATACAAAAAGAAACCAAGCTCTGCAGCATCGCAACATTAAGCAAGCCCACTCGTTTGGAGAGAAGTCATTAGAATATCAAAACATGAAGGCATCAGCATTGCGGGATCTCAACTCGATCACCGCTTTACTAGACATGGTCCCCAACGCCTGTGCCGAACGCCAAGTGTGCAGCGGAGTTAATGGACACTGGGTCCACAAGTCACGTCTGAAGAGACATTTTTATCCTTATCCAGGATGAATTTACCATCCGTGAGAAGCAACCATGTGGCCCATGCGGCAGGTCATGCCAGCAGCGACGGGACCCATGTAGATGGGGCGGCCGTTGGAGCACATAGCCCAGCTGAAGCCATCGGGAGCGCAGAGGATCTCTCCGTCAGTGCAGTGCCAGCCACCAACGTAGCTGGAGAAAGCGTGGTTGGTAGAAGCCTCAACAGCCTGGCCGGCCTCGACGCGAGAACCAGCAGTTGGGTTGCCGAAAGCAGAAGCGATCTTGGCCATGTTGTCCTTGGTCTTTGACATCTCGCGCTCGGAGTCACTAAGGAAAGGAGCCTGGCTCTCGCACTTGTAGCCCTTGCCGCTGGCCTCGCCAATGACGTGAGCACCGGGCTTGGGGAAGTTGACGGCTTCACCCTCGATGGTCTCACACTTGCCCTTCTGGTCGACGTTGGCGACGAAGAGCTCGGGAAGGCTGTCGAAAGACATGGCCTTGCTGGCGTCGTGTTGCTTCATCGCACCGTGGGCAGGCTTTTTATCTTCAGCCTTCTTCTCGGCCTTCTCGGCCTTCTCGTCCGAGACCTTCTCGTTCTTGGTCTCGGTGGGAACCTCAGACTCGTTGCGGCTGGAGCTACCACCGATGGTAACCATCGCGCAGTTCATGTACATCTCGCGATTGCCGACCTTGTTGAACCAGGTCCATGCCAGAAGGGCCTCACCCGAGGGAGCGTCGGATGGGATCTGGAACTTGTACTTCTTGTCAATGGGGCAGTCACCCAGCATGGACTCGATGACCTTGAATGTCTCGCCCTGGTCGTAGGTCAAGGCGATCTGGCAGGAGCCGCCATTGTGAGTGGCGCTGCCCTCCAACTCCATCTCGTAGGACTGACCCGGCGAGTACTCGGCCTGCGAGTCAAACTCGTCCTTGGCATAGCCCTTGCACGGGTAATCACCACCCGACGTTTGCAGAGGGTTGGTATAAGAGTAGTCTTTCTTTCCCTTGGCCTCCTTGTTCAGGGGACTGCGGATAGGGTACGGTTTGCTCATTTGCATGTGAGCAGTGGCCGTGGTGGCCAGCAAGCTGCAGAGGAGCGCGACACCCTTCATTTTGTATGACTGGGAAGTGTAAGCCTGAGTCCCACCTCAATGACAGGATATATACTCACAATATTTCTGAAGTATAGGGTATCAATGTAGAAAGGGAATTAACAATCTGCGAGCAAGCACTCAACCACCAGTGTCAAATCTTTTAGACTTTCAGAGTTTGAACTGGAGGCTTGTAGCGATGGACAGCAGTACAAATAAATACCCAAGACTTGGTCGCATTCTCATGTCTAGAGGAATGATGGATGCCATCATCTGGCGGTCCAAGCCCACGCAACGCGAGGAATGCTGAGATTCGCTCTTGCCTCGGTCGAGGTAATTCCACAGCATGGCTATTATTATTTGTTTAATCAACATTACCTTAAATAGCATGCCATAAATGTCATAAATATTGACCATGGTCAATAGAGGACTTTCTAGTGTGTCAACACCGCTGCATATGCACAGCATCTGAGACATTCAAGCCCTTCCACAACACGCGAGCCGAAGCCCACAGGGATAGATAGATCGTCCAATCTGTAAACAAACAACACTGTCAAACCTTCATTCCACATCGAAACTAATCTCCGGGAGCCAAGTTACCCCCGGAATTCAGCCATGATGTCAGTTCGGCTAATGCGTCGTTGCCTCAACATGGTCTTGCCGCTCCCTTCATGTGGCAGATCCCATCTTTTGATGCTGGAATTTATGCATTGCCCTGTTTCAAGCCGGTTTTGACGTGTGATGTCCGCATAATTGGAATCCATGGGGAGGGATCTTGTTCGCCCCTGTTGTCGCCCTGCATGCCAGTCCGGGATCGCCAATCGCAAATCGCTCGGGTGTGTTTAGATGTATTGTCCGATGGATTGTCATAGTCGGGCTGCAAGTGGACAGGTTAAAGCGGGGTCGAGTGGAAGGTGGATGCGTGATAACCCCCTTTCTGATCCCTTGAGATAGATAAGGTCAAGATGTCGGAAGACTGTAGATGGTCTGATCGTGGCAGTTACTTGTACGTGCAGTACAAGAAGTCGGCCACTCCTACGCGGCCTTTTCTTGCATAAATATTGCAACTTCAACTATCCATCAAATGAAGTCGATTGAAAAATGTACCAAATAACCTCATCGGTCAAAGCTGGAATAGACCCAAACAATGACCTGAATAACCTTGGATAACCTACCTAGACGTCTACTAGAAAGCCTACAAAAAGTACTTTTTGAAAAGATCAATCAAAAAAAAATCAAATTTTAACATGGGAATATTATTAGGTGAACTAACGGAGAGATATACCAAGTCCTAACTAATCAAAGGGATCAGAAGCTACCTAGGTAAAAGCCAGACTCTAATCTACATGTGGGGGATAAAATAACTCATCTAAGTACCTAGGTACTTAAATCTTTTCTTCATCAGCCATATTATGCAGTATTCCTATGGGTATCTGATACTGATATTTATATTTCAGTACCTATGGTTTGTTGCCGATGGCCATGTTGAGCTTCCTCTATCCAGGCATACTATATTGCCTATGGCATGACAATTAATATATGGTCCACATCGGCTGTTTATATCACTCCAGCTTTAAATAAGTCTGGATTTTATAGATTTCCAAGGTTGCTGACCTCAGTCCATTCTTCAGATTAGGTATACAAGGCTTTGCTTTGAAATATATACAATCACCACCGCAACACATCAAAATTCGATTGATGAAACCTATCGTCAATTGAAATGAAAGCAAAGAAAAGAAAGCCCTTGACATTTCAATTATGCTTTAAAATCGATCTCAAGCCGAAGTTTGTCCGGATGATATTAAATCAACTGACTGAAACCGGTTGGCGTCATAGTTGATCCGCTCCCCGCAGGAACCATAACGTCGCCAAGTGTCGGCCGCAATTAGCTCTTATTCCACGACCGTTCTTTCCTACAAAGTAAGTCCAGATGTGCAAAGATCATGATACTGGAGCTGACAGAATTTCCTGCTAGTCTATTGTTACTCCAACTTCCCTTACAGCCGGGGACCCCTCACACAATCACCAATTGAGGGCATCAAACCATCCGAGATCCTGGCTCCTAAATCTCGCTTCCGTTGGCCAGCCCTTCGGTCAAGGCTCTTTTCAATCAGACGATCTCCCTTGGACTTGTTCCCTTCGACTTCCTTCTTCCGTCGTGAGGCCAAGCCCAGTACCCTCTCCGTTTTCCTCCGCCTTCTCGTCGGCCCGCACAGGACTCGCCGAACTCAGAACCGCCTCTGGAATTTTCGTCACGAGACTCTTCCCTCGCTGCGACACAGGGCACAATCACGGATTTATAGAGCGATTGTTCAGGGGCAGGCGCGGCGTGCGGCGCGCAGGCAGCGACTTGGCGGAGGCTTCGTTGCCCGCCTCCTTGCATCCCGGCGACGTATACAAAGTGGAAGGAGTGGCACGGGTTCAAGACGTGTCAGAGCTACCCGGACGCCCGTTCACGGGCCGAAAGATGCTGCGAGAGACCCGATGGCTCAATCCGGACTTTCATCGGCGTGGGGCCTTGGCAGCAGTGATGGTGCAAATGCCCCGGGAAGTCGTCGCAAGAAGGCCTACGAATGGTTGAAAGCTGCCAACGAACTGGGACAAGCCTACACGTCGCGATGGACCGGCCCTAGAAATGACTCCAATGAGGATTATTACCATACGCCGGGTGCGTTTCAAGACGTTGAGATTGCACGATCTGGCGATGAGGAAATGGTGCTCTTCCCAAGCTATGCTAGAAGATTGACGCCCAGGAAGAAAGCAGATGTTGCTGAGCGATCGCGGCGGGATTCGTTGACCGAGACAATTGACGAGTACCGTGGCATGTCACAGGATGAAGAGGACCCCCGGACATTAGATTGGGATGAGGCTGAGATCGAAAACGCCGTCGTGGACGTCGATGTGCGCGGTTGGATCTACGCACCAAACCGAGGACCCATGAATCGAAAGCACCGTTTGATGGTCAAATTGGCAAGGACACTGAGTGGCATTCCGGTTCCTTCCGGGACGTCAAACGAGGATAGCTCAGACAGGCCACCGACCAAGGGTGATGATGAGTATGTTGACAGCCAAATGCAGACACTGGTTGAGACGGCCGAGCAGGGTGCAGATCAAGCCTGGAAGAGCTCGCAACAACCTCGAACTCGGGCAAATCTTGATCAGCCTGCACAGATGACCAAGGACGAGATTTCTATGGCCAATGCACACCTGATGGAGCGACTCAGACCGTTCCTTACGAATCCCGTTGCTGGGATGCCGGTGACTATATTCTTTTTCAACAACGAGCAAAGCGAATCCCGAAACATTTTGACTGACGAGTCGGGCCATTTCATTATTCGTGCACCAATGTCTTTTGTCCCTACTCATGTTCGGGTGTTGGCATCGGAGGATTTATCTGCTGCAAGACCTATAGAGATCATTGAGCCCACTGGCATCAGCTTGATTAGCGATATTGATGATACCGTCAAGCACTCTGCCATCGCGAGCGGAGCCAAGGAGATGTTTCGCAACACCTTTGTCCGAGAGTTGGCCGAACTCACCGTCGATGGAGTTAGCGAGTGGTATACAGAGGTGGCAAAGCGCGGTGTTGAGATGCACTATGTTTCCAATGCCCCGTGGCAGTTGTATCCTCTTCTGGAGAGATATTTCAAGCTCTCTGGCCTGCCGCCGGGATCCTTTCATCTCAAGCAGTATTCTGGAATGCTGCAAGGGATCTTTGAACCTACAGCAGAGAGAAAACGGGGCTCGCTGGAACAGATCCTCCGGGATTTCCCAGAGCGCAAGTTCATTCTCGTGGGAGACAGTGGCGAAGCTGACTTAGAGGTCTACACTGATATTGTGCTGGCCAACCCCGCGCGGATTCTGGGAATTTTCATTCGCGATGTGACTACCCCAGAGAAGCAGCCATTTTTCGAGCAGTCAATTGGTCCTCTTGATTCGACCGTTGCTCGCAGTCGAAGTACTCCGCAGCTTGTGGATCACGCAGATTCTCATTCCCATAGACCTGCTCTGCCACCCCGCCGACCCCATGACACCTTGAAACGGCTTGATTCTGACACCAAAAGCATTGACAATGGAGATTTGATTGATTTACGGGACGATGATGATTCGCAAGGTTCGGGGTCAGAGGCCTCCAAGCCTACGCCAGTGAAACCAAGAGTGCCTCCCACCAAGCCCTCTAAGCCTTCCACATTACGAGTGGCGGCGGGAGCTGCTGATATGGGAGATGTCAGCCCATCGCGGACACCCTCTCAAGAGCCGATTCGTCGCAAGCCGGTTCCTCCTCTACCCCCTCGACGGTCTTCGACTGTTAAGACAGACTTGGTGGCAGATGATTCACCATCTCCCCCCGTCCCTCGCAGCCACACCGAGCCATTTACAAACGAAGAGTCTCCGACGGTCTCGCAGAACGACAGCCCTGGCATTGCGTCCAGACCAGCACCAGTGCCACCCAACAAGTCAAAACCGCCACCGCCGGTACCCCCTCCGCGGCGGACAAACACAGCATTGTCCTCCACGAGCACTACCTCTAACGCAACGACTGCGTCGCGTCCTCCACCTCCACCTGCGGCCAAACCGATGTACCCTGCAGCAGCAGCTCAAGCCGCTCTCCAATATGCTACCGACCGACTCAACTTATCCTCGACGCCTCCTAATGGTCCTCGGCCGTCTGCATCCAATCAGTCTTTGGGACGAACAGCTTCCAACAGCCCTAGCGAGGTAGGCATGCCGCTCGCGCCGCTGCCTAACAAGCGCGAAGAATTGTGGCGGCGCCGGTGGGAACGTGCAACTGATATTCTCGAGGATCGCGGCGTCGTGCTCGGGAGTTGGCGTGTCGGAAGTGACGCGCAATCGGTTTGCTTGTGGCTGGTGGATGAGGCCTTAAAGGAGACCTCGGATAATCGTGGCCCGGCAGGCACTGGATGTCAGTCGTAACTTGTACATATCACTACTCACTGATAGTCATGATAATGCGATCGTATCTGTACGTCCATGGCAAGGACCTGGAGTAGATTGTAGTTGCAAAGAAGCTGAAGATGTGGCATTGACTGCCAATATGAATTTCAGTAACTATGTTCATTGATCTCTATAGAGATCTGGATATTGAGTGAAGCGTACATTCAAATTTGTTCCCAGTGGTGGCTCGATTACGACCCATACTGTTGTCCTCACTGTGACATGTAAAGGGGCAACATTGGCAGCATAGTGAAGATCCCTTAGGGGTGAATGTGCAATAATTCCGAGCTATCTTTCAATTTAGAAGATACTTCATGGATCATTTGCTAGTTCCAATTAGTGGAAGTAAAAGGAGTAATTGCAATTTCCATGAGAATCAGTCTTGAATTATCCAAATAATTCCCCATCTCATCCACATTTAATCGCAGTGGGTCGAGAATGTGATGACGATTTGAGCGACGATGATTGGTGCTCCAGCGGAGTTGATCGACCGCTAAGTATTGAACCTCGGAGGATGCAGAATATGGCAGAAGAAATGCAATATTAATCAGATTTCTTATGCTTTGGCCCGAGGGCCTCGGATGAGACGCGTTTGATGATTGGACGAAGAGTCCGGGGTAACGCATTTATCCCGCTTCTTCCCCCTCTTGCTTTTCTCCTCTATCCCCATCATGTCGGAGATTCTCACGCGAGCAGAGGTCGCAAAGCATAATACCGAGGATTCCCTCTGGTGTATTATTGACCATCGCGTCTACGATCTGACGGACTTTCTGGATGCGCATCCTGGTGGATCTGTCGTGCTGGCTCAGGTTGCTGGTCAAGATGCCACCACCGATTTCTACAACCTGCATCGACAGGAGGTACTTGAAAAGTATCGGGATCAGCTTTGCATAGGAACCATCGAGGGGGAGAAGCCAGAGGTTATCGAACCAACCCCCGGTGCTCTGAGCCCGGTTCCCTACGCGGAACCGTTGTGGCTGCGCCCGCATTTCAAGAGCCCATACTACAAGGAGAGTCATCGCAAGTTGCAACGGGCAGTGCGTGAATTCACTGATCGCTATGTCACCCCGGAAGCACAAGAGAAGGAAAAGGATGGTACATACATCAGCCAGGATTTGATCAATCGCATGGCCGAGACAAATCTGTTGGCGATGCGTCTTGGTCCTGGGAAGCACCTTCACGGCCGGTCGCTGCTGGGTGGGGTGGTCGATGGCAAGGAGTTTGATTATTTGCACGATATGATCGTGACACAGGAGTTGGTGCGAGCAAACGCTCGAGGTGAGTATCTTGCTCTTCACCGATTGATTTACCGAGTCCCGCATGGGCTAACATACCAAAAGGTTTTCAGGATGGCAACATGGCTGGCATGGCGATCAGTCTCACAGCTGTCCAACAATGGCTACAAGACCCGGTTCTGAAAGAGCGCGTCAATGGTGAGGTCTTGTCGGGTCAGAAGAAAATGTGCCTGGCCATCACGGAGGCATTTGCGGGTAGTGATGTGGCCGGTCTGAAGACGACCGCCGAGAAGACTCCAGACGGGAAATTCTACATCGTCAACGGCACCAAAAAATGGATCACCAATGGCATGTTCGCCGACTACTTTGTGACCGGATGTCGAACTGAAAAAGGCTTCTCGGTACTTTTGATTCCCCGTGGGGAGGGTGTCGAAACCAAGCAGATCAAGACGTCCTATTCGACCGCCGCTGCGACGGCTTTCGTACAATTCGAGAATGTCAAGGTGCCGGTACAGAACTTACTTGGAGAAGAACACAAGGGTTTCATCGTCATTATGAGCAATTTCAATCACGAACGATTCATGATGGTGGCCGCTGTGGTACGCATGTCGATGACTGTCGTGGAGGAGTGTTTGAAGTGGTGCAATCAGCGCATCGTCTTCAAGAAGAAGCTCGTTGAACAGCCAGTCATTCGTCAAAAGTGAGTCTGATCATGCATGCTGATGACAAGGAACTTTACTCACCATTCGATAGACTTGCCCGGATGATCTCCCTCACGGAATCGAACCAAGCCTGGCTCGAGTCTATTGCCTATCAAATGTGCAATATGACCTATGCTGAGCAGTCGGCCCATTTGGGTGGACCTATTGGACTACTCAAATCACATGCGACACGAGCTGCCCAGGAAATTGCCGACCATGCAACCAATATCTTCGGTGGTCGCGGCATCACCCAGACTGGGATGGGCAAGATCATCGAGATGTTCCACCGCACGTACAAATTTGATGCAATTCTGGGTGGAACTGAGGAGATCTTGGCAGATTTAGGAGTGCGACAGGCGATGAAAAAATTCCCCAAGGCAATGTTGTAGCTGCAAATGTACAAAGACATGCACATCCACTGTATCACAATCGCTTTGTTTCCCAATTCGGTGTAGTGGCGAATCTTTATTGCTGATAAGCTCGATAAGCTCGGGACATCGTTGATCCACTTGCTCAGCCCAGCACGTTTCATCATCGCTGTCGTTGCCTAAACTTGTCAACATAAAAGTCCCTTTGTGGCCAAAGACCTTCAGGTCCTCACAGAGAATATAAGCAGCCTTCGAAATATGTCGGGCTCCGACGTATTGCACCCAGACCGCGTTCTGAGCCTCGCGGCCAAAGCTCTCCAGGATGGAACCCCGAGTCTCCAATCACCTTATGAAGCCGTAGCTTTGATCGGTCATGCCTGCATGGCAGCGGTGGACTTCAGGCTAGTGGGACTCGGAGAAGATCACAATCTAGGTTGGTATTCTTCAAGCTCATTCATCGTCAAACTCACTAACCCTCAGCAGAGACGTCGACAGAGAGTCCCACCCTCCCCGCAGAATGGAACGCTAACTCTACCTACGCCTTTCGGTATGCCCATGAGCAGTCCTCCATGCAGTATCTGCTCAAAGTGAGTCGCCTTGGAAATAATGCCGTGGTCTTTGCGCTAGCCCTTGGCGATGACCGCACTAGCTCGTTTGACCTGCCGACCAAGGATTACATCTCGGGATCAGCGCTGCCACTACCTTCTACAGAAAACATCGCAGGCGCTCTACAGGATGTTTTTATTTCATCAGCTCGTTTGCGGGACTTGATTGGACTGTTCAAAATCAATGTGATTTACAAGCTTGCCCCGGGGATCTCCAAGGAGGGTTCTGAGAACTTAAGAGAGGCACTGCGAGAGCAGCCTGAAGATAGACCCCGACGAGATCCTCTTCGCGACGATTCCCTTCCACAGCCTGCTCGCCCTTACCCATTTGATGATCCCCTGGCAGCGGCCCCTCGTCGACCGAACCCACCCGGAGACTTTGCCCCGCCAGGGTTTGAGGATGAGTTCGAAATCAACCGACCAGCACGTGCATACCCGCCTGGGAACGGAGGGAGAAATCCTTACAATATTGGAGAGCGAGATCTTTATCCTCAAGGTCTTGGTCCTAATGACCCTCTCCGAGGAACAATAGGCCCTGGTTTCGGACCCGGCGGTGGTGGAATGCACCCGACCTTTGATGATCCGATTTTTGGCGGCACTGGCGGCGGAGGAGGATACGATCCCCGTGCACCTCCAGGAGCACGATATGATCCCCCTGGACCTGGTCAGCCGCCATTCGGAAACAATCGTGGACCATTTGGCGGTGGCTCTGGTGGCGGATTTGGTGGGTTCGGGGGTGGATTTGGCGGTGATATTATCTAGGTTTGCTTTTCATGGGTTGATCAACAGACACTTCAATTGATGAGAAATGATGAGAAATGAATTTTTGAGTTTTTGACCTCAGCTATATGTCGATCGACTGTGACGGTCAAAGGTGTTCTATTTGTCGTAGCTTTCACAAATTGGGTCTCAAGGTCAAGGAAGCGCGGATACCGACTTTGTCAAAAGCCACGAGGTCCTCTCCTCGCATATAACCCCTGTAGCTGCCATATGCATGGAGTCGATTTGTTCCTTTCAAACATAGTAATCGGTCAGCGGTCAAGTTTCAACGAACTTGTGATGCTTCATTATGCACTCCGACACAACGTGATTTGCACGTGACCCGACGTCGGTGTTTCCCCCACATCGCCTTAGCTTAGGAATTCAACAGTTTTACGGTCTCCCTTGCTCCCTCCAGCCCCCCAATCTGACATCCCTCGACTTGGTCTCGGGGCTCCGTGACATTCGGTTCTTTGATCGCGGCTTTGTTTCTCTTTGACACTTCCTTCCTCCCGCTGCGTTTGCAACCCCTATTCCAATTCTCACGAGACTGCCCCTCCCCCCAGCTGGCCCCTCTTATCTAGCCAGCTGTGCCCACCATGGACAACAACATGGAGATTGATACTGCACGGTCGCCTGAGCCACATCATCTCTCGCCCATAAGCGACTCGGGCTCCATACCGACTCTAGATGGCTGGATCGAAAGTTTGATGACGTGCAAACAATTAGCGGAAGAGGACGTGCGACGGCTGTGCGATCGGGTGGGTTCCTCGGGCTGGATCTTGGGCTGGACTTGGGAATTGACTTGGTTTGCTTGTAGGCAAGAGAAGTGTTGCAGGAGGAATCGAATGTGCAGCCAGTGGTATGTTAGGGTCTGTCGGTCGGCTAGCCCACCACGCATTACTGATAATTGAAATAGAAATGCCCGGTGACGGTGTGCGGTGACATACATGGACAGTTCCACGATTTAATGGAACTGTTCCGCATCGGCGGTCCGAACCCGGACACCAACTATCTTTTCATGGGTGAGTCGGTGGGTTGTTTGTTTGGTCGGGGGTGTGGGGGGAGCTTCACCAGATGAAAGAGCCAAAAGTTGAGATGAATTCTAATTTTTTTTTTCTTATCGCAGGTGACTATGTCGACCGTGGCTATTACTCCGTCGAGACCGTGACCCTCTTGGTCTGCTTGAAGATCCGCTACCCGCAGCGTATTACCATCCTCCGTGGAAACCACGAATCCCGCCAGATTACCCAGGTGTACGGTTTCTACGACGAGTGCCTCCGCAAGTATGGCAATGCCAATGTGTGGAAGTACTTCACCGACCTCTTCGACTACCTCCCCCTCACTGCTCTTATTGAAAACCAGATCTTCTGTCTTCACGGTGGGCTGAGCCCGTCGATTGACACCCTCGACAACATCCGATCCCTGGACCGTATCCAAGAAGTGCCACATGAGGGTCCCATGTGTGATTTGCTTTGGAGTGATCCTGATGATCGTTGCGGCTGGGGCATTTCTCCCCGCGGTGCGGGGTACACATTCGGACAAGACATTTCGGAGGCATTCAACCACAACAACGGCTTGACTCTGGTGGCACGAGCACATCAATTGGTGATGGAGGGATATAATTGGTCACAAGATCGGAACGTGGTGACCATTTTCTCGGGTATGATCGCTTGGGTGGTTATTTGGTGTCAGAAACTGACTCGCATCCAGCGCCCAATTACTGTTACCGCTGCGGCAACCAAGCCGCCATTATGGAGATCGATGAGCATTTGAAATACACATTGTAAGTATTCCCGCCGATCCGTCGGAAGTGCTCGTGCTGACTTGACCAGTTTACAATTTGACCCTTGCCCCCGAACGGGAGAACCGATGGTATCGAGGCGCACACCCGACTACTTCCTGTGATAGAATTCATCTTTGTCCGTCGGGAGATGACTGCAAGTGGAGGAAAGGTGATGCATACGAATGGGGCTCTCGCTTCCTCTTTAATTCTGTATGGGTCGATGCCTGGCCGTCTGTTGATACCAATCATGAAAATAAAGACCCTTGCGATATTCATTGACGCCTCGAGTATTAGAATGGCCAGCCGGACTGCCATCTAGATTTTATAGGAATGAGTGCTGAAGCGATTTCCAAATGAGTACGGAACTATCGCTAAGTCCTTAATGGATTGAGATCGGGTTCAAGTACACGATTGATAGAAAATTATCAAGCAGTCATGAATCGCTCCGAATTCCGCTATTGCACGCGTAAATGTGACTAGTCCAGTATTATGAAAATGTCGGTCGAAACTATCAATTGATTCCATCATTGGTAAAAGTCAGAACAAAAAGGTAACAACTACTCTATAACTAGACCACCCATGACAGTTCCTCAATAGAGACACCGAGAAAGATCTACGCCGGTGGGTAATCACCACAAATGCCAAAACTCCAGAATATCATGACGCGCACGGTACGACCGGTTCAATTTCCCAAACACATACATTGGGATACTCAGCAGACAAATGCCGACTTGGATGCTGCCGATAACGATCATGGTATGCTTCACGCCGCCGTGTGCAAACCATCTGTAGGCGTAAAAGGTCAATACGAAACTGAACATGTTTTTGAAGACTAGCAGGCAAGTGAAGGAGGCCTCGATGGCGATTTCGCCTGGTATTGTTAGCAGCTATATTCCGTGCTTGTGACGAGATAGATCTCCACGTACGATGTGCGTCGACTATGTATAATGATGCAGCCACGGCTCCCATGACCATGCCGATGATTATGAAAGCGAAGAAAACGTCTGGTAGAAGCCAGTGGTATTGCATGACGTCGTTTGCTGTCCAGCCAAAGCCGTAGAGGCCTATGCCGCTAAAAATGAGTTGAAAAGCCACTAGTAGGATGCGGAATTCAGGCTCGTATTTGCCGTGGTTTAGCTTGATCATGACCTTGTTCATCGAGTCTGTGAGCAAGCCGGATAGAATGAGGCCTAGAATTGCTCCAATGAATGCACCGGTATACAGGTAGCCGGTTTTATCTTCTTGGAACCACAAGGGTGGACCGATGAACACAATGGCGATAATGACCCCGATGAAGACTGCCCAGCCAATGATCACACCTTGTATCAGACAGGCCTGAGAATAGTCAGTTTGACTTGCACTTCAATTTGGTATATTCTCCTACCCAGAGTATTCCTGCATGATAGAACAATGGAAATGGACGCAGGAGCAATTTGAAGAAGTTCTCGTCCGTCTTTCTTCCATTGAACAGCCTCATGGACATTAGAAACGAATCTTTTTGTGGAACTGGAGCAATGGTGGTCACTCGCGAGGTCTCATCAGCACCCATTCCTGAGAGGAACGTTTTAGAATCCTCATGAGGCATTTCGTCTCTAGACTGGTCAGCCTCGATAGCGGGCTGCCCGTGCTTGAAGTCAGTGTTCAAATAATCAGGGCGCCGAAATGCCGTCTCGGGCACGAAAAGAATCATCAAAGGCAGAGAGGCCCCGAGAAAGATGGCGACAAAGTAGAAGGACCATTGCCAGCCTAGAGACTTGGTAATTTTGCCAGCCACGACTGGAGTCAAGAAGGCTGCCCCGAACAGGGAAACATTCGATACAGCCATTCGTTTCCCTCGCTCCTTGTCATTGTCAGATATGTGATCCAGAACTAATGAGCATTGACTCACATGCACGAAATATAGATCTCCTACGCATGCATTTACCAGCGCTTCGAAAGGAGCTAATGCCACTCCCTGGAAAATGCGCGCTCATAACAAACTCTTATGATTCTTCCCACTAGCACCGGCCCATACACAGCTCACAATCATCAAGACATGTCCGATGAGGAAGAGGTGGCGCTTGCCCCAGACTCTGGCTGTGGGCACGATCAGAATGCCCGCTACGCCCACTCCACATAGATGGTAGCCCGTGAGTAGTGCGGCCTCTTCGAATGTGATTTCCTCGTATTCGGCGATGGTGACTGTGTTTGAAGCCATGATGGAACTGAGAGTTGTGCAGAGGACCGTGACGAAGGAGAGAATGGCGAGGATGGTGTCGCGACGCCATAATGGCCAGTTCTGTCAACAACTCGGATTCAGTATGTTGGAATCGTATCATGGTCTTGGAGATTATACCAGCGGATCATTAGGATCATCACTTGGCTGTGGTACTAGAATGATGGGCTCCTTGGACGAACGGTCGTACTTCAGGGCTTGTGTATTCGAGATGCCATCACTCGTCGAATAGTCTTGCTCGTAGATATTGCAGGTACCTATTCGAACAATCACTTTTGCATCCTGATGCTGACTCGAGCAGACTTACCCGGGACTTGCTCCAGCTTGTGATCCTCCAATACTCCAAGACCCATGATGGCGGAGGAATTCAAACAGGAACAGGAATGAAAGTCGAAAAGGAAAGAGGGTCGTCTACTCCGTTACATTTCAGCCGGCATCGCTGATCAACGTCCAACCGGAATCTCCCATTATAGAAGTCGTTAAGGTCAATAATAATAATAATAATAATAATAATAATAATAAGAATTTTTAAATTCTCGGAGTTAAGTATTACGGAGCTTGGATCGCTTCACAACCAGGTCCCGCTCAAATTGCAGGTTTCAGTGTATGGGACTGGGGGAGATGCAAATGACTGCAGCAGTGGACAGACATTCTCACTGGTCGATGCATGGATTCATAGCTTCATGATACTTGCCTCCAACTCTTCAGAAACTCTATTGATTGGTCTGAGGCCGAGGTGTCACATTCACCCTGGTCTGTGACTTTGGACTCGGTGTCAAGGTCACATTGACATGGCGGGATATCGAGATATTTGCCTCGTACAAGGTTATAGTTTAGATCTACTTCATTTCACTCTGGTTATAGCTCTCCTCTTGCTCTTGCTCTTGCTCTTGCTCACTGAAGTATTATGTTTCCTCAAACTCACAAGTTCAAAAGCGTCAAGTTGGAAAGATCCACGGTGGGGCGCGTTGGTCTACACTCTAATCGGGATAAGCGCGGTATTAGCTTCGTATCAGCAGAATGAAAATGCCGTGTTGATACTGGATTTGCTGTGGTTGTTGGACTGGAGGATAACATTGAGTTGATTTTCTTGCTCTGTTCGATCATGGCATAGCTGATAATGTGGCCTTGAAGCTTGTTTCCTCTGCTAGATATCATTGCAAGATAGAATCAGTTCAGTCCATCGTCTCGGCCTCCCAGTCGTCCTTGGTACATGGGGGATCAGAGTACTCTAAACGAACCCCAAAATACTTCATATCTCGACCCAATCGCCTGAAACGGTCCCAAGGCCAGGTCCAGGTCCATTCCCAGTCCTCATATTCCCCACGACTGAAGTCGGGATCAAGGCCAATGGGATTAAAGATGATGTCAATCGTATTCAGTGCTGCCCCCTGCTTGTGTGCAGCGAGGACCAGCTGTTCGATCCAATCCTCCTCTCGGCTGCCGAAACTATTCATATAACAATAGTTCTTCTCCCCCATCGATAGTCCAAGTCTTTTGAGTTTAGGACCGAGCAAAAGTTGAGCATGAGATGGGTGCCATTTAAACCCCCGCCCCATGTGCGTGGGATCAATCTGTCTTCGGGACAGATACAAACTCTCGAGATTTGTAAACTTAGAGGCATCAAATGTCAATCCTCGGGGCATGCCAAGGCGGTCGAAACGAAGACTCCGAAGAGTGTCCCGGTGGTGATGTAGGTATGTTTCCATGGTATGGAGGTCCATTTCGACCTCACTACTCCACTTGGTGCTGATTCTAAACTTTGTCAGTGCCTTTGGCCAATGCAGAAATGCTGCGATAGCCTCCGGCCTGTCGTCGCACATCCTGAGATGAAGCTCGGTGAAAGATCCCAGGTTTCGTTTCTATCGTCAGAGATTAGTAAAGCGCGTAGAACAGGAACGAAAGTCCTGGCCGATGGAGAAGAAACATACTGGTAAAGACTCCATCATGGAAAGCTCATCGTCGCCCGAAACCTTGGCGTATTCCAACGTGAGCCTTTTCAATGTCGGGAAGTCGAATAGGTTCATAGCCCGGGCAAGAGAGATTCTGCCGCTGTAGACATCCGATGTCCCGATGCAAACCAATTCCTCGAGGTTCGTTATATGCTTACTCGCGTGGGAAATCAACGAAGAGACATTTGCACCCGCCACAGTCGGATCGTCCCACTCCCGAGCAGAGTGCTTGACAACGATGAGGGATTGCAGGCTGCTGGTCCAGGAGAGCAAATCTCGCGTCAATTCGAAGTCATGAGGCCCAGACTTATCATCATCAACGATATCTAGTCGAAACGACTTGATTAACAGTCGCAAGCGGGGCTTATCTCGTAGGAGACGATGAAGTTTTTCAACGCGGGGAGCAGTAGGAATCACAGCCCAGGTCTCAGCCGCGTACAGACGTAAGAAATTCACGTCTTCAAAAAGAAGTGGAATAGCAAAGCTGCTGATCTTTTTGTTAACCAGAGTCAAGGAACAACATGTGTCATAGTCGCGCTTCCGTGTCAGTTCGGTTCTGTCGTCATTCAGAGTGGCCAAGTCCAGGATCATCAGCAAAATCTCTGCTGGTGCTTCATTCAAGATCGGAAAGGGTTTGTGGTTCCCGATCCTCTCAAAGAATTGGTCGTCGAGGATGTCAGGCAACTTGAAGTTGATGGGTGCCATAGTGATTCCGCCGCACCGACAAACGCGTGTCTCTTCGGAGAAACGGCGGAATATCTCATTTGATGTTGAGAGTAGCTTTCTTCAGGCGGATGAGGGCGTGCGTCAGGGAAGTTGGGCCGTGGACTCCGTTCGACAAGATGTTGTGAGAACACCGGGACAGCGGGGAAGATGATGGACTTGATAAGAGCGAGAACTAAACTGCGATCAACCACGTTCAGCACTTTTTACAGGAATCCTTCATCAATTTTCTATTTCCAGATTTACGATATAATTTTTCAAGTCTTTTCGCCCATAAATTATCCTTCTCCCGATATTTCCACGACGCAGAACCACATTCTCACCCCGCAGGTGTAATCCGGATACTAGTTCTTCATAAAATACTTCAAACAAGGTTGCACAGTATCCAATAGCACCGAGGCTGATGCAAAACTGTTGGCCAGTTTATTGATTGAAGCCCCTTCAATTCAATTGTGGTCGAATGGACAATAAAAGGCGGGGGAAAGCAGCAGCACTGCTTCTCCTGGCATCTTCTTCTCTTTTCTGTTCAACTCTCTACTTTCAACAATTCAAGCATCAAGCATCATGAAGTTCACTCAGATTACCTTCGGCGTCACGGCTCTACTGTCAACTGCCATGGCCCAAGGTCTCGGTGATTTGCCAGACTGCGCGGTACGACAGATCTTCTCTATAGCTGACCTCAGTGACACCATGTACTGATAAGCTCGATGTTCTAGAAAGACTGCGCCACCAATGCAATTCCCGAGAAATGCGGCATCGATGTCGCTTGCATTTGCAAGGAGAAGTCTTTCCTGGACAGCATTGCCTGCTGTATTACTGACAAGTGCTCGAAGGAGGATCAAGAGAGTGAGTTTACCAGACGCCTTCTTGCTCCATTGCTGACCACATGCCAGTCACTCTCAAAGCAGCTCAGTCTATCTGTGCTCGTGGTGGCGTGAATGATCTTCCTAGCACTGTCGCTTGCTCGAGCGATGCTGCCACCAGGAACAACATTGTGTCCAAGGCCAGCGACTCGGCTACGGAACATACCACAGACGTGACAACCACGACCGCTGCCACCTCATCTCGGGAGTCATCTTCTTCCAGCACTGTCGCCTCGTCGCCTTCCGTGACTACCGGTGCGGCTGTCCTGGGTCAAAAGAAAGACACTTCGATCATGGTGGCTGCCGGTGCTGCCGCTGCCTTTGCGGTCTTTGTTTAGATTCATGTCCCGACTGAGATCGAGATGGCATAGCCTCAGAAGTCATATCATCTCCCTCGAAGAGAAAAACGCGTTGACGATGCCGATGGCCAGCTATTGATAATCAGGGGCACTTTAGCAATTGAATCTCACATCTTCTATCTTAATCATACACAGATCGACACAAGCTAGGTATACCAGTAATTAGTTGTCCTTGGTATCCTCCAGCAACTTGGTCAATTGCTCCTGTCGCTCCTCGCGAAGAGTCGCAAAGACCTATAATAGTCTGTTAGATCACCAATCTTCATGTATAGCCAGTTCAGCCGGGATCCCTTGCTGGCAACTTACCCAGAACCACGTCATCATCTCCATAAACCCAAATGTGAAGACCACCCGATTCTTCAAGCGATCGAATCCCGTCAAAGCGGCCGAAGCAGAAAACGACGAAGCCGCGTAAGAGCCCTTGCTCTGGTAGATGAAGAGCGCGAGAATGCCATACAGAAGAAACCGACACCCGGCAATGTTGATCCAGACATTCCAGTACAGAGTCAGGGACTTGGTGATATACTGGGGCAGGCTCTCGAGGACTCTGAGATCCTCCGATGGAAGATTGCCATTTCGTAGAGGTCGAATATAGGGGAGGGCATCATCGAGGGCGTCGTGGTAGGGGAGTGTCGAGAGGAGAATGAGATCAAACAGGGCTCCAGCGAAGAGGAACACTGCGCAGAAGATAAAGGGAGATTGCGGAACACCTGATGTAGCGGGAAGATCCTATATCACAAAAGAATGATTGAATTAGCCGGAATGCACTTCAATAGAGCCAGGTGCATGTACAATTTGCAAGGCTTCTCCCATCATAAACACCAAATCGGAGTTGGTGATGAATTCGGGACTCTTGATCAGGTATCCAGCGACGACCACCATGATGATCGCGTGGACCTGGACAAGTGTTTTCGAGGAAATGAGGACCATTTTGAGGGTATTGGCGCAGGTCCAGTGGAGGAGAGAGAGATGGAAGAAGAAAGGGTTTGTGTCGGAGAGCTAAACATGTGGGGAAACCAGCTGTTGCGGTCGAGAATCTTCCCCGCCACGTCAAGTCGTCTGGTCCGACAGCAATCGCGCGTGGAATTGAGAAGCCTGGATGAGTTGCTGGTGCCAGTGAACTATTCCTTTTGCAAGCCACTTGACGGCCACAATGGCCGATCCCAGCTTCAACACCGAGCGCCATGTCAAATATTATCTTCGCTGCCTCAAAACCTTCCTTCCCACTGCCTATGTCTCCAACGACTCAAATCGCATGCTCCTCGCTTATTTGACGCTTTCCGGCCTTGATGTGCTAGGCGTTTTACAATCTAAGACCACGCCGGAGGAACGACAGGGGTACATTGACTGGATTTACCGCTGCCAGGTGCCATCGGGTGGATTTCGCGGTTTTACAGGCACAGATTTCGGGGAAACAAGACGGACAGCACAGAATGAAGCGTGGGATCCGGCTAATCTCCCGGCGACATTCTTCGCACTGGTCAATCTCCTGATCCTCGGGGACGACTTAACACGCGTGGAGCGGAAAGCATGTCTGCAATGGCTTCCAAGACTACAACGCGCCGACGGCAGTTTTGGCGAAGTGCTCGGCTCTGATTGGAATGTAGAGGGAGGCCGCGACTTGCGATATTGTTGTTGCGCAGCAGGCATTCGATATATTTTGCGAGGCCAGCGGGAAAGAGATGTCGAGGCCATTGAAGACATAAACATATCAAAGTTTATTTCATTTATTGAAGCGTGTCAGGTACTGATCAAGATCATGGTTTATGTTCATCTTCTAATGGGCTATGATTTACTGATAACTTGTTCAACTAGACTTACGACGGTGGAATGTCCGAGTCGCCCTTTTGCGAGGCGCATAGTCCGTATCCCGCATCCGCCGCCTTTGTATCTTGTTTCTGACATACTGATGCAGGTGGCCATACATATTGCGCAGTCGCGTCTCTAGCTCTTCTGCGTCGGGTAGCAGATGGCATCCGGACGGTACCGGTGTTGTCGCCTGGCTCGAAGAATTTTGAGGCACTGGTTGGCTGGTTGGCATCTCGACAAACCGACAACCTTGGAGAGGACGAAGCGGATGACGACGAATCTGATACGGAAGACAGCAATGCTCAGGAGCAAGAGTTTCAACATAAACAGGCGGTTCACGAAGTAGAGACTCGCTCTATTGAAGACCAGATTTCCGCGCTACAGGCAATCACAACACTAGGCACTGACACAATACCGTGTGCTGGGTTCAATGGCCGGTGCAACAAGGTGGCGGACACTTGCTATTCCTTCTGGAACGGAGCAACGCTCAAGGTATGTTGGTTGGTCAAGTCCCGGCGCGGACCCCTCCTGACTAATTATGCAGATGCTGGATCGATATTCCGTAATCGACGAAGAGCGCAACCGACAATATCTCTTGGGCAAAACCCAGCATTTCGTAGGAGGGTTTGGGAAGAATGCCGGGGATCCTCCCGGTAAGGCGACAAGCATTTTCCGAGTGGCAACGCATGCTGACCAAACCTAGATCTCCTCCACTCATATTTTGGAATGGTATCATTAGCTTTTCAAGGCGAGGCAGGACTTGATCGCGTTGATCCCACCCTGGTCATCACGGAACGTGTGGTGCAGCATTTGGAATCCTTGCCGTGGCGTGTATAGTTAGCCAGATGGAATGAATCATGATCTGCAATTGGAGGGATTCCTTGTCGTTGGGCCATTGGTCCAGGTCATCACAACGATCCACCAATAAGCGCACGTCCAGAAATTGAGTCTGCATCTCCTCCGCATCGGGGGGATCCCTGAATCGTGCGGATGAAGGGGAATTGGGTATTCGTAGAGGGAAACCTTGAATGATTCTGATGTACAGCTGCGTCAGCAAATCAAGAACCAACCATCAAGGGGGATGAAACGGACACAATTTCCACTCAGGGGTTCATCCCGCGTATGATATAATTGATCCCAGTCGCAACGGCCCAGTTCGAGTCCGGCCGAAGAAAAAGGCTCCACCAGGTCCACGTTCCCGTTGACATCTTGGATTGAGGAACTTAGGAACTTTGTATCGCATCTTCAACTTTTCCCTTTCCACGCCACGTCCGCTGTTCCTCCTGCGCCACAGCCTTGTCGCTTCACCCTTACATGTCTTTTTGAATGGCCATACCGGGCAGCCCACCTCTCCACCTACCCCCTACCCGACTCGCGCAGAGATCTCCGCGGCCGACGGCAATCCCGGAGATCGATCATAACACATGCCGCCCAGGACGAGAGCGGGGGTTCAAAGCCAGAAACAAAAGGAAAAGGTGTGTCCTGCTCTGCGACACTCTCGCCCTTGTACAGGGACCCGATGGCTAACTCAGTCGCGTGGTGATAGCTTGCCAACTCCTACAATGAATTACTCGAGTACGCCTTGCTCCTATTCTCCGACCCCAGTTCCAACCCTTTGTGCTGACGCGCCGCCTACAGAGAGTTCTCGTCGAAGGATCTTCGGAGCGTGGGAAATTACACTCTAGGGAGGTTGATTGGCAAAGGCTCCTTTGGCAAGGTGTACCTCGCGTCGCACAAGCTCACCAACGGTTCAAAGGTGCGCGGTCTGCTGCTCTGGCATATTCCGAGAGAAACTGCTAACCAGCTAGCTTAGGTGGTGCTGAAGTCCTCGAGCAAGGAAGATACCAACTTGGCGCGAGAGATCCATCACCATCGCCAATTTCTCCATCCCCATATTGCGCGTCTCTACGAGGTGGTGGTGACAGAGAATCTTGTTTGGCTAGTGCTGGAATTTTGCCCTGGTATGTCAGTGAGGATATGAGTGGAAGCTGATCTAAGGAGACTGACTTTCGGTGGGCTCACCAGGGGACGAATTATACAATTACCTTCTCCGCTATGGTCCGTTGCCGGTCGATAAAGTGAAGCGCATATTCACCCAACTAGTGGGAGCAGTGGCATATGTCCACAGCAAGTCATGCGTGCACCGGGATCTGAAGTTGGAAAACATTCTTCTCGACAAAAATGAGAATGTCAAGCTCTGTGATTTCGGCTTCACTCGGGAGTATGAAGGAAAAGCAAGCTACCTGCAGACCTTCTGTGGGACAATCTGCTATAGCGCACCGGAGATGTTAAAGGGAGAGAAATATGCCGGTGAAAAGGTCGATGTGTGGAGCTTGGGTATCATTCTCTATGCCCTTTTAGCGGGCGAACTCCCCTATGATGACGATGATGACCAAGTAACCAAGACTCGAATACTCTCGGAAGAACCCAACTACAGCGACAAGTTTCCGGAAGAAGCCAAGGCCCTCATCAACCTTCTATTGTCGAAGCGACCACTGATTCGACCGAGCTTGGAGGACATTCTTGCCCATCCGTTCTTATCGGAGCATGCTCCTGAGCAGATGGCTATTCTCAAAATTCCCCGACCTTCGCCCTTCACCACTCCACTTGAAAAGACGACCTTGCAACGGATGAAGAGCGCAGGAGTCAACATTGACGAGGTAATCGAGAATGTCCTAGCTCAGAGATGTGACCCCTTGGCTGGGTGGTGGGCACTTTTGATCGAGAAAGAGCAGCGAAAAGAACAAAAACGGGAGCGCAAGCGCCGGGAGCGTGATGCCGAAGCTAAGAACATGCGTCGTCTCAGTGCTGCCAGCAGTCGACTAGAGAAGTTGTCCTCGGCGCTTGTGGAGGTCGATGAAGAAAACCAAACAAATGCGGATCGACTTCAAGAGCGTGGACGCCGGGACAGACGAAGCTTGCCTTCCCAGCTGGCAGTTCCAGAGCTTCCTGCTCTTCCAGAACCATTGCCCGTCCGTTCGCCCGACATTAATAGTCCCTTGACACCGCAGGACAAAGATTCGGTGCGTTCGAGCACCCCGACGCGTCGACGTCCGGTTCCTCCACCAAAGGATAAGAGGCGATCGCGCCCTAGCATGCTCCATGTCAGTGCATCACAGCCCGAGTTAGCACAGCATCATGGCCTCTTCCGTCGACGCACAAACAGACGTCATCATCCAATTATTAGCCAGTTAGCCTCTTTGAAGCATTGGTTCGTGGAATCGGCCAAGCGGACCAAGTCTCCACATTCTAAACCAGCCGGATCTCGCAAGTTTCTGTCGGAGAAGTTCAGCCCTGCCAAAAGTCAGGATGTCCCCGGGAAAAAGGTTTCATCAACATCACCAGCTGGACCTCCACCCGAAGAAGTGGTAACGCCTACGCAAATCAAACGAGTGTCAGGCGCCAGCAGCCTGGCCCCTAGCAGTGCTTCTTATCGCCAAAATCGGCACTCATACACCCGCCAACCTCGTCCATTGAATACGGGACATTCCAGCAATCGGAACTCGCTCTCGCCGTCGCCCATCACGCCTCGGGGATCATACCGACGCTCATCCGCTGGGCTGCGAGGTCGCAAGTCCACATCGTCCTCCGTCTCTTCGATACGCAGTATCCATCACACACGTGCGCATTCGAAAGCTTCGTCAATCTCATCTAATAGCATGGACACAGTTTCGACACCGACGGCCAGACTCTCAAAGTCTCCTCACTCGTCAGTGAAAGTTCTACCTACAACTCCTGGGTCTTCGGCCCGTTTTCCGAGTAACATCCGGTTGGTGCGCGGACCCGGCGGAGCTCCGAGAGAACTCGGTGAGAACTCTGCGCAGTCGCAGTGGCAGTCACAGTCATCTTTCAATGAAGCCGCTCCTGGTCCGATGCTGTACTCGCCGTCGTCGAGTTTGGTATTCGCCCGCCGGAAGCGTTCTACTTTCAAGGGCCCTATGCTTCATACCGCCAATCTGATGGCGCCCGGTGCCATGGTCCACTCGCCTGTTCCCGGTCAGTCCGCTGAAGCCGATGGCTCCAATGGCAGCATGGCACGACCTACTACGCGGAAAAGCCAAATTATCGAAGAGGAGGAAGACGATGAAGATCTCGAAGAAGACATCGAAGAGGTCGACGAGTTTGATGGTCCAAGCGAAGAGCCCGGTCCAGCACTCAGCTCCGACATCGACCAACCACACGATGGACCAGGCACAAGTGTTGACGAAAAGGCCGCGGTAACTGGCTCTCCAGTATCCAGCCGCAAAGTGGCACTCGATCCTGCCCCGGAACTAGAGTCCAGCCCGGCTCCGCCTCCACGCTCGTCTTCTCTCCAGTCTCCACCACCAGAGACTGCGGCGGCAATCGCAGCGATTACTGCGCAAGACGATGCCTCCAAAGCCACCGACGCCGCTGGTAATATCGGGACCAAACCAGGCTCTTCTGAATAATTATTCCTTTGATTTTGCACGGGCGTTCCAGGTTTCGGCGATCATATTCCCTTCTGGTTAGACATAGACTTGTTTCTGGTTAGTTATACCCCTCGTGTTTGCGATTCCGCAGTCTGCATTCCTCTGATCTTGGCGTCTGGTGGCCTACTCCGATCATCCTATTGAATGATGGATGTTCCCTACTTTCGTTTCATTTCTTTTCTTTCCCACTACTTATAGACCGTCTCCTGTGTCCATTTCTTCTGTCTTATCCGCACTCATAGCCTTGTCTTGTTACGCCCTTCTTCCTGTAGACTATTTCTTTTCTCATTGGCATATTCATGCGGTATAATTACATTCATGTGAGCAATTGATCGAAAACACTTGACATAATCCATTATTCGTGGGTAAACTATACTTGCGTATCACTCATAATGCACACTTACTCCCTTCTCTGTCTTGTTTCCCACAGCTTCTTCATCTTTGCTATCCTCATTTCGCAATCCAACCGTGCTTTCACCCACTTTATCCACTGTAATGCGATACGACGGAACAAAGTTGACTGCAACGGCATAAGTCCAGGCAATGACCATGAACTATACACATACGCATGAGTAACTGCTCTCAACGAGATTCATAGAAGGATGGAGAAAAGAAGAAGAAAAAACATACCATGGTAGGAACAATCATCGCAAACCCAGTATCATCACGCATATCAGCAACATGTCCCAGAATCGGCGGCACAATGGCACCACCGCTGACACCACCGACGATAAACCCCGAGCCACGCTTATAGTGGCGACCTAAGCCGCGGATCCCCAGGGCCACGATGGTGGGGAAGCAGACAGATTCGAAGAATAAGGTCATGAAGAGCATGGCTAGACCGCACACGTTAATATGATTGCCCGTTATCGAGTGTTTCTCCGGAGTGATGAGAACATACCGATGCCTTTCTGCTTTGTTTGCGTGATAGATGCAGCGAGAAAGGCTACACAGCAGGATAAATATACGAAGAACACGTAGCGAGCTTTGGTATATTTCATAATGCCTGAGCCTAGGAAACGGCCCACGGCGAAGGCACCCTGTGCGCCGGCGAGAAGCTTCGCGCCTTTGGCACTGTCGGTGCCGGGCCAGGTGTCAACGGCATAGTTGATGAAGTAGCCGGCAATGGCCACTGTTCACATTCATGATGTTCAGAATCCATTGCAGTACTGGAAGTAGGCGTGAAATAACATACCTTGGGCACCGGTATATGTAAATTGCGCTAGAGTGGCATGGAACAGCTTCCACTGTTTCCAGAACGGTCTGTCCTGCTCGTCGAGGTGCGTGGTAGCTACTTGGAATGCCATGTCCTCATCAGTCACCTCGGGGATATTCGAGATGAAGAATACCGCCGCGAGGCAGAAGACAAAAATGCCGATGGCGAGATAGACCCACTGTACGCGCTGGAGAGCCACGACACTATCCGATGTATCTGTGAAAAAGACGTAAGATCCAAGAACGGGCCCGACGACAGTCCCTATGGCGTTGAAGGCCTGGGCGAGGTTGATACGGATTTCCGAGTAGCGAGGCGGACCGCACACTGCATGACTTTAGCATATTGAATTGGCCATGGGAATCAACGAGTAAAAGGAAGAAGAGAAGCAAAATGTCTTGAGTGAAAGGGCTTTGTAGAACGTACCAGTCAAATATGGATTGGCGGCCGTCTCGAGTGATCCCAGCCCAGATCCAATCACAAAAGTGGCACCACAGAATCCACCAAAGGATTGATTCAAGCCCGCAGGCCACATGCATAGCGCACCAATTCCATAAAGCACCAATCCAAAGATAAAAACTGTCTTGTATCCGAAGTGGCGTAGAATCCAATTGGCATAACCAAGGGAGGCGAGCGGGTATGCACTAGCATGAGCAAATGTGAGCCATGGGATAAGACCGACATCGTAAGGCGAGGAAATACCCAAAATAAGCCGCTTGAAGACCAGCGGACCTCCCACGATCAATATGGAGTGTCTCCTGGAAGTGTTTGTTGAGGGTATCCAGGAGGCCGTAGGCAAAGCCCTACTACAATGTAAGAGGCATATCACTCACACGCAGGGCAACCGCATACCCATAGAAAGAATAAGATAGTCACCAAGCTCAGTGGCCAGAGACTTTGACGCAATGTCAAGGTCGCTGCCGTGGTCGTCTTGCGATTATCGACGCGCAGACCGGAGCGTGTCTTGAGGAACTCCTTTACGCCCATGATCGATGCGGGTGTCTAGTTGTAGCTGTCGAGGACCAGTCTTGAAGAGTCAAACTCATCAAAGCCAAGAGGCAGCGCATTTTTCACAAGAACAGGGTTGAACCCTGTATTTGAAGCTCCAAGGGGTTGCACCGGTGAATGTCACCTCCGCATCTCCGCAATCCGGGGAAAGGCGATCCCTGCTTCCATCTCAACCAGTCACAAGGAACGATCGGAGTTGTGCCGAGGACGTTGGCTGAACGCGGGGTTGCATTGTCAGAATAATACGCGATGTGCTGCAGTGACATCGGGGGGTGAATTAGTCTGGGTTTATTAGATTGATTCTACTCAACACTTCCGAGGCTCGGGGTCTGTTTCCCCGGACACATTTCATTGCACGTCTATGAACATGAATATAGCCCTCATTCTATCGAGGATGTCTAATCTCTAGTCGTAAACCAATTTCGCCTCCCCGAGTCCCGTATATGACCATGCTTTCATTCAGCTTTACGCGCGCTTGGGCTTGCCAGCCGCACCGTTCTGGGCCACCGATACGGGAGGCACAGGCGTGGCGTAAAGACGGCGCTCAGCATATTTCAAGACTTCGTCGATCAAACTATTGGGGTATAGTCAGTAACCGGAAACTAAAGAGACGAGAGAGCGACAACTTACATCACAGGAACACTGATGGCCAACACCGCCTGCCATTCAACCCAGTCCAAGGGCAAGATCGAGAAGAGACCCTGCAAGAAGGGCACGTAGAGAATGGCAAAGTGGAGCAGCATCGAAAGAGTGATGGCGTAGACGAGAATTGGGTTGTTGCCCAGGAAGAAAGTGAAAAGAGACTCGCTGGACGACAGCGCATTCATTGCGTTCAGCATTTCAATCACCACAAGGATCGAAAGAGAGACCGTCGAGGCAGACTTGGCCATGTCGTTGCTGAACATCTCGCAGCCAATCTCGGGAAATTGGGCGGAGCAGCGGTGGAAGTGTGACTGAAAATCAGCGGGTTAGAGATGGCACACAACAGAGAAGGAAAAGAAATCGACGAAACTCACCAGCTGGTAGAAAGAGATCTGGGGCCCCTCGGGGTTATACAAAAACCACCACACATAGCCAAAGACTGTAGCTGCACCCACATAGGTACCGATGACCATGTACCGGAACAAGAGCCAGCCACCAACCAGCGGTTCGTCGCGACGGCGAGGAGGACGGCGCATAACATCATGATCCGGAGGGTTGAAAGACAGAGCCGTGGCGGGCAAACCATCAGTGACAAGGTTGACCCACAGCAGCTGAACAGGGACAAGAGCCTCGGGCATGCCCAAGGCGGCGGTCAGGAAGATAGACACAACCTCGCCAATGTTGGACGAGATGAGGTATCGAATGAACTGTTGTGTGTTACTGTAAATAGATCGGCCTTCTTCCACCGCAACGGTAATAGTGGCAAAATTGTCATCCGCAAGAACCATATCAGCCGCCAGTTTAGCAACGTCGGTACCAGTGCCCATCGCGACACCGATATCAGACTTCTTGAGAGCGGGAGCGTCATTGACACCATCACCAGTCATGGCGACAACGTGGTTCAGAGACTGGAGCAGGTCAACCAACTTGGACTTGTGGCTGGGCTCAGTACGGGAGAAAAGCGACGCAGTTTGGACGGCCTTGAGCTTCTCGCTTTCGCTGAGATCGTCGAATTCTCGACCCGTGAAGCTTTTCCCCTTCAGGTTTTCGTCAAAGCCAAACACGCCGATTTGACGGCAGATCGACTCGGCGGTATTGCGGTTGTCACCAGTGATCACAATAACACGGATGCCTGCATCATGGCACTTCTTGATGGATGCCGCGACCTCGGGACGAGGGGGATCCAGCATAGCGACAAGGCCGATAAGAGTCATGTTCTGTTCCAGACTGGCATAGTCGTCGGTGGTGGTAGCCCTCTTCAGTTGGCTCGGAGACACATCGCTTACACTGGCGATGGCCATGGTACGAAGACCGCGGTTGCCATACTCAATCAGCTGCTCCGAAAGAAGTTTTGTGTGACTATTGGTGAGAGCCACCGGCGATCCGTCAGGGCCTTCAAGAATATGAGAGCAACGCTCCAGGATGCTTTCCGGTGCGCCCTTGACCAGGAGCTTCTGTTCCTTTCCATGTCCAACCAGAACCGACATGCTCTTACGGTCGCGGGAAAACTCATAGGTGGCCTGATGGGGTAAACGGGATTCGTAGTGGGAGCTCGACGCATGTACACGGTCCGAGACTGGGAGATTAAAGATCTGCTGGTTCTTGGCAGCGTCTTCGGTACCAATTTTCTCAACAAGAGCACGCAGAGCAGCTTCAGTCGGTTCACCAATGTTAGAGTAGGTGCCAGTCTTGGGATCATGCGAAATTGTTGCAGCGTTGCAGAGAGCGCTGACCTCGGTCAATTGTCTCACAGTGGAAGAGGACACGGCTAGATTGCCCACGATCTTGCCATTGAGAGTCAGCTTGCCATCGGGTGCAAAAGTCGTACCCTCAATGTCGATTTCTTCGAGTCCTTTGCCGGACTTGGCCAGATAGACAATCTTCTCTACGCTCATTTGGTTGGTGGTCAAGGTTCCAGTCTTGTCGGAGCAGATGACGCTGCAACTGCCGAGTGTTTCCACCGAAGGCAGAGAGCGAACAACTGCATTCTTCTGGGCCATCTTGCGAGTTCCCAGGGCCAAGCAGGTGGTGATCACCACCGCAAGACCCTCGGGAATAGCCGCCACACCGAGGGAGACTGCGATCTTCAGATAGTAGATGGCACCCTTGGTCCAGCCGCCGAAAGAGGGATCGTTGAAGTGCTCAATGTTGATGACCCATACGAGGACACAAATAATGGTGATCACCTTGGCCAACATGTCACCGAAGTCATTGAGTTTTTGCTTCAAAGGGGTCGGCTCAGAGATTTGAGAGGTGATGCTATCGTGAATGTCACCAATGGCAGTGGAGCCACCGGTGAGAACCACCAGAGCAGTGGCAAGGCCATTGACCACGGTCGTGCCAGAAAAGATCATGTTGACTTGGTCTTGCTTGACGGCCTGGCGATCTTTGACGACCCCAGTCTCCTTGCTGACACTCTCACTTTCACCGGTTAGAATGGCTTGGTCGACCCGGAAGCTGTTGCTCTGGATGGAGAGCAATCGGCAATCGGCGGGAACACGATCCCCGACAGCGATGTGAATCACATCACCGGGCACCAGATCGTCCGCCTTGATGCGCTGCGTCTTTCCATCACGAACCACCTTGGCCTCGTTGGCCGAGTATTCCTGAAGCGCCGCGATCGACTTCTCGGCGCTGCTTTCCTGGGTTACACCAACAACCGCGTTAAGAATCAAAATGGTCAAGATCTGCAAGACAGGAACAAACGTCAGCAATTGAAAGCGATCAGCATGCAAGAGAAGGAAGCCTTACTACAGCGGGATCCACAAAGGCAGTCCAATCATCGCTTTCTTCAAACAAAGCCAGCACGAAGGACACGGCAGCAGAACCCAAGAGGATGAGGACCAACTGGTCTTTGAATTGCTCCAAAATCAGCTCCCACATGGGAGTCGGGGGTTCTTCCGCGAGAGCTAGATGGTTCCATCAGCTTCTCATCCCATGTATCGGCGACAAATGTGGGGAGATACTCACCATTCGGCCCATACTTCTCGCGGGACTTCGACACCGCGTCCTTGGACAAACCGCTGCCTTCCGAAACATTGAAGTGTTTCAGCGCTTCCGCCGGCGTCAACAGGAAAGAGTTCTCCATGGCGGAAAGTCGCTCGCGCCGATTGGGACTGTCGAAGAGAGAACCCTGGATATGCGGAGGAGAGGTTGGAGGGGATCCTGAAAGAAGAAGGAAATGAGGATCGTTTAGATTGAATACATGGGTGCCACCGGAGGCCAAGATCGAGAAAATAGTCAGTCAAGCCTGGAGGGGGACTAAGAAGCAAGATTGCGTAAGAGCTGGGGGTTTCTGCTTCTCTTTGCTCCGATTGCAGCGTCCAGAAAGTGGAGAGCGGAGGTAAACGTGTTCTCTCCGACGGGTTGATTCCATTCCCGATTGGGTCGGGGCTGACTCAGCCAGGGGCCACAGGGCTGAGCGGGACTGAATCTCCGCCATCTACATACTCCTGTATCTGCTCGAGCTCGATGGAAGGATGGAACCGTCCAGGCTACATCGTTCTGGTGCCTATCAGACGCAACCGGTGGAGAAATTGTCTTCTTGGCATGCGGATTACCCTGCCCAGACACTGTATCTTGCCATGAGAAGCCGATCGGGCCCAATAGGCTCGTCCGGCAGTTGAGATCCCACTGAATCAATTAATTAATTCTCAGCCTTATGGCCAACTAGCCTACTCATTTCCTTTCGATCATTCAGGCTGGCCAGGGTTTTCTCTGCACTAATTGCCCCAGAGGATCATGAGGAAAGCTATCAGCTGTCACTCAATCCGCCAGTTTGACTCCGACCATTGGGAATGGCATCCCCTTTGCAAGTCTCCGAGTAGCGATGGATATCAGTACATTGTTTCTTGGCTGTAGGGCTGAGCTTAGCTTGCTCACTCTTGTCTAGTGCTTAACCTCGTGTGTATCATTAGGCCATCACAGAAATCATGATCGACGGGAATAAACAACAGGTAGTTATTCGGCCAGTTCAAGGTTTACATCAGTGTCAGTCTCCATGATGAACCAAGCCCTAGCTTCCATATGAATATTCATGGAATCTGATTTGTATATGGTAGGTTCAGGAGTGCTCTCCGACCGGATCCACTGTAGAGAGCCTCAGGATCGATGCTCAGGCATACATTTGTGAGAACACTCGTCATGGCAAACCATCGCGCTGGTCAAATTTCATCTTCTTGATCATTGATCATTTGCACTTAATCTTCATAACGGTCTTGGTCAAAGTGGACTGACTAGACTATTTCCCCATTAATCACCATTTTCTTACCCCAGATGTGATTGGTATAAAGTAGTACATGCATCCCGCCATCGAACGGTTGTTCTGCAAGACTGACTTAATGGAACCTGAGACTTGATGATTCCCCATAATCCATCAGGCATTTGGTGGAGTCAGCAGACATGAAGCGACGTCAGCAAAGCGCCTGAGTGAAAGTAAATTCGATAGCATTTTAAGCCGGGTGCAGATATGCGCTGCAGTCGTGGAGGGAACTGATCACTACATCATACCCGAATGCTGGAAGGTTCGACCGTGTTGCATCATCGTCACCACGAGACTTCCCAGCCATCGTCTCCCGGATGGTAGAGAAGCAGAATCAAAGTCGTGCAGTTCTTGAATAAAAGATAATAAATGAAGGGATATAGGAATATCCTTCATCTTGGGGTTTTCAGGTCGGACTTTCAGCTGATCCTGTAACGGTATCGAGTACCAGACATTCTGATAACGCGGGAATCCACGAGTAGCCCATCATGGGAACCCCAGAATGTACTTAGAGAGGACCCAATAGGCAGTATCCAGACACAGAGCCTCAAAAAGAAATGATTATCCGAATTCCAATGAGGCTAAAGTCCGCTGCCCAAGTACCGCGATACCCAAGGATTGGCGGAGTGGAAGGGCGCAAGTGCAGGTACCGGGTACTTTACGCTGTAATGTTATGATTCTCCCCCAACTCCTCCCTCTCCTCTCTTTCTCTCCCCCCACTTGCTCTTCTCATCATCTCTGCGCATCTCCAACTTTGGAATTTTCTTACCCATCAATCGTCTCCTCGTTCCACTTCCACCATGGGCTCAGAGGTACGTCTCATCTTCCCTCCCCACTTCCCCCGCTCTCCCTGAACGGTCACCGCTATCGCGCACCGGCCTGACTTCGCTCTTGTTTTCTCTGGACGTGGGCTAACAAACTCTGTTCCCAATGCAGCGTGAGAAGTAAGCCTCTATTCCATCGTCGGCGACAACCCTCATGTGTCAGGACTGACCCTTACCGCAGCAAAACCTTCCTCGCGAGGCTCTGCGAGCAGGCCGAGCGCTACGATGGTAAGCCTGACTGATGAATGTCTTGGAATATGTATACTGACCAAGTTCTTTCTGTGGGACAGAAATGGTCACCTTCATGAAGGTCAGTGAAACTTGATTCTGGTGGTGCAATAGGACATGGGGGCTAACCATCGTACAGGAAGTCGCCAACGTATGATATGACCAATCCCGTTCGTCGAGACCGAACTTGCCATTGACCTTTTTTTGCAGATCGGCGGCGAGCTCACTGTTGACGAACGTAATCTGCTCTCCGTGGCCTACAAGAACGTTGTCGGTACCCGCCGTGCCTCGTGGCGCATCATCTCCTCCATTGAGCAGAAGGAGGAATCCAAGGGCTCCGATGGGCACGTCGGCATCATCCGCGACTACCGCCAGAAGATCGAGACTGAGCTGGAGAAGGTCTGCCAGGATGTCCTGGACGTTCTGGATGACGCCCTGATCCCCAAGGCCGAGACTGGCGAATCCAAGGTCTTCTACTACAAGATGTGCGTGGGACCGAAACTATCTTTATGACGCAGCTGTAACTAATTCATGCCTACAGGAAGGGTGACTACCACCGCTATCTCGCCGAGTTCGCTTCCGGCAACAAGCGCAAGGTTGCCGCTACTGCTGCCCACGAAGCTTACAAGGTATTTATTCGGCTCCCATGCATATTTCCCGTCGAGGCGAAATTACTAATTCTGTTTAATAGAACGCTACCGACGTTGCCCAAACCGACCTTACCCCTACCCACCCCATCCGCCTTGGCCTCGCGCTGAACTTCTCTGTCTTCTACTACGAGATCCTCAACTCGCCCGACCGCGCATGCCACCTTGCCAAGCAAGCCTTCGATGATGCCATTGCCGAGCTCGACTCACTTTCAGAGGAGAGCTACCGTGACAGCACCCTGATCATGCAGCTCTTGCGGGACAACCTCACCCTGTGGACCTCGTCCGAAGGAAACGATGCCGAGGGTGCTGGTTCTAAGGAAGAGCCCAAGACTGAGGAGGGTGCCGCTGCTCCTGCTGCCGCTGCTGCTCCTGCCGAGGACAAGCCGGAGGAGCCCAAGGCTGAGGCCGAGTCTTAAGTATGCGGGGCCACAACGAGCCATATGCCGATTTGGTGAGGGGCGTTCGCATTTCTTCCTGGAACGTGGTTACGCAAGTCGCTTGTTTGTTTTCACCGCAGCGCAGCTGGGTTGGGGACCGGCACCTATCTTCTTGCACGTGTTGTGGGTCGGCCGGCGGAGTTTGATATTCGGTTGACGCGAGCGAAGAAAAGGGGCTGAGTGGAATTCCTCTCTCTTTTATTGTCTCTATTCCCACTCCAGCACGATTCCATGTGTTTATTTTCCAATTCACCACCGTCCCTTTCCCGGGTGCTACAATTCGTTGTATCGCGTAGAGATTAGGAGCATCTGTAGGATAACTTAGGCCTGCAAGTGGCTATCAACCTCCTATAGTAGTAAGTCATGGGATGGTGTAGAGTCGGGGTATTACGGCTACTATCTGACAATCCAATGCAACAAGCATGAAGTATCACTGCAATGATTGCGCTTGTCAATATTGATCTACATCCATTATAAATTTGTAGATTCGAGTGCGATTTTCGTGATGGTGCAACCGTTGATACTAAGGTAAAGAACCAACAAGTAGTGTAGATGCCATAAACCCAGAATCATGGAGATTCCAAGGTTGATATCTACCTAGGTAGGTCGAATTGATGCCAAGGTAGTGCCCGAGATAGTGCAAGTGTGATGCAGTACCTAGTAGATTTGTGCCTCCAGGTCTCAAAAGGCAAATTCCCTCTAGGGGCGTTTGGCTCACCATATATAAAGAAGTCTCTTTGCCTATTCCAACTTACCTTCTTCCACATCCTGTTCCTTTTATATTTATAATTCACCTAAACGCACCAACCAAGCCATGGTATTCCAATCCATCGTCTTCCTCCATGCACCAGGTTGATTATATTCTTGTCTTCACCTACGAGCTAGCTCCCTTTGAGAAGTACTTCCCTCAATGAATTTACTTGATTGACATTGCTCTAGTAAATATTAACAACAGCGCTAGTCTCTTGTGTCATATACTTGCATGCTGAAGGCATCTCGACTGCAAAATGGGTTAGCTTGAGACTTGCACGCTACACCTAGGTACGGACTTCCTGAAGACCCAAATCGAGTTACATGTTCATCATCAGGTAATTTCATTCCCGGCCTCCTTCATCACTACTACCTCCTCCTGTTCCTTTGATTTCCATGAAATGGTGACTCATTGGGGATATGACCCAATGAGTTCATTCACATACTAAATAGACCAAGCCAGCAGTCATTCTTGGGCACTTTAGGACAACTTTCCCGCTATCTTCAGCTAAGTCTCCTCTGGGGTCCTCTCCTGGTGATTAACTCAACTGGGCCAATGATGTCAACGTCAAAACTCTGACTGCCCTCGATATACTCATGCTTGAGATCCCAGTCCTTTACTGGTATCTTCATGGTCTAATGGTAATGGCTTCCCGCAATGTAAGTTCATTAACGAGTGAGAGCAGAATCGAGCAGCAGATGGTGACAGTATAAAATCTAGATTCGATATCACAATTAGCCATGCAAGTTAATCTACACCCGTTCACAAAATTTCCACCGGAGCGGCGCTTTCAATCATGATCACTTGATGTGTCTGCAGTCTGAATGTGCTGGATGATGCCCACGACGCGGATTTGGTAGAGGAATGAGAGAGGCTTCTCCACAATGCAATTTTCGTGCGGGTCACCTGACCCTCTTGTCCTGTCGGACAGGATCCGGTGTAATGTGGATCCAGGAGCGGAATGCAGGTTTCTCCGTACCAAGGGAGGAAGTTATATAGCTTGTTATTGTTAGTAATCCCTATAATAAAAGGAGCAAAGGGGGTTAGATAGTAATTCAGACTTTTTTATATCCTCACTAGTGATCTTATTGGTAGCTGGATTCGCTAGAACAACTCGTTCCGATAGTTATAAGCCTAGTCGACGGCGATATTCAACCTCTTTGATCAATAAATATTAATATCTACCCTTAGATCCACTATAGAACGGCTTACTAAGTAGTTTTTGATACCTATTTTATCCTCTTTTATCTTTCTCCTCTCTCTATTATAGAGTTCGATCCGAAGTACTCTACCTAGTATAGCGTTAAACTATCTAGAGCGTATAATTAGTAATAATAGCTATATAATACTATAACCCTAGCGAATAATTGTGGTATCTAGGAAAATATTAATCCTAGTAAGGAATATATCTCTCTCCTAGAGAAACTAATACCTCTAAACGGCCTAATCCCTACCGATAATTAGGGAGCGTAGTACTAGAATAACTAAATAGAGCTATTTTGGGTCCTAAGAGATAAGTAGTTAATTTAGAAGAAAGGGTTAGATAAGTTAGATTATTAGATTATAGATACTATTAATCCTATCTATTAGAGTACCCTAGACCTATTCGATATAGTTTATAGAAAATTAATTAAACTTATATCTATATTTAGGAATTTAGTTATTTATAAAGATAAAGTATATATCTAATACCTCTTCTAGAGTTTTATTAGTCCTAAAAAGGGAGAACCTATCCTTAATTAGCTAGATCGATAGGAAGTATATTAGAAAGAAGCAATTAGCCTAAAATATAAGGTTAATAATAACTATAGTTAGCGAACTTCCTTTATAGCTTATATAAAAATTGTTAAACTAAGCTAGTAGGAATGAATAAGAACCTATATCTCTATTAATAAAGAGAAGGTTTCTCTATATAAGATATAGGAGGGTGTCTAAGCTCTCTATAATATAGATTAAAACCCAAGGGGTTAGTAGTAGTAGCTAATATCTAATAGCGCCTTTACTATATAGTAGAATCAACCTAAGGCACAATCCAATATATAATTAGGTTAGCAAACTAATTAGTAATTAGGCTAGCAATCGGGTTAGCTTACTAAGAGGGAGAAAGCAAAAAACCTTCTATTTGAGAAACGACTCTACCTATATACTAAGGGTAATAGTATAAATTATATACCCTAGACCTACTAGGCAATCAACAAAGCATCAAAACTAGTATATATTACTATCTATAAAGCGAAGAAGAAGGTAGTGTCTAAGGCCTTCTAAGAAGATCCTCAATATAAGGAATAGGTCTATTAGAAGATCTAAGAGAAAAATATATAGTAGTAGTAGGGGTTAAATTAGTAGGGTTTAGACTAACTATCGGGATCCTAACCTTAACCTTCCGCGTTCTTAGTAGGGTTCTATACTATAATTCTATTAATCTAGGAGAAACCTAATATAGATTAGTGGATCCTAGACTCTAGGGCAAATATATATATTTGTAAGGATAGGAATCTCTTCCTTACCTTTAAATCTAGATATATAGTATTAGGAACTAGAGGTAGCGATATACTAGCCCTAGGGAAGGGAATAGTCGTTCTAAGTGGTATCTACCTAATAACTAGTAGATAGGTTGATATTACCCTCTTAGAGATACTATATTCTCCGATATTTCTATTTAATCTAGTATTAACCCCCCGAATTAAACAAAAGGGAGGAGTATATAATACTAGATTACGCTATATCTTTGATCCGAACAATAACCCTCTTCTTTCCGTTTCTCTAGATCCAAAGCTATATCTATATATATTTGCATAACCAAAGAAGGATTTGGGAGGGTTTACTCTAGCAACTAGGAAGTCAATAAAACCCCGCTATCAAGAGGGTTTAGTAGAGTTATAGTATCGCCGCTTTAGGTATACTAACTATAAGGTAATTGCTAAGCTCCTAGACATTATAGAAGGTGTCACGATTCAATCCCGCTTAGTAGAGGAAACCCCAAATCGTAGACCAAAGATATATAAAACTTGCTACCTAATTAATGCCCTACGATAGATATCTTGTAGGCCTATCGGTCCGTCCTTTAGCCGATGCGGTAGGGTCTATTTTGACCTAATTGAGATGGATATAGGGTATAATAACTATAGATAGATAACTCACTTCTATATAGAAGGGATCAAATTCTATTATTCGGTCTCTTATATCAATAAAAACAACTATTAGCAAGTAGTTCGGATATTTATTGTATAGGTAGATCGGTGGTTAAACCTACTACTCAAGGTCTTCCACTTAGACAATAAAGTATCTATTGATCTAACGACTAATCGGTTGATGTCTCTCGAAGGGTTTGTAAGGACGTTTACCATGGTTAATTCGCCTAAAATAAACGGCCCTAGTAAGAGATTAGGGGGTATATTAGTAAAGAGGACCTATGCTCTCTATTAAGGGATGAACCGAATTGTATCAATTGGGTGTATCCTAGGTACAAAAAGGATTCGTTGAAAAAAGAAAGAGAAAGGAATTTCGTATACAAGTTGGGGTTTCGCTTGAAGGCGGTCGGATTCTACTAGCAAGGTTATCGGCCGAGCTTCTTACTAAATAGGACTTTGTATAAAGGTCCTATAATAGTAGCCCCCCCCTTCTCTTATTATTATTGCTATTCTTATTATTTGCTATTCACTAAAGAGAGCAACTATAGGCAACTCTTAGTCTAACCTAATTAGGTCTTTAATAGGGTTGTTGCCTAGAGTGTAGGTAAGTATAAAAGAGAGTGCCTTCCTAGATTGTAGACGCAAAAAATTTCTCTTCTTCCTACTTCCTACTACTACTACTATTATTACTATTACTACTATTAATATAGCTCTTATTTATGCTTTATATAATCTAACCTATATAGATATAGGGTCCTATTGTCTCTTTGCGTCTATTTGCTATATTACTAAAAATAATACTACCTACTTCCTTATATAGCTTATAGCCGCTAGTAATAGGGCTCTCTAGGAGCTCTATTATACCCTAGTATAGCGTAAAGTATAGTTATAGCTAAGTTATAAGTTTCTTATATATTTAGTAAAGGGATAGCCTACTATTCGAGTATATATAATAATCTATTTTGTGTTTATTCTTTACTAATAAGCTATAGGTCTTATAGATTAAGTCGGTCTAGCCCTTATATATAAATATACTACTAATTATTTCCTAGGGTTAAGAGAGCCTAATCCTCTATAAATATTCTACTACTAGTTATCCTTTTAGTAGGACTATATAACTTCTAGGAATATTTAGTGGCTACTATACTAACTATAAGTAGCTAGACTATACCGCTTATTATACCCTTACCGACCCGAATAAGGCTTGTTTCGTTCCTACTACTTTTGCGGCGATATCTACGCCCTTAGATATAGAGGAGTTAGTTGATTAGGGCTTATATAATAGGGATTGTTTGTTATATCTTTTCGCTTTCTATTTCTAGGTTTTCGGGTTTTCCTTTGTTTTTCCTTAGGTTTAGGTTGTTTTGCTTGTTTTTTTTTTTTTTT